>LPNX010801435.1:1651717-1745038 GCA_001517045.1 Pseudotsuga menziesii | reverse complement strand
ATAAAATAAGAGTTTCGTGACAAATGGAAAACTAGGTATAAGTGGTTGAGACAGACAAAACATGAATGAAACATTATGAAATGCATATACTACCAAAACATAAGACAATTAGATCATCGAGAATTGGTACCAGCCTAGATCCAAATCTTAGGCTCTATTAAGCGCCCATAAGTGGTTGAGAGAGACAAAACATAAATGAAACATTATGAAATGCATATACTACCAAAACATAAGACAATTAGATCACTGAGAATTGGTACCAGCCTAGATCCAAATCTTAGGCTCTATTAAGCGCCCAGAAGGATCCAATCTATGGAGTTGCAAACCTCTTCTGAAATATTGCACTCCCTAGAAAGATTGGATCCCTCTCCAGGCTTATAGAGCCTAGGATCTGGATATAGGCTAGTAGATATAGGCTGGATGTGGTTAATAGTAACATTATCAATAATAATGTTAATTGTATTAGAGTAAAAGCATGGTAATGTGTCTCACTTTGCAGCAAGAAAATTTGTTCTGTTTTTATAAATTTATTTAAAGTATTTATTATAAAAATTAAAAAATATGCTTTAAAAATTTTCAAAAAATAATTTTCACAATCACTTATATATTATTTCCATATTCATATGAAAAAATATTTATTTTGATGTCTTAAAACGATACGTTTTTGGGTGGCGCTTTTACTTACACATAAAAAGAATTATTGATATTGATAATTTAATAATAATTAAAATATATCATAAAATAAAATTAAAAAATATTTACAACAATCTTAAAAGTGTCTATAAAAAACCTGTTGGAATTAAAAAAGTAAATGAATATAAATATGGGGGGTCACGGTTTTGTGAGTACTTATAAGATGCCTGAAATAATAGTAAATGACCTTTAAAAAAAATGAAATAAATAAAATAAAAATAATTTTTTTATTAAAAAAATACCATATAATAACTCATTCATAATGAAAACTTTTGTTTCATTACATCATTATCTAATTCTTAATGGATTTTTAGATTTCTAAACAAATACTTTTAGTTCATAAATTTCATCGCCGCAAAAGGGGAAAAGGTGAGACACATTACCATGCTTTTACCCATTATGAATGTTTTGTAAACACTATTTCTGTTTAGTTTATATACTATTGATTTCAATAATGGTATTATTAATATTATTATTAAAAATATTATTGATAATAGTAGTAATAATAATAACATTTTGATAACACTTATTAATATTAATAATAATATTTTATTAATTTGATGTCAATATCATCAATATTAATATTAATGGTAACTTATCATTTCAATAATGTATCTAAAATTTCTAATATATTATGTGAAAAAACAAAACCGAAAAATAAAAAGATTGAAAATTTTGAACATTTAAATAACTTATATTAATACTAATATTAATATTAGGAGGTCACAAGTTCAAATTGAGAAGGGTAGTGTATGTCCACTCTAAATCACTGACCACAAGGGGGTCCCTTGTCCCATAAACAACAAACAAGGGGTCTCATACACCAAATTGGTGTCTCGCACGGTGACCTTACAAATAAATTATTATTATTATTAACACTATTATTAGTAATATCAATAATACAATAATATTTTATAAATATATTAAATGTTCATATAATATATATTTTATTAAATCTCATCCAAACCCAAAGCTGTTGGAAGGTTAGTACACAATGATTTATTTTGAGTTATAACTGTTAAGGAATCAACCTAAATGGATTGGGATTGGAGGTTAGTAGTTTTTCTATTTGAAGTTTGTAGTATAGAGACGATGATTCATATTTTTTTAACCTTGGGACAAGATTTTATAGTATAGAGACGATGATTCATATTTTTTAACCTTGGGACAAGATTTTATAGACCACGAGTAGTCTCCACTTAGATTTAAATTGTTTTTTATTTATGTAAAAGAGTAAATAAAAGGCTATTTAATTTTTATGGATTAAAATAGATTAAAACTTATTTAACTATTTTTAATTTGTTTTTCAATTCACTAGTGTAATTTTTAAGGAGCATCTAAAATATTTTTGGTTGAGAAAGTTTTGAGGAATCATTTGAGTCTCATAATCTTTTCGTTGTATTACAGGAAGACTGCTTTAAAAAAAAATTTACATATTTCACATGAACTAACCCATATGTAGAATCTATCAGCACTCTAATGGAATCCTAGAAATGAAAAAAAAACGGTTATAATATCTATTATCAATCGAAAGTAAAACACACCCAGATCCAATTTTTATACATCCTGGAACGATGCACACAGAAGAGATATTAAAATCCTATCCATCGCATAATCCCAAATTAATTCAAATGACACCCACGTGAAGTCGTTGATCGAATTCTTGAACCGGAGAGGTAGTAAAACCTTGTACATCGACGTTATTTAGCTAGTCACTGAAGAGCTGAGAGGTATTCAAACTGTTGCATCACACAATCCAACTCATTCTCCCAATGCAATTGTGTACATCTGAGAGGTTTTAATAACTGTCCACTGTATATTGATCCAGGAATTTTATTATTTATTAGTAAAAACACATATATTGCTCTAAACGGTTCAAGTTTTGAATAAAAAAACATATACCAATATTTGCAGGGTCGTGATTTTTTCACAGGCACTGTAGATCAAATTTGCTTTGATTACTAACTTTGTTTATGCTGATCAATTTAACAATTTTCTTATTCTCCATAATAAATTATTATCTTCTACTCCGTCTCCTTGCTCTGATTATTTTCCGTTTTTCGATTCTGCATCATAGCTTTTTATATGCTCCTTCGTCTCTTTGCTTCAATTATTCTCGATCAATAGTGTTCAATACATATGGCAACCGTTTAAAACTTAGGGTGTTCTAGCCTCAGGCCTGAGAATCCTGTAGATAATATAGAATCATGTAGACAGAGTCTATGCTGGGGCTCATGGGTGGAAAATCATTTTTTTGATCTGGCTCAATAGCATATAAAACTGTACAAGAATCTTCTCGGAGGCGACTGCAGAAGCAACAGGAGGCGGCGGGAGGAAGCCAGAGGCGGTGGCAGCGGTGGGAGGATGCTACAGGAGGGAAATGCTTTCCAATTCGAAACGATTATGAAAGCTAGGAAATGTGAGAACTAATATCTAACTAATATTTTGCTTGAGCTCCTCAAATGATTTATATTGATTCTTCCCCCACTAGAACCCCTTGCTGATGGTTGTTATGGAATGGAGAGGTGCAACCACAACAAAAAAATGAAGCTATGAACTTATGAAAGTATTTTGTTGCCCCCCAAAGCTCCTAAATTTAGTTACAGTTGAAGGACTAGGACACTTAGTGATGGCCTACATCTTTGAATGACCAATATTAAGTTCTCCACCCATCACATACCCCAAATACACCAAGGATTGTTGAATAAATTCACATTTCTTAAGGTTTTCTAGTAGATGATGTTTTTTCAAGGTCTCCAACACCTACTTGAGATGTGAGATATTCTCTTCTCAAGTAGAACTATAAACCAATATGTCATCTAAACACACTGTTACAAATGAATCTATTAAAGGGAACACTACATAATCTATTAAACACATAAATGTAGCTGGCACATTCCATAAACCAAAAAGAATTACTAACAATTAATATATCAATTGCCTAGTATTGAAGGTCGTATTCTAGTTGTCTTCTTGCTTCTCTCACACCTGGTGGTATCTTGATTTCATATCCAGCTTAATGAAGTACTTGACATGTTGCAACTGTTTTAGCAAATCATTGATCCTAGAAAGAAGGTATTGATCATTGGGGGTGATCTTATTCATATCTATGTAGTCAATACACATCCTCCAAGTATCATCATTCTTGGGTACTATGATAATAGGCGACCCACATTGTGAGTTGGTTGGTCAGATTACTCCCTACTCCACTATTTGTGGAAACTTCTTCTTCATTTCTTCTGCTTACATAACAAACTATATGTATAATCTTATATTCAACAATGGAGAATCTGACAATAGTTGTATCTCATGCTCCATTTCCCTCTTAGGAGCTATACCTTTAGGATCCTAGAACACTTCTCTGTATTCCTGCAAAAGGTTCTCTAACTGGTGTTTCTTCTCTTTGATACATCCTTTCAGAGATGCCTTTTTCTCAAGAAAAGCAACACAAACTTTATACTTAAACTGATCAACGTTTTTGCTTGGTTGGCACTTACCAAAGAGATCTTTGATTTAACTTTAATTTCCTTGATTAAGTGGTATTGGTTCTCTCTTCATCACCTCTTCATGAATATCACATCCCTCTTATATATGCATGGGATTCCAAACACTAAACCATAAACATCAAGGGGGTACTACGTCTACCTTCACATCATCAATATAATCTGCACTTATGGAAAAATTTAATATTGCACTATTTTGTGACCCTAACTTCTATATCCTTCTTTACACATCCCATTAGATAGGGGCGAGGGTGATCATGTACTTCCAATCCAAATTACTTGCCATATCCTTTGCTACAATATTGTCCAGTGAACTAGAATTGAATAGAACATATACCTTGGTCCTCTTGATCTAGATCTTGATATGGAATAGTTTCATCATCTCCTTCTCTTCCTTGTGATGAATGCTACTCGTATTCACCTCCTTCTGTATCGACGTACAAGCAATATTCTAATCCAAATGTGAGTTTCTCTCTACCTCTTTGCTTGGATATGTTCTTAGAAGGTTCTTCTTGTTAACATCCTTCTTGCGGTTCTTAGGGTTCAACTTTGGATGTAGCTTCCAACACTTTCTTTAGTGTGAACATGAATGTTACAATGCTTACAATAGTTTTTTGGATCCTTGCACTGACGTGCCATGAATGTAGTCTTATTATCTTTTCCTTTCCACTCCTTCTTCCCCTCCTTGGAAGCATCTTGGTTGTCCTTTATTATGGCCTATATTCTCTAGGAATTTTGACTGCACACATGCCTGATCAATTGTATTTGGATTAAAAAGCATCACTTGATTATGTAAATGACTATGTAGACCCCCTAGATACTTGAGGAGTACATCTAGGTTCTTGGGTGACATACCCAACATTAGCCATGTTCACAAATTCGATGTGTAATTTTCACATTTCTCCCTTTCCTTTGCTTGAAGTAATGCTAATGGATCCACTAGTATTATACATGTCTGTTAGGGTATAACTATGACTTAACGAAGGTTTTTAAATTCTCCCAATTAGTCACTGTAGGATCACCTTTGGCATAAGTGCCTCAATGTGGATTTCCCACTAGGTTAATGCATGGCCTCTAAATTCAGTCAAGAAAAAGATATTTTATGATCCTCATCTATTTTATGGATACTAAAATATACCTGTAATTGTTGCAACCAATGATTCAAATTTAAATCATCTATCTCACCTTGTTATGGTTTGATATCAACTTTCTCTTTCATCTTGAAGAGAGATTGAGAAGGAATGTTGGTACTGGAACTTGGATACTCTTTCTCAAACTCTTAACTTGGCTTATTTTTCTAGGTCACCTCTATCTTCCAATTTCCCCTCTGATCCAATATCTAAGTTAGAGCCTCCAAAATTTCCAAAAGGTCCAAAATTTCTCTCCAGATCTTCCATGAGGATTGACATGTTGCATGAGATACTGATGACTTGTATTTCCAACTTTGTAAATTGTTGCTCATTGTTGTTCACTGCTTCTTCACCATGCTTGTCCACCATGGTTAAGGTTTGAATACTTTTTTTCCACCAAATAATGGATCTTGTAATTACCCTCAATTAAAACCAAAATAAAACTGCTCTATTACTAATATGATCTGTAAACTATTGCGGATATTCCACTAAAATAGTTCGCCACAATGGATCTTATAAATTAGTGAATTCTAAATAAATGGAAATATAAGAAAAACATAACTAGATAAAAATAACACATCCACACAAATAACACAAGATATACCCTTGGAAAAACCACTAAGGGAAAAATCCCAGCCATAAATGAGGACTATGCCTTGCTACATTATTCTCTAATATGCAATGCAAATACAAAGAAAGTGGTACCATCTATGGAGTTACCTATGACTCTATGGACCAAATGGCCACTACAAATATACTACTCTTTCTATTATACTCTAATATCCACTCTCGTGTTGTTTCTCAACTATGAAACAATGCAATAACATCATAAGAATGGAAACGCTTCTTCTCCTAATGGCCCAATATTTAACATAGCCTGATAGCCATCTAAGATGAATTTTAGGTTTTTTGCATGCCTTGATTATCGATTAGGGTTATCGTTTTTTACCTTCTAAAATGTTCCTTAAAGTCTACAAGTTATTAGCTCCACATGTATTAAAATCCACAAATTATTAGCTCCACATGTGTGAGAAATGAAATCTAACATGGAATCCACTCGATACCATGGTGGTCAACTCGATAGGTCAACTTGTGGGAGGCGTAACTTCTTCATACATACTCCTATTGAGGTGATTATTGCATTGATGGAAATGTCTCATGGTGTATAATTAAATGAAGGGGAATCCCATTGGAGATGAACATTTGATTTAAAAAAAACATCGTTTAGACCCTCAAAAAGGCCTCATAATGTTCAGGACACCAAATCTATAGAGTGAGACCTTCCCTTAAAATGGGCCTACAAGCCAATTCATCCAATATTTCTACTTACTAAGCACCGCAATACATGAAAAACTATATATTAATACATTTTGGATCATAAATGTTTGTGATGGAAGAGGGAAAACAACATATGTTACAATCAATTATTTAAAATTAAGCAAGGGACTTTTCAAATAAAAGATTGATTGCAATTTCTTTAGATGGTGCTTAATCGTTGGAAATGAAAAGATTTGTTATTTTTTTGAAAAAGGATGGACCTAATCTTATATGTGTTCATTAAATTCTCATCATGAATATTTAACAACATTAGATGCTTCCAAGAGAATTCTTGAATTGTCATTTGCAAAGAAATCAAAAAATCAGATATATTCATGGGTGCACAATTCTACTAAAAGATATAGTTAACTTATTGATCTATACGAACTTATGGAACTTGAAACTCTTCAAGATATTCAAATCCATGGATTTATATGGCTCTCAAGAGGATAATTCATTGAAATATTTGTTGTATTTATGCCTCCCATGTTGTCTTTGTGTGAAAATGAAAGGAGAGACTCATGGTATGATAAAGCAAGGATGTTTTCAGTTCAATTTTGTTTACATATGTTTGAAGATATAGAATAATAAATTATTGGAAGAGTATGTTGATTTTATCTCTTTATGGGAAACCATATATGTTTCTATAAATACTTTAAAAATGTGTCTTTAAGAAGTGACACATTTGCAGATGGAACATGTTACCTATATAAATTTTAGTAGATGCCTCTAAATTAGGTTATCTAGAGATTCTTGATAAAGAGGGACTTGTTAATAGTCACAAAGTGTTATTTGTAGCAATTCCACATGAATATGGTGATTATGTTGATACACAAAAACAATCATGGAAACCTTGCATTGATGGTTCACTAGAAAGAGCAAATAACTTGCTAAACAATACTGTTTTCCCTAAAATCTACTAACTAGACTATGAGGTCAGCAGTGTTCAAGCATCTCAACATACAAAGATTTTTTGGGTTTTTGGATTAACAATATAAGATCAGATATAGTAAGAACCATGCACAGAGATATAATGATCTGATAACATCAAGTACAAATATGTATAAGGAAGCAAATTTGTAGTATGAATGATGGCACAATTTTGAGCAATTGAAACAAGGTTTTAAGAATATATATAAACAAGTAATAAATAGACAATTTATTATTGTAACATATATAAAAGTACATACATTTGAAATAACATCCCAAATCTCATGCAAACATAAACATTCACAAGTAAATACATCATCTATATAGAAGACATCTACATAACTACAATATAAACCACGGTTCAAACAGAACTAATGAACATAAACATAATATAAGTCCAAAACCTAGCTCCAGATAGACATTAATCATTCATAAAACAAAGAGATCTTACACATAAAGGACTGTAGGTATGCATAAGTTCCAGTCTTTCGACTCCCTTCTGTCCCTTACATTACCCATGACATACTTTTATAGAAGATTACATCAACCAAAAGTCTCATAAAAATAATTTCAAATTAATTGGAAATGATCTGAAGTTATTCTCTTGACTGTTGAACTTGTGTTTGAATTCTGCCACCTTATACTCATTAAATCACTAAAAATATGGATTTGACCGTTGATGCTAATTTTGTGCCTTTTAAACTGTTAAATTGCTTTGCCACCTGACAAATGATACCTGAAGAAACTGATAAAATCCCTCAAATATGGATATGATAAATATTTCCTTCAAATATTTGTTCACTTATTTGATCCCATACACTTGTAGCTATTAAAACTTTCAATGAGGACATGTGGTTTGACATTTGGATGCTAGACATTCTGTGGTCCTTGGCACTTGGGTGTTCTTCTTCGCATTGGGCGTTTATGTAATATGACACCATCGATAATTTATTTTGATTTGTTGTATTCACTGCATCTTTGGTGATTTACAAAAGCATTCTTCATAAGCAAGCTGTGGGTTTGTCCTTCAAACATCTGGAACTCCCACTCGATGTCAAGTGATTTTAGCTGATTTATGAGAGAACCAAGTCAAATCTGGAAAAATAATTTCTCTACAAGCAATTCTTCCTTTTTATCCTCTGATTCTAGAAAACCTTACAAATGTCTGGCTTCAATCATTTGCACTGTCAACCTTTCAATATAAACAATAGGATATGCACAAAGCATGTATCTATTTTCAATACCAGCCACCATGCAAATCACGCAGCATTTCAACTAACAGTGCATACCTTCATTAACTATATTACACTTCTAAGATATGAACATCCATCTATCATTCTGCCTATATATCCATATAGCCCACATAGCAGATTGGGATTTATATACATACCAAAAAACCTATCTATGCTTAAGAGTATTACAACCAATTCTGATCAATTTCAATGGGGCCGAACCGATTTAATGATGGAACAAAATCAAAGAAGGATATCCACCCGCATTGAAAACACTCGAGAACCCCCAAGAATCTGTATTCGGATTGGCCTTATGAAAGAACCCTTTTGATCTTCAAAGAGACAGACCATTGGATTCGTGGTTTATATAGATACTCTGAAGCTATGGTCCCGACAAAGCTATGGTCCCGACAAAGCGAAGTCGTCCCTTCTGAAACAATCTATTTATGGAGACAATGTTCCCCTCGGTCAAAATTGAGTTTAATACATTAGATTCATGAAGGAAAAAACCAATTTCCGCAACATCATTCAGAATGGGAATCACCGTGATGCAGTAAAACCATATTTCCAGACCCTTTTACAGAGTACAAACTGTAGAATGAAGAAAAATGGTTCCATTCAAATGTTTTAACTCCCGTACTGCTCGAATCCAGATGTCGGATTAAGGAAATAAGCACAGATCTCGAAGAGTGCTAGCATGATAATGGTGTCTGCAAAAACTTTAACACCTTGACAGTGTACTTGCAAACCTTTATCTCTTTGGCAATCTGGTAGCATACCTACGTATTGAGTCTTTGTCATATGCTTCCAGCTCATATTAATAACCATATATAATGTTTTTAAATAAAGACTTAATCATCTATTGGATATTGGCTAAAGAAACTTAATATATATGTAATGCATGAAATAAAAAGAAAACTATCCTAAAGTTTTAAAGAAAGATTTAAAAATCAAGAACAAGAGAGAGTTTAAGGTAAACAATCAACTATAGAAAAACGCTAGAAAAGCCTAAGACAAACAAATACGTTCAAGATCTTGTAGAGAGTTTGAAAGGAAGATTACATGATATTTATTTTCTCAACTCAGTAAGGTTGTTTATTCCTTGTTATTATTTATGTGATGTTCATGGTATAAAAAGCTTTTAAAGTGTTGGCTTGAAAAACATTTTCAACATTTGCAACATACTAGACGTTAAAGGGAAGAAAACAAAAATTTATTTGATTGTGAAGGTTACCTAAAAATGTTTCAAGCATTTGTTGATACTCTTCATGTTAATTGTGAGAAATCATCCATGAAATATGCTTAAAGGATTTTTTGCGGCACATAGTTACATATACGTTTTCCAAACATGTTAAAGTTATGGAAGGGAATACTTAGTATTCCTAAAAGTAATGTTGCACATGAGAGAGGATTCTCAAGATAAAGCATAATAAAGGATGTTGCATTAGATGCCTTGGTAAGACTGTTACTAACAAGGCTTGATTCATCAATAATGGAATGGGGTAGAATATTTGAAATTTGGAAATACTTTTAGAAAAGAACGATATTAAATATTTACGGTTTTATTTTTTTTTGTTTACATTGTAGTGGTGTTGTATTCTATATATAATGCAGGACACAATAAATCATTTGTATAAATTTTCCTGGTTAGATGATGTTATGCTAAATGAAATTTCATAATAATTTGATGTTATGAATTCTATTGGAAATCATAAAGTAATGTACCTTAGATTCCAACAAGTATGCTTCTCTTATATTCAAAACAAAAATTAACCAAAAGACATATAATACATAATATTTAATTGATGGGAAAATTTTATCAAAAATCATGCGAAGATGAGTTTTAAAAATAAAATTGTCATAAACATTTACTTGACGGGAGACATCGTAGAGTTATTTTCTTAAGACTTTATGAATATCCATTTTTGTATATATTAAATTCCTTCAATATAGAGTATATATAAGTCTGTATGGAATAGATTCTTTACATGGTTCCCCATCTCCAGTTTGGGAACTCAATTCCCATTGGGATCCCTTCCTATAGAATGATATGAAATTGGAAAAGAACACAAGGCTGAAAGTTGCCTCAATCCTTGCTGGCACTGTATGGTTATAAGTTATGTAACAAGAATTGTAATTGGTTGCGCAATATAGTTTATGTAAGTATGCACAATATAGTTTGTATCATCTTGCACAGTATAGTTTGCAAACTTGCACAGTATTTTGTCCAGTGACTCGCGCAATATAATTATATGTTAAAGTTAAAAGTTAAATAATATGTTGTTAATATTATTTAAAATACATTTGAGAATTTGATAATTGTCTCATTTTTTTTTATAGGCTAAAGGATATGAATGTTTTGGGTTCATTCATGTATGCAACCTATATTTGAGAATACAATGCTAATGAATTATAGGGAGAATTACCAGATGTACTGTCTTTAGGTTTTATGAATGAATAGTTGTGTGTTATGATGCTAATATCTCTGTATTGAACTATGCATGATTTTGATATTGTCTTTGGTATTAAGTTAAATTTCTGTGAGTTATGATGAATATATTGTTGTTCAATGCTTATTCAACCTTAGCCTTATTTCAGTTTCAATGATCCCTATGAGAGTCTCGTGTGAGACATTACCCTTTTGGGTAATGAATATGTTGATTCTCATAGGGATATTATTGGTTAAGGAATTATAAACTAGGGTTTGAGTTGTGCGCCAACAATTTGTTCCATTTTCGGGACCTGAAAAGGTTAGGGTTTGAAGAAGAATGAAGTGGAAACCCACAAGGGAGGAATCGCAAAAATAGCTGATTGAAAAAGAAGAAGATTTTACATAGAAGGAGACTTGAAACCTAAACATTGAGCACAACACTCGATACAAAGGTACCTTTGTTTAAATGCATATACAATTTTCTTTTCCAACTTTCCCTGTTTATTGGATGAGTGGGTTAAAAGACAAGTAGACTTAATGTGGTTTGGAGGAGCCAATAAGTGATTGTACAAGATCATAAATTAAAGAGAGGTTGAAAAGTTTTGGATAATAGGTGGATGAGGGTTATAAATTTCTAGTATAATAGAATTAAAGAAGGTTACATCACAGAGGTTTCTATCGAATACAACAAAGCATTTGATTATGCAAGGGATAAATTTGAGACAAAACCTAGGAAAAGGATGTTAGCAGAAATCATGACATGGATAAAAATGTTGTTCATTGAGAAGGGATTATGCGTATGGAGATAGGAATAATCCTTGAAGTAGGAAAGTAAAAGAAAGTAGCGATGGGCCTGGATGTGCAAAGGAGAAGAACATAACAAATATATGAAAGAAGGGATGTGCTCAAGGAATTTGCATGGAAGGTTGGAATGGATAATATAGGGAGTGATAGAGAGGATGTCGGTGAAGGAATTTTACCAGCAAGTAGGAATAGGGACATGCTATAGGGGCATGAGGAAGAGTGTGGAGTATTGTTAGAAGGCATAGAAGTGATGGAGGAAGAAGGATATAGGCCAACAAAGAGGCGCGGCATAAAAGAGGACACATTAGAGGAGGATGTGAAGGGAGAGAAGATGACTGATGCTAAAACCCAGTGGAGAGGATATATGGTAGAGGAATCAAAGGAAAGTGACGGAGAATATCAACAAAATGAGATTGTGGAGAGTCCTTCTGTAGAAGAATAAACAGACGATGAAGATATTATGGGAATGATAGAATTATTTAATAAATTGAGACTTGAGGATTCACTTGAATCCAATGGAGAAGAGTATGGCATAGTGGTAGTGTATAATCCCCTCTCTTAAACCACCCCACATGTTTTTAAAAAAGAATCATAAATTTCAGTAGAATCCAAAGTTAGGAATATATTACATAAGAGGATACAAGGAGTATGACATCAAACAAGAAGTGGTAATAAGGTTGAAAATGGCAAGAGTTACAACCAATTCGATTTTGAAACTTTCATTTTTCCATGGAATTGGAAGGTATGATGTAGCTATGACGTAGTGTGAGCTATAAAGTGTTGAAATATTGTAACTTCGAAGAATATTCTTTATGTATCTTTTGTGGTCCCTGATGGTCCAACCGGGAGAACCATTTTTATTTCATTGTACCCTGATGCTCCTAATAGGAAGAAATAATAAGAGTCATGAGGTAGTCCCCTCAAATTGTAAAGGTGGGTCATCAGCACCCCCATATGGTTACTTGAGCCTACATGTATAACTCGAGCCTACATGAGTTAACTTAAGCCGACATGTTAATTGAGTAAACTTTAAGTGAACGGATGAATATAAATAGAGGTGTAGTGCTCCTCACTTGTGACATACACACTCACATGGAATAGCGCACTTGTGGAGGAGAGGAGTTGCTGGAGAAGGAGGAGAATCAGGTTTTTGATCTCCTTGTTGGTTTTACCTTTTTCCCTTTTTGGGGCATCTATATTGAGGAAGCTTTTGCTAGGTTTTTCCCTTTAGGGTTTTCCCAGGATAAATCTGTGTTGTTCTTGTGATGCTGTTTCTTTCAGTGATCCTATTTTATATGCTTTTATTATGAAAAATGAAATGATATACTGATGTCTTAGTTAAGCATATGAAAATTTAACATGGTATCAGAGCTAACCTGAATAGGGAAGCTTTCACAAGTTACAGAATCTAGGGCTTTTATTTTGTGGTTCTCTCTCCACAATAAATCAGCAAAAGAAGACTAGGCTGACTCTCCTTTGAAGGGTGCATCGTTCTGTCGAAGCGGAATTCGATTCCGAGAATTTTTAATTTTCGATGTGGAAATTAGGGCTTTCTACAGAAGAGGAATTTTTGAGTGAGACCAGCATAGGATTGTTCTCCTCATCAAAACCGAAGTTTAGAGACCTGGATCAAGATTTTTGGTTGGGTGAATCTCTGGGAAAGTCAAACCCTAGTTTGACCCCGAGCTAGAAAAACCCTAAATACTAAAACTGCTACGTTTTGGAGCATTCGCTATATTCTGAGATTGGCAAAGGATCAAGAGTTGAAAATTTTAGGGGCCGAAGATAAGATCCTGATGAACACTGTGTCCAAAATTCATCCTCAGATTCGTTGTATTTCAGGAGATATGTTCTCTCCAAGTTAGGGTTCTAGCCTCTTCCAGAATTCATCCCTAAACAGGACACCTGGGGAGAATTACAATATCTTGGGATACAAAGGTCCAAATGGAATTCCTAAAGATTTTCCAGAAAGGGCACGGACTTTAATTTCGGTGGTCCAAATATCAGACTCAGAAGATGAACCAGTGACATGTGGCATGCCGTACAACTTCACTGTTCTGAACAGTCCTGTAACAGGTCACATTGGGAAAAGGATAATAAATCCCAAATGGTGAAATAAATTCTGATGAAACCTATGGTGGTGGATCAGGGACATGCGAGGTTACTTCAGTACAAAATTTCAGAGATAGAGGAGTAGAAATTTCAGATATATCATAGAAACAGTAACAGGAATTTCTACAGAAGAAATTGGAAAATTAGGGCTTCCTGTTCCGGGAGCTTCCCTCCACTGTTTTCAGAAATGGAGTACATTGGATAGCTCCATTTGAAGAGATCTATCTGTCTATCCAATTAGATCTGAAATATTCCAAGTTTTAAAATTAGGGTTTCTGTGACAAACCTTAGATCAGCCAACTCCAGAGCCAGGACGGACACCTCAAATCGGTAAGATCTAATCCTTTGCTATGTTCATTTGAGGTTCTCATTTCAAAGTGATCTATCACATCATCTTGATGATAATATTGGTGAAGTTGACAAATTCCAAGCCTACAAGTATATGATCTCTCTGACGAAAATGGATTGGAAACCTTCATGAGCATAGAGGTTCCAGTTTCAGAGGGAGATGAGGCTAGAATCCTTTCACAAGAAGAACTTGGTCAAAGCCCAGAAGATTATTGATGATTCACTCTCGAATCAACTTGTTCTACAAGTTTCTTCCCTAAAGACATCGATGAGGTTTGATTCCTTGACCAAGCTATTTGAAGGGAAGAACATAGATCGAAATATGACCTTAAGAAACCAGCTAAAGAAGAAGTGAAGAATGCAGAAGTGGTGATGGTCACCTTGAATGGCCTCCCAAGATCATGTAATTCATTCATTCAAGGAATGTGTTCTAGAAGGAATTGATTACTTTCAGCAGACTTTGGGAAGAAGAAGAATCTTGTCTCTGAAGATCAAGCTCTCATCTTCCAAAGAAGATCCCTCAATCAATGAGGAATATGAAGATCTCAACTCTTGAAGAACTTATTATCCACCTCAGCATTTGGATAAGAAACGATGCTATCATGAATGAAGAAGACGATAAAGTTGAAGACTCAAGAAGGATGAGACTTGTTTCGAAGAACAAGTGATGAAAATTCAAGATTCACTCCAATAAACATGAATCTGAAGCTCCCAGGGTCAGAGACACAATGACAGAAGAAAGAGCTTCAGAGAATGGTAGATCCACCTTGAAGGATGAAGACCACCATGGGTACAAGAGATAACTCAAGATGAAGAAAAGAATGCTATAAAAGAAGCTATGATCAAAGAGTAACAGTTGATCATGGGGAATGATGTATACGATATGATGGAACAAGTGTTCAAAGCAAGGTTCGTGATTCTCCCCATAAAGAATAGACTATGACATGACATACTCTATTGAACAGTATATGTCAAGCATAGAACCACTTGTACAGAATGAAGAGGGAAGATGATACTCCACCTCAGGGGGAGTGACTACAAAAAATTAATCTGAGTTCGACATGGTATGCCATGATGGATAGCTTTGTGATGGATCGATACTTTACCAAGAGTAAAGTAGGTTCCAACCTTCAAGGTTGAATGCAAAAGACTAGGATATGTTGATGACCTAAGAAGACAAACTCATAGAAGATGTTGTGATACTAGAATGATGTTTGGGATATAGTACTCAAACCAGAAAGCAAGAATGTGGTATCTTCCAAATGGATTTGCAAGATAAGATATGTTGCTGATAGAAGTAAGGTAAGAGTTGTGGCTAGAGGTTTCTATCAGAAAGAGGGAATTAAATCTGAAGAGACACTTACTTCTGGAAGCAAGGTACATTTCCCTCAAAACTATCACGGTAGTTTCTTCCATGATGAATTAAAGACAAGCCTTCCTTAATGGTATGATTGAGGAAGAGTTTTACATCGAATATTCACAAGGATTTGAAACTGAAGATAGAAGGAATAAAGTATGCAAGTTGAAGAAGGCCCTCTATGTCCTGAAGCAAGCTCCCAGAGCTTGGTATGGAAGAATAGATAGTTTCCTGATGAGCATGGGCTTTGCCAAGAGTAAAGACGATCCTAACCTTTCCTACAAGGTTGTAGAATATGTACCTGTCATTCTATTACTATATGTGGATGACTTATTCTTGACAGGGAATGGGAATTAGATCATGGAAAGCAAGAAGAAACTAGCAGAAGAATTTGAGATGAAAGACCTTGGGTTAATGCATTATTTCCTAGGTTTGGAAGTATGGCAAAGTTTAGAAGGAATATTTCTCAACCAGGGAAAGTATGTGGTAGAGATATTGAAGAGATTCAATATGTTGGAGTGCAAAGTCATGGCCACACCCATGGACTCCAACCTAAAGCTGTTAGCTGATGACTCATTAGAGTTAGTGGATGTGACTCACTCAGACAGATCATTGGGTCATTGATGTACTTAACAAATACCAGACCAGACATTTGTTTTGCTGTGAACACCTTAAGTCAATATCTTGTTCAACCAAGACGGGTTCACCTAGTAGCTGCAAAACATGTGATGAGATATCTGAAAGGGACTATAGACTTTGGTCTATACTATGATGGTAGCCATGAGTATAGATTGTATGGCTACACAGTTGCAAATTGGGCTGGAAGTATCTCAGACAGGAAAAGCACATCAGGTATATGCTTTTGGTCTGCTATGAGTTCATGGTTTAGCAGGAAATAGTCCAGTGTTTCTCTTAGCACGGTTGAAGCAGGATACATAGCATATTGCTCTACTAAGTTGTGAAGCCATATGGCTTCAGAAGCTGATATCAGGTCTCTTTGACCTGAATATGGACACTACAATGATTCTATATGATAACCATAGTTGTGATGACAAAGGACCCTGTGTTCCGACGTAACACGTAGAAATTTGGTATTTCTACATATAAGATAAGATGCAGATGATGATACTGTAGATGCAGATGATGGTGATTCAGTATTTCTATACTGAATATATAGATGATGATGATTTCAGTATTCCCATACTAAAGATATAGATGATATTTCAGTATTTACATACTGTAGATACAGATGATGGTGATTCCGTATTTCTATACTGAATATATAGATGATGATGCTTTCAGTATTCACATACTGGAGATACAGATGGTGATAGATCAGTATTCAGATACTGAAGATGTAGATTATGATGGTTTGGATGATGATGTACCGACAAAGCCTCTGCCTCGAGTAGAGTTCGAACACTTTCGAGACAAGCTTGGTGTTGTTCGGAAAGACCTTCCTCGAAAGGGGGAGTAGTGATGTTGCAGTGGGATTGTATCATCCCTGGGAATTTGCCCTAAAGTGATTCGAAGACCTCGGTCCTCGAGAATGAAGAGGGATTGTATCATCCCAGGACATCTGTCCATAATAGATCCGGTGACCTCAGTCATCGAGAACGTGATGGGATTGTATCATCCTTGGGAACCTTCCCTAAAGTGATCCGGAGAACTCGGTCTTCGAGAATGAAGAGGGATTGTATCATCCTGGGACATATGTCCATAATAGATCCGGTGGCTTTGGTCCTCGAGAATGTGGTAGGATTGCATCATCCCTGGACATAGTCCTAAAGTGATAGGGAGTGATTATCCCGTAATTGTATCCGGTGACTTCGGTCGTCGAGAATGTGGTAGGATTGCATCATCCTTGGACTCAAGTCCTAAAGTGATAGGGAGTGATTATCCCGTAATTGTATCCGGTGAATTTGGTGGTCGAGAATGCGGTAGGATTGCATCATCCTTGGACTCAAGTCCTAAAGTGATAGGGAGTGATTATCCCGTAATTGTATCTGGTGACTTCGGTCATCGAGAATGTGGTAGGATTGCATCATCCTTGGACTCAAGTCCTAAAGTAATAGGGAGTGATTATCCCGTAATTGTATCCGGTGACTTCGGTCATCGAGAATGTGTTAGGGTTGCATCGTCCTTGGACTTAGTCCTAAAGTGATAGGGACTGATTCTCCCGTAATCAATCCAGTAACTTTGGTTGTCGAGAATGTGGTGGGATTGTATCATCCCTGGACTTTAAGTCCAAAAGTGATCCAAAGACATTTTGTCTTTGAGTTGTGGATTGCAAGTTGTTGCTGATGATGATGATGCCGTACTGATCAAAATATCAGAGTATGATGATGATGACATGCTGATCGAAAGATCAGATTATGATGATGATGACGTACTGATCTAAAAGATCAGAGTATGATGATGACGCACTATGATTATGATGTTTCTGATTGAAAGATCAGAGTATTATGATGATGTTTCTGATCGAAAGATCAGAGTATGATGATGATGTTTCTGATCGAAAGATCAGAATGTGATGATGATTATGATCGATAGATTAGAATATGATGATGATGATGTTGCTACTGATCGAGAGGTCAAAGTACTGAAGATGTTGCTGCTGATCAAAAGGTCAAGGTACTAAATATGTTGTTGTTGATCGAAAAGTCAAAATGCTGAAGATGTTGCTGATCAAAAGGACAAAATGTTGAAGATGTTGTTGCTGATCGAAAAATCAAAGTAATGAAGATGTTGCTGATCAAAAGTTCAAAATGCTGAAGATGTTGTTGCTGATCGGACAGTCCAAGTGCTAAAGATGTCATTGCTAATTGAAATATCAAAATACTGAAGATGCTGTTGATCAAAGACTGAAGATGTTGCTGATGATGAAGATTGAAGATTGAAGATGAAGACTACATGATGTTGAAAAGATTCCAATGATTTATAGATGTGTTACCCTGCTGATGTTGATGATGTCCCCCATCTCTGCTCTTGTTGTTGTTGATGTAGAATACCCTTCTCGTTAAGGGGGAGTGTTGAAATATTGTAACTTCGAAGAATATTCTTTATGTATCTTTTGTGGTCCCCGATGGTCCAACTGGGAGAACCATTTGTATTTCATTGTACCCCGATGCTCCTAATCGGAAGAACTAATAAGAGTCATGAGGTAGTCCCCTCAAATTGTAAAGGTGGGTCATCAGCACCCCAGTATGGTTACTTGAGCCTACATGAGTTAACTTAAGAAGACATGTTAATTGAGTAAACTTTAAGTGAATGGATGAGTATAAATAGAGGTGTAGTGCTCCTCACTTGTGACATACACACTCACATGGAATAGCGCACTTGTGGAGGAGAGGAGTTGCTAGAGAAGGAGGAGAATCAGGTTTTTGATCTCCTTGTTGGTTTTACCTTTTTCCCTTTTTGGGGCATCTATATTGAGGAAGCTTTTGCTGGGTTTTCCCTTTAGGGTTTTCCTAGGATAAATCTGTGTTGTTCTTGTGATGTTGTTTCTTTCAGTGATCCTGTTTTATATGCTTTTATTATGAAAAATGAAATGATATACTGATGTCTTAGTTAAGCATATGAAAATTTAACATAAAGGAAGTGATTACTTATGAGAAAGAAAAGATAGAATAGATGGAAACAACATTAAGGGACATTGCACTAACTTGGTATATGAAATATAAGAGTATAGTTGCACCAGGAGTTATGTGATCATTGGGTGAAATTAAGCAAGAAATGTTGAAAGAGTTTAAAAAGGAAAGCCGAAGTCTCAATGTATAAAAGAGATAAAGGAGACAAAGCAGTAGCTAAGAGAAATAGTTTGGGACGATGCACAAAGATTTAAAATTTTGTTGGTCATGGTGTCATTCAATATTTAGGATGTGAAACATCGGGAGTAGTTTATTGTAGGATTGTTTTCAAATATTTGAGTTCCTTTAAAACATTAAAATGTTCTCACATAGTCCAATGCATTGGATATTGCGACACACTTGGATTCTACACCAGGTGGAAAATCCTCAGTTGGAATGGCATAGGTACAATCTGAAATTTCTACATTAACCGTGCAATTGCAAGAAATATCAAAGGAAAAATCAATGAACGAGAATGTTTGGTGTACACTTTGTCACATAGAAGGACACCACTAGAATGAGTGTCCACTGATGGGAAATTATGTAGCTATTGGTGCCCCAAATCCATTCCCCATGGGACCTCAGGTGGAATGGTTTGAAATTTATAAAAAATGGGGTCATGCACCTCCTTAATGTCAAATGTCGCCGAAGTATTAAACCACTACTAATACTCCCTTATGTGACTTTTGTAAGTTGGTTGGAAATGATGTTAATGGATTTCACGCACTAGAATTGAGGAAAGAGAACTTGGATTATGCTTACAAATTGTAGAAAATTGAAGAAAACACCAGAGCAGGTAGAGGTGGTGGATTTTGAAGAGTTTTTAGAGGTCAAGGTTAACGATTTGGTGGAGGTGGAATACAACCCATTTTATTCAACCACTAAGAGCATGGACATGTATCCTGTTTGTGTATGAATCCTAGAGTTGATATTTTCGCATCACAGAACATAATACATAATAATGTCTAGACTTGATATCCAAATGGGAAGAGAAAATATAGTTGTGTCATATTGTCATTATGGAGCTGTGTGACGATCAAAGTCTGAAGAAACCTATTAATGCACAAATTGTGGCTCGAGGGGGTACAATAATGGGAGAATATCATGGAAATACATTTCTTCCATTTTAAACCAAGTAAGAAGATAAAGAGAGATCTTAAAGAGGCCTAATTCATCCAAATAATGATAACTAAAGGGAAAAGGCATACCTTGTGCAAGGATACATCTATTTTTCTTGTTGGTATGATAAGGAGGTCTTGCACCCTAGGGTAAACATAGTAACACATGTATAAAGAGACACATGAGCTACCAACCTACTTCACTACCACCTGCTCCTATTGAAC
Organism: Pseudotsuga menziesii; assembly: GCA_001517045.1. Lineage (NCBI taxonomy): Eukaryota > Viridiplantae > Streptophyta > Pinopsida > Pinales > Pinaceae > Pseudotsuga > Pseudotsuga menziesii. The sequence continues at coordinate 1,724,209 of LPNX010801435.1, read as the reverse complement.
CACCATTTTTTTAGTAGATATCCAACCATATTATAGATATGACCCTCTTGTATTGTTTATTTGACCTACTATTTGATTAGTAGATCAACCTTTTTGTATATACATATCCCTATTCTATAGTGTCTAACCTTCCCTACATTAGATTGAATATTTGAATCATGAAGCTACTTTAATTGTCTATGAGATTGATTATATGAGATAATGTACCTTACCTCAAGGGTTTAAGTCACTTCTTATTTTACTAATGTTATGCAAGTTAACCACTTTGATCATATTTACAGTATACAACATAATAAAGACGATCCTCAACCAATGAAACATTGGTTGTCATCCATCAATGAGGACCATCATACGAATGTGGTCATGCATATGTCAGTCAAAAGTATACCAATTTCAACATTATTATTAACTATGTGTAATTATAAAATTGGTCAAATCCTATGAAATGTATCCATAATTTACCAATGTAGTATGTCATAAAGGAGGGAAAAAATCACCAATATTCCATATAAATAGTATGACGCATGCAGTTTGAGCCGCACTTGGGTATAATAAGTGATGTGATAATCAATTGGGGGATCATAACTAGATGTGTGTATTCTCATCACATATATGTTCATGTCTCTGATTTATTATGCCAAAAGAAAAAAAAATGTCATAAATTTAAGTGTTGGGAGCTTAGTCCCAGATATAGCCAAATCAAAACTGTATGTAGGCATAAAGGTTGCATGAGCGGTGTAATCAACATGAGTGTGTAAGGTATGTCCACATAGTTAGGATATGACCCAAAGAATGCAAGGAAAACAACCTACTGTAAGACAAGAATGATCATAAACTATTGTTAAAGTATATCTTAGTTTTATAACTCATTAATAGTGAGGTACAATTGAGGCTAGTTAACCTAATCTCTTCGCAAAAAATGGATTAAGGTTCTCCCATAACTCAGTCTTGTGAGTAATTTTATCATTCATATGCATATAAATGTACCACTCATATTTGTGTATCCAATGGTTGAGTATCTTGAGCATGTTCATATTTCCTCTTATGATTATGTGGTATACCTTATTCATTGTCAAATATAGTATTGAATTTGGGCTTATATCCCACTTTTCTTTGCCCTAAAAATTTCATTTATTATTCTTAGGTCCTATCTATAAAATTATGCAAATGGTTTGATTTGGGTTTCTTGTTCACCCAATATTTTTCTCATAACTTCTCCATCATCTATTTAATTTAGGTGCTCAATATCTTCATTATGATATTTAGGTGTAGCATGATGGATTTATTTCTTGATTTTATGATTTTTGGAAGTATCTCATAGTTGGGAAGCCGAACCAACCTTGTAAGTTCGTGGATGCACCACATAAAGACAAGAAAACAAGTCAATTAATACATTGAATGAAAACCCATAAACATCATACCTAATTTTCCATCCATATGACAAAGTATGTCCATTTCTTTTGTTGCATCAATTATTTCCAATATTTTTTGGATGCATCAATATATCAATGCTTGTTTGAATACGACACATGGGCAAGGAAATTTTGAAAAACATAATTAACATATTAAAGATACTTACAAAACTGACAACCAGCACTTTCATTCCTTTTTGGGCATTACACTAAGTGGAATTTGTCTTTGAAATGATTTTTTCCTCCCTTGGTACCTTCTTCTCTGCTTTCCATTACCAAAAGCTTGATCGTATTGGTTTTCCCCTGACTTGCCAAAACCCCAGGGTTTTTTTCTTTTCAATATTTGCATTTTATTGAATGCAAATTTTTTAATCCTTTTTGTTATTTAAAGCTAAATCCTCCTCCTAAAAGTAAATTCTTCAACCTTCTCTGTGTTTGTTTTATAAACCCTCTTACTCAAGGAATATTCTTCAAGCAACTACGACAAAGAGTAAATTCAACAAATTCTTCATGGAAAAGGGTGGATTCAAAAAGGGTGATTTACCTACAAAATATTCAATTATGAGGTATAAATCGCTAATGTTATATCATAGAAGGTCCTCCCTCCTTGAAAATGTGTATTATGAGTGTTTTTGAAGTGAATTTTGGGTTTTATGTCCCTTTCTTCCGTTTTGCACATGGAATTTTCTGTTTTTGTTGTTGAATAAGACAATCAATGCTAATATGGATGATATTGGACCATAGAATAGTGATTGAATTAGTGTCCCATTTAACACTTGAAATAGTGCCTAAAATAACTTCTGAAATAGTGTTAGGAATAGAGCTGAAACAAGATAAAAAAAATGTGATTTGTTTGGGATGATTTCTAAGGTGCTAAGTGCACCATGTTTGGCATATATTTCCTCCCTAATACTATTTTGGGTTTTGATAGAACAAATTTGGTTTTAGTGGATGTTAATAACCATCATAATCATCAATTTAATTATAATATACCATATTCTAATCGCTATCATATTATAATCAAATCATTACCATTGCCATCGTCATTATCATCATGCATCATTGCCATCATCATAATTTTTTAATGGTTACTTAGATGTTGTTAGGGTCACTTATATTTTGTTAGGGACACTTGAGTTCCATTAGGGTCATTTAAGTGCCACTAGGGTTACTCATATGCCACTAGGGTCATTTAGGTTCCATTAGGATCACTCAGGTCCAAATATTGTTGTGACATGCATCATCCTCATCATCTTCATTGTCATAAACATCATAGACATCATAATTGTCCTTACCATCAACATCAATGTGATAGACATAAACATTATCATCATTGTCATGATCATTGTCATCCACATATATCATCATAGTCATCATCATTGTGATGATGAAAAATGCATCCTACTACCTTACATGAGATTTTGTAAAGGATCTTTGGCCTTTAATTGGAATGGGTCCTAATTATAAATTGTACTCGTCCTCATCCTCCTCCTCCTCCTCCTCCTCCTCCTCCTCCTCATTGTTATCATCATTTTCATCGTCATAGAAATCGAATAATCTTCATAGGATTTGTCCTCTGAGTGGGAATGAGAGCATAATTAGAATGTTATCAGCACTATGGATGGGTATTATTTAGTAATTATCATCATCTCCATGCTCATTGTAATTTATATTCTCTTATAATCCATTCATTGTCAATGACATATTCATTATCAACATGCATCATCATCATTATCATCATAATGCCATTAGGTTCACTAAGATGTTTTTAAGAGAACTCAAATTCCATTAGGGTCATTTAGGTGAAATTAGGGTCACTCAGATTCCATTAAGGTAATTAGGTTCTATTAGGATCACTCATGGTAAAATAGTGCTATAACATGCATCATGCTCATCATCATCATTGTTGTCAACATAATTTTCATCATCATTGTCCTTATCATTGTCAACAATGTCATAGACATCAACATTATCGTCATTGTCATCATCACTGTTATCATCATATATAATAATATTAATTGTCATCATCATTCACTATTACATTTGGACCCCAAATTCGATGTTTGTTCAATGTTTTTTTGCATTTGATGGGTGTGCTTTTACACACCGGTCAGGTGTCACTATAATAATGTCGCTTAATATGATCATCCAATTCCAAATATCATTGCTTCAGCGACGTATAAGACTATTTTTTTAACTTGAATTACTTTTAGAAATGTGAATTAAATGTACCCTCAACATTTGCAAAGAAATGTTATAGTATTTCGGTAGCTTGTTGAAAAAGGGAAATTAATTGACATGGAATCCTAATGTACAACAAACATCTAAAAAGAGACATTTACAAATAATATTTAAAGTCAATTTAGTTTTTGAAAAGGGGCGTTCGAAACATAGAAAAAACGATTAAGCATCCAAAAAGAGACGTATACAATTGCATTGAGAAAGAAAAAAATGTGGATGGTTCATCAAACTAATGTCAATTATTGTTTGGATAATAGATGTTAGAGTTATTCTACCGCTTTTCAACCCACACCACTCAAATTTTGAATAGACATAAGTTAAATTACCAATAAGCCACATTTATAAATGGATCTCTAAGAACAACATGGAGGGTATGTTTAGATTCTTGTCCATGTATGTAACCTAAAACATGTAGTCCTTAGCAATTGGATTTTGGAGAATTCCATGGACCATTAATCCATATTTATAAATGGATCTATCAAAAAAATTGTGTAGGGTCTTTTTGGATTTGTGTCCATCGTTGTAACCTAAAACATCTAGTTTGTAGCAATGGGATTTTGTTTCGAACTGAACAATTTGTCCCCCCAACCTTGTTCAAATATGAAACATGAAACACTGGTATAATATTGGATTGAGTTGGAAAATACAATCAATAAGAAAATTTCCTAATGTGTTACAATAGGGTTTTGGGTTTCATAAAAGCTCCTTTACTCTATATTAGCTCTCATTGATATTGTTGTTTGGTCAGAGGCTGACCAAGGGCTGAGCTATGCTCTGTGTGAAATATTGCTGGTTTATGGTGTTAATGGCTTCATCTTGGTGGATGATATCTACTCCATTCTTACTGCGTTAATGTCATTGACTGAGGTAACTTATTTCAAAGGATTCCTCAATCATCTACCTCTCAAAGTCGGAGCTTCGATGAGCTTTCCAAGGTTTCTACCATGCGACCAGTCTGTTTCAAAGGTAAGTAAAGCTTGTTACTTATCCTTGCACTTTAACAATGGTTTACAATAGTTTTTTTTCCAAAATTACTGAAATGTTTTTCAGTGGTTTTAAGATGTGGAGGGATAAGGGTACTCCAAAGGTGCTAACCCCTGGACCTCGCGAAAGGGTCGCCTCCTCCTAGGCCCGCATTTCCAAATGCCTAGGTAAACTTCCTTCCCGGCCTTAATAAAATTTCCTTATTTGATAATTTTGTTGTGATGATCCCTGTCTATATCGTGGATGTAAATTTTGTGGTAAACTAATGGTAGCCATTGAATGGGTTACAGCCACATCGTACACATTCTTAATACTTGTAATATTTACTATAGTCTGTAGGGTCACTGACTGTTTTAGAACATAAATATTTTTTTATAAAATCACTACAACAAAATACCCTTTTGGGGGTGGTTTTCACTTACGGCGGTTTTGCTAACACCCCCCCTCCAAAAAAAAAAAAATTTAGGTCTTTGGGGCAGTTCTTAAAAAGCCCCCTCAAAAGTCCCGAAAATTCAAATTTTGGGGGTTGTTTTTAAACAACCACCCCCCAAAGTGCAATTCTTAGGAATTTTGTGGGTGGTCTTTTAAACCACCCCCCCCCCCCCCCCACCAAAAAAAAAGTGCAATTCTCATTATTTTTGGGGGCCTATTGGAGAAGCAATTCGGTAAGCCGACTAGAATGATAGCCAACTTAGTCGAATAGCCGACTAATTAGAGATTAGGTCGGCCACATAAGGTCATGTCCGTAGACCGAACCGACATGTAGTTATTTGTAACTGTTTTGTAATTCATATATATTATGTTGTTGAAATAGATGAGAACTTGGTTCAGTTCTCTGTATTGTATGGACCCTTTCATTATAACATAATTTGTTATTCCACTCATTTGTTCTTATCTCTTGTCTCTGTTATGTATGTATGCTTTTAATGTGTATTATTGGTAACCCTATGTGATATCTGAGATTACAACATTGGTTCCATTGCCGGTAGTACATGTATGAGATGTATACAAGCAGATGATATCAAAACAGGAGATTAAGGACTAGTGGGAACGTAAAATAACAAACTACTTGCAAAATTACGCATGAAGAAACAAATTAACGACTGCTCAAGTGAAAGAAAGGTTCTTTACCGAGACTCATGAGAATTTTGTAGAATCAATGCCTCAACTTTTGATGAAACTCCTAGATGAAAAATCTAGAAGCGACTAAAAATAAATAGCCGCTATAAAAATTGATTCGAGGGGGAAGAACAAACCTTTCAGAGTGGTTGAAAAGATCATCAACAAATTCTGCGAGGAACAAGCTATAGAAGAAAGAACTTCGGTGGAAACTATCCAGAAGAAATTCTACACAGACCTCATCAAGCAATTATTGTGTTCCTTACCGACCTTGTTTTTCAAGTTCTTGATAGAGAAAGGAGTGGGTCATATCATTGAACCTCATCCATTACTACGTGAATTGCCACAAAACATGAACTAGGCGGAGAAACAAAATAAGTGGGAGAAATTCATTGCCGAAAGGGAGTGGGAATACTTCCTAAGCAAGTGAACAGAACTAGCCAGGATTTCTAAAGCATCAGGTAGGAAATGGGGGGGTAGTTGGTCATATGTCGGGGTAAAGTGGACAGGATTCTAGTTGACTAAGGAGATACCACTCACCAACAATGAAAAGTTGACCTAAAAAGGAAATCGAAAGGACAGTATCACACAAAGGTACGGCGTACTTACATAAAATAGAGAGGGATAAGAGGCTACAAAGAAGGGAAGAAAGAAGAGAAAGAGCTATAGCATTGCAAAGAGGAATGAGTACTAGGGCGACAGACCAAGAGAGAAATCCACCAGAGTCAGTTCATGACCGATGTTATAGCTGATTTTACCACACCGAGTGAATCCCACTTATATGTCCTTTCCCTGTCCCTCTGCAGACTCCTTAGACCCCTTGGACCATTTTTGTCCTTTAATGTTTCCTAGACCATCCCTATAAACATGTGAAAATTGCTATACGTGAATTTTAAACCCCTTATCGTGTATATACACGGGTTTGACCCCTAAAATTGCATACATCGGGATGTGTACAAAATCCAAATCCTTTTGGAGTTTTCCTTGACATGGATCTGACTCACTTGTCTCCTGGCCTTCCATATGCCTTGAGATTTCTCGAATTCGACCTTTCATTACCCCATTGAAAATCTATATAAGGAACTCTTTGGATACATTGAAGGCATAAGAGAATTGAGAGCAAAGAAACTATAGTCCATTGTTGCTGAAACTTGTGCTTGAGTCTACATCCCTTTGTCCCTTGGAGCACTTTCATGTTCTTCCCAAGCTTGCATTTTGCTTGTGAGCTTTCTATCGAGAGATGGAGGATTGAGGTGGTGGAGGCCCAAGTGGAGGATTTAGTTTCTCCAATTCGCAGACGTGCCGACAGAGGTTGTATTCATTGTAATCTCTAATTTTATATTAATAGAAATATATTTCCCTATCCAATAATGTATGTTTGAATGAATATTTTATCCATGGATGATTTCAAATGATTATACATTGTTGATTATATATGATAGAGTAGATCTAACACCAATACATAGTATGCTTATCTTGTTTACTTGTTGTTGAGGAAGTGATTCATCAATTCAAGCTAAAGTTGGAAAGCTCAATGGGGATATACTTCAACCGTCTGAAATAAGGTACGAGGTCTGATCCTTTAGTGTTAGATATTTGATTTCTCTTGCATATGGGAAAGGATTGATTTCTGGAGTCAAGCTGTCTGTTGCGGTACCCCAAGACATAGGAATTTCTCTCCATAACAACCGACAAGAAGAAGGCCTTGAAGAAGAAGCGTCCCCTATGGAAGAATATTTGTGGATAGAGTAGCGAGAAGCTCTCCAATTAGAAGTTCCCCAGGAGGTAAGACCTCTATCTCCAACGAATCCAAGTACCAGGATACAAACCATTGTCGAAGAGGACCTCAGACTAAGAGCTGGTGACTTTGGTATTTGGAGCCGACTAGACGACAAGAGAAACAATGATAATCATCTACTTATCCATCGACAAGAAGAATGAAATTAGGTGACGCTTCAAGTGATACCCTCCAATTGAAGTATCCACTTACTTTACCCGACACGTGAAGGAGCACCCCCCTTGCCAAATACAGCTTTGGAAGATACAGAAAATTTGGAGCTGTAGACAAATAATTGTAGTTGGACATCGATAGGAGAAGTCGACCCCGACCGACTGCTTGTTGGAGAATAAATGACAAGTAAGATGACCGACAAAAACGAGAGTTCTTTCGACAATAGTTCTACACAAAAGAATAAAAACATCCCACTACCCCCACCACCACCCCCACCACCGCCACCACTTGAAGAAGACAGTGACAGTGATTCAGACATGGGTCACAAGTCAGCACACATCCCTTTATATGAGGGAAACGAGGATCCCAAATGACATTGGTTCATCTGGGAACCGACATGGGAGGAAAACCAAGTTACAGATGAAGACAGACAGATGGCGTAGTTCGTTGGTGCCTTAAGGAAAAGGGCATTAACATGGTATATGACCTTTTCTGAAAGAACCCCTGGAGCAACTAAAGTAGAAGTCAAAGCACAATTTTTATCATTCTTTAAAACTCCAGATGCAAAACATCTGGCAGCTAAGAAATTGAATACAACATCACAGAAGTCAGGAGAAACTGTCCGTGACTACGAAAAATGATGGAAAGAACTTCTCAGCCAATTGGATTATGTCATTGATGAGAAACTATTAATGCAGTGGTTTCTTGCATGTCTGACACAGAAAATTTGCTGGCACATAAGTCTGGAGACATTCAAAACTTATGAAGATGTGCTTACTAAATCTCTACAAGTAGAAATGGATGAAGATATTCCAGTATACCCCATGGATCATAGACTAGAGGAACAACTTGAGATCATGCAGAAATCATTAAAAGAGCTAAACCTTAAGAGTCAGGATATCTGGTGCACGAAATGTTCAACGACCGAACATTCAAAAGACAACTGTCGACAAGATATCAATTGACATGACGTTCAATTTGTGCAAACAAAGTGTTTTTGCAACATTTTCTAGGAGCATGGAGATCACACTAAAAAAGATCGCCCATTCAACATGAAGAATGGAAAAGCATCATGGTGTGAAATCCGTGAAACTAAAAATCATAACACCACTGGCTGTCATTTGAATCTAAAGAATTGACAAAATTATCAGGTAGTATATCAGATGAACACAGTTGCACAGAACAATGAGCAATGAAACAACGCACAAAACGACCAAAATAATCAAAGGTACGAAGGTCATCGATATGAACGCTGCTTCGACAACCAATGTGGAGAATATGGAAGTCGAGGTTGATTCTCTGAGAATCGAGACAACCGACTACACTGGCCCATCCAATGTTTCACATGTTACAAGGAAGGACACCGATATGCAAACTATCCATACAAGGACAAGACTGACCTAAAATTCTATACTAGTTGTGGAGTAGGGAATCACTCATTAGAGGATTTCGATACTATGCTTGAAAAAATAAATAAGAAGAAAAATGTTAATGTCTTGTCATGTGTGCAAAAACATGATATAATTAATACAAAGAATTTGCATATAGTAACCCGACAAGGGACAAAAATTGGGAATGACAACCCACGAATAAGAAAAATAAAAAAAAGAATGTCTATCCTGACCCAGTTAAAGAAAAACAAATATATAAAGATGCAACAAATGTATTTCAAGAATTTTCCCAACAAGAAGAAGCTGATGACAACTGACATAACATAGTAAACGAGTTAATACACTTAGTACAAAAAGATAAAACAGTATCTCAATTCATCGACTTACTCTATAAAATAAAGCACAGCAACAACACTGGAAAACAAACAAAGAGTATCTACAGTCTAAATAAAAAAGATAAAAGTGATGGCAACCCACTTGTCGACCTGGAAATTGAAGGATACCATGTCTGACAAGTTGTGCTCGATTCTAGATCACAGGTAAATATTATGACTCAAGACACATGGGAACAATTAGGAAGACCTCAATTATATGAATTAGGCATATACCTGAAACTAACCAACCAAGGCCTAATTGAACCTATTGGAGTATGGAAAAATGTCGACACAATGATAAAAGGAATATCGACCAAAGTCGACTTTGAAATTACTGACCCTAAGGAAGGATCCAACTCCTTCCCAACATTAGTAGGTCGACCTTGGGGGAGAAAAATGAAAGCCTCGATATCCTTAGACAAAGAAAGAATAAAATTAAAAGGAAATGGACAAAAATTCATTGTACCTATTCATCCATCCCAAGGAGAACCTTGGACAAAACCAATTGATGAATAAGTTGACATCCGACAACTATATCAAATACAGAATAATGAAGATTACACAGAACCTAATATATATGGTGAACTTTACTTAGGCAACCAAGACTCAGTAGGATACAATTCAGATGCATAACTATATGATTGGCAAGTTGAAAACTATGAAACAAAATCAAGAGGATGCTAGACCATTCAAAAGGTATAGAAGAAACCAGTCAGACAATGCTTTGTGGTGTCCATCATCCCAAAAATATTTGAGAAGAAAACTAGGGAATATCCTATTTTGAAACCGACAAATAGAAATATCACAAAAATCCCAAGATATAAAGAAAGAGAATCACTAGTTATGCATGTGGAGCAAGTATCTAGGAACATTGGTGAACATGGCCGACTACAAAGTTTAATAGAAAATTTTACAGGACAAGCTGCTAGATGGTGGGATACCCCTCAGTCAAGACTGCAGACATGGCCAACAGCTTCGACTTATTTTGTAGAAATATTTGGAGGAATGAAGTTAACCAACCAAGCTCAGATACCTATATTTACGCAAGGACAAGATCCAGAAAACAACATAAAGACATGTGAAAAAGAATAGAGAAGACTTGGATATAAATATGAGCGAACATGGCCACACCTATTCCCATCAACACTCTCCAAATTACCAAACAAATGGTACAAAATGGAAGAATATTGAGGTGAAACATTCCTATGGCATGAACTCAAAGAGAATTTTATCAAAGATTTCAACTTTGTACCCCAAAATGAGAATCTGGTCGAAACAACAAAACAGATCAAAGAATTTGTACAACCGACAGAAAACAAAACCATAACATAGTAAGAAGCTGATGACAACCGACATAACACAGTAAACAAGTTAATACAATTAGTACAAAAAGATAAAACAGTATCTCAATTCATCAACTTACTCTATAAAATAAAGCACAACAACAACACTGGAAAACAAACAAAGAGTATCTGTAGTCTAAATCAAAAAGATAAAAGTGATGCCGGCCCACTTGTCAACCTAGAAATTGAAGGATACCATGTTCGACAAGTCGTGTTCGATTCTGGATCACAGGTAAATATTATGACTCGAGACACATGGGAACAATTAGGTATACCTCGATTATACGAATAAGGTATATACCTGAAACTAGCTGACCAAGGCCTAATTGAAACTATTGGAGTCTGGAAAAATGTTGACACAACAATAAAAGCAATATCGACCAAAGTCGACTTTGAAATTATTGTCCCTAAGGAAGGATCCAGCTCCTTCCCAACATTAGTAGGTCGACCTTGGGGGAGAAAAATGAAAGCCCCGATATCCTTAGACAAAGAAAGAATAAAATTAAAAGGAAATGGACAAAAAGTCATTGTACCTATTCATCCATCCCAAGGAGAACCTTGGACAGAACCAATTGATGAAGAAGTTGACATCTGACAACTATATCAGATACAGAATAATGGATATTACACAGAACCAAATATATATGGTGAACTTTACTTAGGAAACCAAGACTCAGAAGGATACAATTCAGATGTAGAACTATATTATTGGGAAGTTGAAAATTATGAAACAAAAGCAAGAGGATACTGGACCATTCAAAAAGTACAGAAGAAATAAATCAGGCAATGCTTTGTGGTGTCCATCATCCCAAAAATATTTGAGAAGAAAACTAGGGAATATCCTACCTTGAAACCGACAAATATAGATATCACAAAAATCCCAAGATATAAAGAAAGAGAATCAACAGTTATGCACGCGGAGCAAGTATCTAGGAACATTGGTGAACATGGCCGACTACAAAGTTTAGTAGAAAATTTTATAGGACAAGCTGCTAGATGGTGGGATACCCCTCAGTCAAGACTACAGACATGGACAACAGCTTTGACTTATTTTGTAGAAAGATTTGGAGGAAATAATTTAACCAACCAAACTCAGATACCTATATTTACCCAAGGACAAGATCCAGAAAACCACATAAAGACATGTGAAAAGAATGGATAAGACTTGGATATAAAGATGAGCGAACATGGCCAGACCTATTCCCATCAACACTCTCCGACTTACCAAACAAATGGTACAAAATGGAAGAAGCTCGAGGTGAAACATTCCTATGGAATGAACTAAAAGAGAATTTTATCAAAGATTTCAACTTTGTACCCCAAAATGAGAATCTGGTTGAAACAACAAAATAGATCAAAGAATTTGTACAACCGACAGAAAACAAAACCATAAAACATGACTGACTGACAACAAAATGAAATAATATACAAACCAGGACAATTCCACAGTCAACAAGACTACAAATGGAAAATGAAAAATCAGAAGGGAAAAGCTTTAGATGGAAATCAAGCCATGCCAAAACAACAAAACCAATTCATACAGTGCTCAAAGTTGAGACAACCGACAAGGAAGACATTGACCGAATGACTGCAGCAGACTTTCCTGCTACATTCTCATAGTTTAAAGAAGGGAGTCGACTAATCAATGAGAGAAAAGCTCCTGAATGGTTAGACACTAAAGTGAAAATCAAAGAAGTTGACATATCAAATGATGATCGACCAAAAATAGAAAAAATTGGAGACTACTGGTCTAAAGCACAAACAATAGAGATAACAAACCTACTGAAATAATTTCAAGATGTATTTGCTAGAGACTGTAAGGATCTCAAAGGTCTAGTACATGAAATGGGAGAAATGAAGATCGACATTAAACCTGATGTTCAACCTGTCAAGAAAAGACCATATAAACTAGCTCATAAATACAAAGAGATAGTCAAGAAAGAGATTGTTAACATGCTTGCAGCAGGGATTATCTACCCTATTGGCCAATCATAATGGGAAAGTCCAATGGTGGTTCAACCAAAGAAACATGATCCAAACAGGCTAAGGATCTGTGTCGACTTCAGAGAACTCAATAAAGTTACAATAACAGACCCATTTCCAACTCCTTATGCAGATGAAATCTTAAATGAGGTCGTAGGACATGAATGCTACTCATTTACAAATGGATTCTTAGGCTATAACCAAGTACCAATAGCCAAAGAAGATCAGAAAAAGACAACATTTGTATGTGAATTTGGCTCATTCACTTATAGGGTTATGCCTTTTGGACTGAAAAATGCATCTGCAGTCTTTTCAAGAATTGTGGTTAAGACATTTCAAGAGTACATTTGCAAAATAATGGCAGTATATTTCGATGATTGGACAATATACTCTACACTGAAATACCATTGTAAATGGCTAAGGATTATGCTGGAACAATGCAGACAAATCCAGTTATCTTTGAACATCAAGAAGTGTATATTTCTGACCCCCATAGGGATATTGATTGGACACATTGCCTATAAAGAAGGTATTAAAGTCGACTTCGCAAAAATAAAAATGATCCTCGACATAAAACCACCGATGAATCCAAAACAAGTCAGGGTACTACTTGGTCATACAAGATACTATAGAAAATTCATAAGACACTATTCATATATGACATACCCATTGGAATAACTGCTAAGATAGGATCAGGAGTTTAACTGGAGAGAGGAGTGCAACATATCATTTGAAAAACTAAAAAGAAATCTAGTCGAAGCACCCATCCTAAGGTTTCCAAACTGGTCGATCAAATTCCACGTTCACATTGATGCATCAGGCCTAACAATAGGAGCAATCCTAACTCAGCCAGGAGATAATGGAATGGACTACCCTATAGTTTATAGTAGCAGAAAACTAAACAAAACTTAAAGAAACTATTCGACAATAGAAAGAGAAGCATTAGGAATGGTCTTTGCACTACAAAAATACCAACACTACCTACTAGTTAATCCATTTATCTTTTACACCGACCACCAAGCACTAAAATACCTCGTAAATAAGCCTCTACACCATGGAAGAATTTGTCGATGGCTACTTCTATTCCAAGAATTTGAATTCGAAGTCGTTGTCAGACCAAGTAAGCTAAATGTCGGTCCTGACCATTTATCCCGAATCGACATAGGGGAGGAATTGACGGGAGTCGAAGATGACTTACCAGATGCACATTTATTTCGAATAAAATCAGTCCCGGTAGAGTTAGAGGAAATAGCCCAGTTTTTAAAAGATGGACAAGCACCAGAAGGCATGAGTACGAAGAAGAAACAAATCTTAGCCATGAAATATGCACCATATAGTCTTATAAATGGATTCCTATATAAAATGGGTTTAGACAACATCCTCAAAAGGTGCATACTAGAACATGAAAGGGATAATGTTATGTATGAAGCACATTATGGACCTGGGGGAGGACATTTCCAAGTAGATACAACTGCAAAGAAAATCCAACAATTAGGGTTATGGTGGCCGACACTTCACAAAGATTGCAAAAATTTTGTAAGCCAATGTGACAGATGTTAACAGCTGGGTCGACCTCTGACTAGTACAGAAATGCCCCTAATATCAGTAAACCCAAGTTTCACATTTGAAATTTGGGCCATTGAATTCATAGGACCATTTCCCATACCAGCAAAGAGAACAGGTGCAATGTACATAATAAATGTAGTCGAATATGTAACCAAATGGGCAAAGGCAGAACCAGTCGACACATGTTCCAGTGACATAGCTGCTAAGTTTATCTATGAAAATATCATTACTAGATTTGGATGTCCATTATCCCTAATTAGTGACCAAGGAACACACTTTATTAATAAAACTATTAAAACACTCACAGATCAGTTCCAAATCAACCATCGTCGAAGTACAACTTACCACCCTCGGTTGAATGGAGCAATTAAAGCATTTTATAAAACATTAACAAAAGGATTAAAAAAAATATGCAACACCGACAAAGACGACTGGGATGAAAATATAACCAAAGTACTATGGGCATACAGAACAACATACAAGCATTCAACCGACCAAACATCGTTTCGACTAGTTTATGGACAAGAAGCAGTAGTTCCACTACACTTTCGACAACAGACACCTATTACCACAGAGATTTTACATGTCAATGTCGAACAAGGAAGAAAGGACTGACTGTTGCAACTAAGTAAACTAGAAGAACACTGACTAATCACAATACAACATAATGAAATTTAGAAACAACAACAAAAGGCATGGCACGATCGAAACATCAAAAACAAAAACTTGTCGGTAGGAGACCTTGCCTTACTATACAATAGTCGGGTAAAAGGAAAACCCAAAAAGATACATACAGAATGGATGGGACCCTATGTTGTCAAAGAAATGCATGGCAACGGATCAGTCCAAATAAGGATGTTACAAGGCATAGTATTTCGGAAACTTATTAATGGTGCCCGACTAAAGCGGTACAGAAACCAAACAAGTCTAAAGAAAAAAAAACCGACCATAATGGTTAAACAAAAGCTATAAAAATCTGAAAATCCAAAAAGCAAAATAGGATCAAAATACATAAAGAAGTATGACAGGAAATCACTTCTATGACAACTGACATCATGCCCATCAACATAACACCATCGACCATTTTCATGATCAACATCGACCAATGACCTCGACAGTCCCATCGCGCATTCATGACTACGAGAGCCAAAACCAAATCACCATTAACGCAAACTCAAGTGTTCATGCTGAACCATCACGTTCGTCATTAATACACCCATCGACAAAAAAATCAAACGCATCAAATATAAATACTGAACCGCTAAAGGATCTTTTACCGCATTTCAAACAAAGAGAGCAACTGAGCAACCAGATGACTGAAAGCCAAGAATACGGAAGTAAAATGGACCAACAGGCAGACAAGATGGCACCAAAACAAACCAGAGCTGGAACCAAGGCCAAAGAACTACAAACTACAGAGACACCATTAGTAAGGAGCTTAAAGAACATTAAGAACACTAAGGTTCAGGAGAGTTCATGGACAAAATTATGGGCTAAGATAAAAGAATGGGCTTATGTCAAGAAAAAGCCTACCGAAGCTACAAAGAAAATCAACCATAGTACCATTGTAAACTACATAAATGCGTCTCTCATGGCCAGTTTTGGAGGCACAAAAGAAATGACAGTGAAATTTATCATAAGCTGGTACCACACTGACAGATTTTACTTCGACAGGCTGGTCGACATCTCTGGCGAAGTAATCAACAAATTAACAGGTCTATCAAACCAAGGTGAACCAGTACCAGTTGGTATAAAAGAAGGACTGGTCGAGGAGCTAATAGGATCAGCATCAGGAAAAAACTCCGAAGTGTTAATGATTTTCCAAATACAATCTCGAATGCCACAAATAGTGACCAAAATCGTAGCCACTGCGCTTACACCGATAGGTCGAGGAAGCAACCTCAAACTGGATATGTTGGAGGTAGTGGATACCATTGCCAACACAGGAATGATATACAAATGGGCTGAGTATGTCGCCGACATGCTTAAAGGCATATGTGAAAAATGCCAGGAGTCGGGGGGGATTATAAGGTTCCCATACCTTATATTATGGATAGTCATGTACTCATTGTGCCCTATCGAGGACAAATAGTTTCAAGAACCAACAAAATTCCATATGTGGAGATTCAAACCGTTCTCCCAGAATGGAACAATGAGGGAACTTGCAAAAGGAAAAGTGTTGTTAGAAAACTGGTTCCAACAGCTGAAAGTTAGCACAACCAGATGGAGGGTGCCCCAGAACATCCGACGAAGTTTGCCCAAAAATGCCCACATCCAGTTAGAACTCGACCATACCGCGGTGTGGTACATGCAGGGCACCAAGGCAAAACCAAGGACTCTCGACTACTACCCGACAATCGAAGAGATTTTTCGGGAGCTAGCTCGATAGGCGGGTACAAAACTGTCGATACTAGCAAGAGCAAAAGAAATAGACTTCTCGATAGAAGAGCCACTGATAGACCAAGAGAAGGAGGAAGATTATGAGCTCAACTTATACATTAGCACATTTGTGTCGGAGGAGACACTGGTCGAAGGCACCAGTCGACTACAAATTGTAATCAAACCTCCGACATCACAAATGGAAGAGACACAAATAGAACAGTAGGTAACCAATATGACTGAAGAAAGCATCATCTCGACTCAAGACCCAAGGGGCAAGATAGATACTAAAGATATAGAGTACGCTATCACCAAAGAAAACATACGCAAATTGTCGAAGGAGATAGCAACCTCAAGAAAAAGAAAAAGAACTCAGGATTAGGAGCAGGGCAAGGCCGGTAAATGCAAGCTTATCATTACGGAGTCCTCAGAAGATGAGGAAGAACTAGCAGCTATAGCCTACGACATTATAGAAGATGCTACAGTAAACAAAATTCCCATCGAAACCCAATTCTAGAGATTTGTCAAAGCAAGGGCACAACAAGGTTGACCAAAGAAGGCGAAAAGCACAAACACTTCAATGGCTGAAAATGTTGTGGATCTTGTGTCTACACCTCCATCCCCATCCCTGACCAAAATAATGCAATAACTAATTCCAGAACCTCCTTCCATAAGCCCACTCGACATATGCAAGAATGCTATGTCGGAGACCTTGAAGGAAAAGTTCGACTGCGACAGAGACCTATAGGAATACATTGAAAAAGTTGCCTGAGTTACTCACTTTGGTACAAAATATCTCCACCAAATCCCTTGTGTATGAAACTAGTGGATCTAGACTACCCGCTCTTCAACTTGTCCAAATACCCTAGAAACCAAGGATGGTTGCAATTGTGAGTTCAACATTTGAGAGAAACCCCGACAAAGAAGTTGAAGTTGTCGCAAGTCAGACTACATCCTACATTCCGACCAATCCCAAACCTAACCGACCAGCCAATGAGCCGATAGGAGATGAAGAAGGAGAGGACATGGATGAAATAAATCAAGAAATCGAGGAATTGTTCTCCAACCTCCAGGAAAATTCACCCCCACAAATCCACGACCCCTCACCCAACCATATCTCCTCTAACCCAATCACACTTGACCATTCACCAATGCCATCACCACCTCCCCCCAGCCCAAAACATATACCCAAACCAACTGCACCAGAACCACCTCTGCCGCAACCATTAGCACCAACCACATTCACATCTCGAACCTCTGTATCCAACCAACCAGATGCACAACCAGCTACAGCAGTCATCGAACCGACCCAACCAGAAATATCGTCAACCACTACTAACCAGCAACCAGACAATCCAATTTTGACCATTGCAGGTACATAGGTACCAAAACAAGCAGAGTAGAAAAAACACAGGAAAAATAAAGAGAAAAAGAAGAAGGACCATCAAGGAAGTCCAAAATGGTCCACATCAGTCAACTTGGGTTGACCATTGTAGTCGATGCAACCAAACTGAAGGATGGAGAATTAGGTTAAATCTTGGAAACACTAGTAATAGAAGAAAAAACAAGGAGCCAGAATAGACGTAAGGAACTCGACAACAATGAAAAGAACAAGTGGAGTTCCTTAACAAATGTAGAAACCTCGTGAAATTTGTGATACCTCGACCGACAGAGGACGACACCAACAAGCCCTTAGAAAGATCTTATCAGCTATTTGAGAGCGTGGTGTCGATGCTACAGGCATAGATGCAGGACACGAGAGAGGAACAAAAAGAAGAAACAACTCAACTGTTGATGCAGCAACATACAACTTTTGCAGAAGCATACAAAGTACTCCAAGATCACATGGAGGAGTTAGTCATTACAGAAGAAGTACTAAGAGATTGGCCTGCATATTATGGGAAAGTCTATCAGCAAATTCAACAAACCTGACAAGAAATCCAAGCGCTCAAGAAGAGAAAAAGCACAGAGGAAGAACTCAGAAGCACAATTGAAAATCAAATAGTGCTCGAAACTGCCAAATTGCAGAAGCACGAGCGACAAGCACACCAATGGGTGCAACAAGAAATTCCTAGTTTAGAAAAATTAGACATCATATGCCCACAGATGAAATGACTTTTTGAGACAGTAGAATAAAAGGACCAATTTATGGGTCCCGACATGGAAATAATAGAAGAACTTTCCATTCAAGAAAATATGCCAATATTATCAAGTCTGACTACATTAACCATCGACATTCAAAAAGTACTGCAAAGTTGGATGGAATTCCAAGATCAGCTGGCAGTAACAGCTGAAGCAATTGTCGAAGTATGAGTACAGAAGAGACCAACCATCAAACTTCACAGCCCATGAAGATCAAACATAGAAATAACTACTTACGACCGGCAAAGAAATTTTGGTACCTCCCTGTTTCTTCAAGATGAAGAAATGTTTTGTTTGTGGGGGAGATGTTGGAGGAGCAAGTCGGTAAGACAACTAGAACGATAACTGACTAATTAGAGATTAGGTCAGCCACATAAGGTCATGTTGGTTGACCGAACTGACAAGTAGTTATTTGTAACTATTTTGTAATTCATATATATTAGGCTGTTGAGCCAGATAAGAACTTGGTTCAGTTATCTGTATTGTATGGACCCTTTCATTATAATATAATCCATTATTCCACTCATTTGTTCTTATCTCTTGTCTCTGTTATGTATGTATGCTTTTAATGTGTATTGTTGGTAACCCTATGTGATCTGTGAGATTACAATAGGGTAGTTTCTTAAAAAACCCCGCCAAAAGTCCAATTCTCAATACTGTTGGAGGTGGTTTTTAAACCCCCCCCCCACCAAAAGTGCAATTCTTAGGATTTGTGGGGGTGGTTTTAGAAATACCCCCTAAAGGTGGCTTTCAGTAGTTTTGCTAAAACCCCCCATAAAATGTTTTTAAGGTATTTGGGGGCGGTCCTTAAAAACCCCCCTCAAACATCTAATTCTCAAGATTTTTTTTTGGGGAAGGGGGGGGGCGGGGGGGTTTAGAAAGACCCCCCCTAAAGGTGGCTTGCGGGGGTTTGGCTAACCCCCCCCCCCAAATTTTTTTTAAGGTATTTGGTGGTGGTCCTTAAAAAACCCCCTCAAAAGTATTGATAATTTGACTTTTTGGGGTGGTCTTTAAACCTCCCCCCCAAAATTCCTTTTTGGGGGGGTTTGGAAAGACCCCCAAAACTCGCATGATTTATAGTTTGGCTTGGCGTCACAAAATTATGTAGGGCCCTCCACATTGAATGGCTATGATTAACAAGAGGAGAGATCTCATATCGGGAAGGATTTTGGGATGGGAACATGCATGCAAGATAGAAAAGATGTGTATCGCAAAATATGGTAGGAGCCACACTAGTAAACGGTTCAGATTCGTCATAGACTCAGATCTATGGATGAAATGTTTTTTGCGATGCAAAGATCCAAGGGAGAGAAAGAATACAGAGCTTGTGAAAGGTAGATAAAAGGATAACTAGATGAATGATCCATATCTTATTGCGTAAGTATATACGGCCTAGAACCTCTTCGCAAATAGAATATGCCCACTCTGAAGGTGCATCTCAAATTGTAGAATCAGCAAGGAAACATGAAATATGGGGTTAAAAAGGATCCATGAGGAGATCAATGATTGAGATATACTTTCAGAATGCGAGCTGCATAGAAGATAAGGGCAACGAAAAAATTGAGGGAGATTAACGAAATCTAAATAACATAGAAGATCAATGGAGAAAAGCAGATTATGCAGAAATGGAATGCTGAGAAAAGTTTCAGTCACCAAATATGCAAGAGAGTTAAGAATATGGAAAACCATAAAATATTGTACATTATTTTATTCTCTTGCATTTGTAAAAAAAGGTGAGCGACATTACATAAGGAGCCAATTCGTACGGCGTCCATCATCCACTTGTCAAACATCAAGTAGTTCCTTTTCATCCCCCCTGAAAGTTGTATAAAGGGTTGAAATGGAAAATATAGAAACTTAGGGCTTAGAGTATCAGAAAGTAGAAGAACCGTTGGATGCTAGAAATGCTGATGTTTTTGACCCTTTCCTTTTAAATGGACCCATTGAAGCTGTGAAATAGAAGTTGAATTTGCTAAGGGACCAGGGCACGGACCTTCATAACATCTATCAGTCCTTTTTTCTACTGAACAAACCCCTGGTTTCTTGAAATTTGTGGATTGGTGTGTAAACAACTATTCTCTATCAGAAAGAGTCATAATGATCCTCGATCGCTCCACCATTCTATGCCCTATTAGTTCTTCAGTCGTTAGGAAAACCCTGTATGTCCCTGAATAGTTTACCTTAAAGGATATATATTACATTGAAAATTCTATACTCTAATGTTTTAAGGAGTCCACCATTGAGAGAAAGCAAGAGTTTTATAAGAGATGTTTCAAGCCAGAATACGAGTCATTGATCCCATCATTCCCAGTCGATGAAACCCTATTTAATGAAGAAACCAAGTGTGTAGTAACCATGTTATGTCAATTTTTTGGGTCTAGACACAGATAAATACATCCCTAAAACCGTTACAAGTCTTATCTTCATTTTAAGCACTTGTCTTGTTGAGTCAGACGAACCTAGTCAGTCATTACAAGTGTCATGCATTAAATTTGACGAGTTCTTAGCTAGGAATATTCATTCTCAGCTAATGAACTTCCACAAGACCAAAACTTTCAGGTTCTAGTCATATCTATTGAAGATATTCCTTTCTTTCAACCAGGATAATATACAACTATCAAAATTGGTATTAACATATGAAATGTACAGGGATAATACCAAGTTCATGAACTTCCTCATGATAGAAATTTATGCTGCCATTTTCCAAAAGAGGCTGCCTCAGGTGCTGCCAAAAATGTGGGATCTATTGCAATATTCTATAGAAAAGAGAACAGGAGCCTTGGTTTCTATATGAATATGGAATAGTGATCAGACTATCTGGTTTCACTCAATCACCTTACATGTTGCCAGCCTTCCTAAATCCACGATTTTTCTCAATGGAGTTTATCAGACAAAAGTTGTTTGTAAATATTGAACACTTCCTAAAATATAAGAAGTCCACTTACATCAAATACCCATGGTGTGTAGGTCCATTCACCATCAAGAATAAGGGTGCTTTTCCAATAGTGGAAGGTTTACTTAGAGAGTTAGGATTTGAGATAGAAACAAAAATCAACTATGACCCTCACCAGGATATCTCAAATAGGGGAAAGGCTCAAAAGAGAAAGCCTTATAAACATGAAGAGGTTGTGGGATTGGAAGAAGCTGCTAACTGTTCTAATTACCCAAAGGAGGCCCCAAATATTGTTGACTTAGATGAAGATCCAAGCTCTCGTATAGGAGAGGATACCGCCTTATTTCTTGATATATCCAATTTGGTTACTACATCTGAGAGAATTACTCCATTGGCCAGTCAATCAGAAGGAAAGGATAAAAGATATTTTCCTGAGGCAATGAATATTGATGAGGAGGACACTGCTGAAACTACCAAAAGGAAAAAGGTTGAAACTGAAGGAAAACTTGTCCTAGATACAGCTATATAAAACTGTAAAAGGAAAATGATGATATCAGTCCCTCCATTTGAGGTAAAAGAGTATACATTTATAGATAGTAAGCTTGTCGATTCCTCCTCCCAGTCAAAGAACAAATCAAAGTTGGTGGATAAATACAAAGGAATTAAAGACATAAATTCACAAGAGACTCTAAAATTATACTATGAAGTAAGAAATATTTCTAATCATGATGTGGTTGGTTTCAGTCAGGGATTATTTCCATAACACTCTGAACTTGGCCTTGGAAAGAAAGAACATAGTTGCTGAATTAAAAATGAACCTGTAAGATATCCCCATACCTAGCATGATTCATCTGCACAAGCAGACAAGGGATATCTTATTTACTCACTTTATGAATATCACTATGGGGTTATCCAAGTTATAGACCCTCAAAGGTAAAATTGAGAACGAATTGAGGCAAGAAAAGGTGGAAAATAAGTTCCACCAAACACAGATAAAGAAGCTGCAAACTGAGTTGCTGGCTACAGGAGGACAATATGATAAGGGAGATAGTATCTAAAGGTTGTTGGATGAGAAAGAAAAAGACATTCAGTTATTGAAAAATAATATTTTTGTACCTGCCACCCAGCTAATACAGGGTCCTGAACTAGCTGAGATAGAAAAAGAAAAGGAGAATCTGTATAATCAGCTCACTGATTGTCAAGCAAAATTATTAAAGTTTCCTGACAAAGAAAATCAATGGAAAAAATATATGGACTTGGTAGTAGAAAGTGAGAAATCCATGAAGGAAAAGTTTGAAGAAATCGAAAGAAAGTTGTAGGAGGAAGAGAATGAGCTAGAATTGAGGATCATTCCTCCTGTCGCTGGATCTAGTGAATAGGGCATAGTCCTAGCTATGTTACAGGTAAGTCGCTAGATCTAGTGAATAGGGCATAGTCGAGGCTATGTCACAGGTAAGTCTTAAAGAGTTGGAAATCACTAGTTTGAAGAACCAGAATAAAAATTTGGAGGACATAGCTGGAAAGAGAGAACTAGAAAAAAAGAAATTGGAAGAAAAATGTAAGGAACTGGTGGATAAGAACAACAAATTGACAAAATAGGTTATAGGACATTCAACCTTATAGGGAGCAAAACATCTCGTCTGGGATGTGTACTGATAGCAGAAGCAGCCAAGCTCAGGCCTTACTTAGATTTTATTCTTGATAAGGATATTGTTACACAAGTTGCTGGAAAAAATTTCTTGATGGTAAAACATGTGTTAAATAAGAATCCTATTGACACAACTAATAATGCAATCAAGTTTTTGAATAGCTTGACGAAAGAGGAAATAACGAAAGCAAATCTCTAGGATAGGGTTTTGGTTATCACATGGGCAAGGAAAGTGGTAAATAAATATCATCATTTGGAAACAGTTCAAGAGAAAATTGATGTCATGCATCATCAAATCAAGGAATTCATCGAACTGTTTAATCATTTATTTAGAAGAGGACTCCCTTTCTTCTAGAAAGAGAAAGGAGGAATGTGGTCTCAGAAACAATATAATGACAGGTTAATCAGTTGCAGATTAGATCACAGATAATTTTATGACATGCAGCATCAATCCTTTTCTGGAAAAATAGTGATTGATAGATTAACTGTAGATTTCGAGATGATGTTTGCCTTCAAATCCATATGAACAAAATTTCTAGAGTTCTCTTATGCTGAAAACGTGGAGCTCAGCATAATGGAAAAGGAGATGATCAGTCTAGATCTGCCAACTACTGATCAATGGAATATAGTTGATAACTATGGGAAAAGTAAATACAGGTTGCACCAATAGTAGTCCTCTATTGTTACCTCGGGGTCCAGAGGAGGAATATTGGATAGTTTTTGAAATAGTATGGATTAAGGATGAGGACTGGTGTACCACATTTGAAGTTGTAAAATTTTTACATTTATTAATAAAAATTTGTTAGATTTTTATCATTTAAGCAATATGATCTAAGGATCTTATATTAGAGAATAAAATGCACAACAATCAATCACAAGAGACAATAGACACAAATATTTTCCTCAGGGAAACCAAAAAGGAGAAAACCCCGCAACTTCCTCAGATATAGAATGAGAACCAATGGAAGCAGTAAAAACCACAGATATAAATATGATCTCCAATAGTTGTTCTCTCTCTCACTTGAGCAAGCTCCTCCTCTCTCACCTATGCGATATAGCTGGGTGAGTGTGTGTGACAAATAGAGAGGCTCACTCTCTATTTATACTAGTTTTTGACTTGGCAATTACTTACCAAGGCTGACTTCTCTAGGAGAGTATAATAACCCTAGTGCCCCACAACTGTGGGGACTTTCCCCCCCGATCAACAAGGAGGGTTAACCTCTATGACTTTACATGACTTGATTACATTAATTATTATTCCGATAGGAATATCGGGGACCATTGAAATACAATATATGAAATATACAAGTGAATACATTCTGAAGTTATAGATACATCAACACTCCCTCTTAACTAGGAAGGTATTCTCTTGACACAATTCATCAGCACAAGTATTCGTCACTAGATCATCACTATATCCTCATCAAAGATGGATCATCACTGGATCATCATCATCATCACTGCTCCAGCTGTCTCGATCAAATGGTGCTATCTCTCAATTCTACTCGTCACAGGAAGTTCTATAGAGCCAACCCTTTTTCATGCTAGTTGTAGTCCCAGCCTCCATGTAGGTCTTCATCTTCTTCGACACTTATATTTGACCATGGGAGGAACACATCCAACATCCATGTCATAAATACCACACAATACTTATATCTGACCATGGGAGGAACACATCCAACATCCATGTCAGAAAGGCACGCCCAACACTTATATCTAACCATGGGAGGAAGACATCCAGCATCCATGTCAGAAAGTATCAACACTCACATCTGACCATGGGAGGCACAGCCTACCACCATGTTAGAAAGGCTCATCCAACACTTATATCTGACCATGGGAAGCCCAACCTACCACCATGTCATAAAGGCTCAACACTTACATCCGACCATGGGAGGCCCGACCTGCCACCAAGTTGAAAAGACTCAGCACTTACATCCGACCATGGGAGGCCTGTATTGCCACCATATCAAAAAGGATCCATAGTTATATCTAACCATGGGAGGAACACATCCAACATCCATGTCAAAAAGGATCTGCACTTACATCTAACCATGGGAGGAACCAATCCTACCACCATGTCAGAAGGGCTCTGCACTTGCATATGACCATGGGAGGAACCAATCCTACCACCATGTTAGAAGGGATATACACTTACATCTGACAATGGGAGGAACCAATCCTACCACCATGTTAGAAATGCACACAAACTCATCACTTCCTCTTGGAGGGAACCTTGATCTGGAGAACACCAAGCTTTTCCCTGAAGTACTCATACTTCACTCTAGCCATTTCTAGCATATAATTACATCAGGGTTGATTACGTCCAAGGATAACCTGCAAGCTTCTCCAGGAATGATTACATACAAGGACAACCTACATGACTGTTTACGTCTGAGCAACCTACACGCTTCGCCAGGATTTTATGCTTAGGAAACCTGCCTCATTGGCTATGCTAGAACTCATCACTCTCTCTTTTAAGAGATCTTGATATGCATCACAAACTGGAGCTTCACTGCTCCTTTTCTTCTTCGACTGTACTTAGTGCCATGCAGGACTGCTTCCTGCTAAACCAAGAGATCATACCTGATCCCATACTGAAGTAGCACCCCGAAGTGCTCTTCCTCTCAACGGCACTTCCTTCCCAATCTGAATCCACATAACCCTCTAGTTTAATCTTCTAATTCACCTCATACTTGAGCCCATACTCAACTATACCCTTTAGGTACCTCAATGCATGCTTTGCAACCATTAGGTGAACATGTCTCAGATCCATAAGGAACTGGCTCAATGTGTTCACAGCAAAGCAAATATCTGATCTCATATTCGTCGGGTACATCAAAGACTCAATCATATGACGATACATCGTGGCATCAATTGAATTTGATGCATAATCACTCAATAGCTTCATGTTCGATTCCATAGGTGTGGTCATGGCCTTCCATTCCATCATCCAGAACCTCTTCAGGATCTCCACTACATACTTCCCTTGTCCCAGGGAAATTCCATCTGCATTATGCCACACCTCCATGCCTAGAAAGTAGTGCATCATATCTAAGTCATTCATCTTGAACTTAGTAGGAAGTCTCCTTCTTGCAACTTTAATGAGTTCTTATTTTCTTTTAGGAACAAGTCATCGACATAGAACAAGAGCATCACTGGTATTCCACCTTCAACCTTGAAGTAAAGGTTGGAATTCGCTTTACTCTCAGTAAATCCTATATTCATTAGTAATTTTTCCATCCTATCATACCATGTTGAACCTCAGAATCTTCTGTAGTCACTCCCTCTGCCTTTTGTACACTATGCATTGAAACATTTTGTACCAGAGTGACAAGTAGCTTCCTCTTCTACTAATATTCTATGTATCCATCTAGGGTCACTCAATACCAATATCCTCTATCTTGAAACCTTTTCAAAAGTTATTCTTGCACCCATCTGTGAGATTTTCATCCTCTATAGGATTTCATTTTCAACCTCGTAGCAAAGTTTAATATATTCATCATTCTAGGTGATATTCAAGCTCCTCATGTATGTGTTGTCCCATGGGTTCCTTCTAAGCTTGGACAAGGCCTTCTTTAATTTGCACACATGAGTCTTCCTATCATGTGTCTTAACTTCAAGTGGCTGCAAATGTATCTTTGTATTCTATGCCTTCTTTTCATGAGAAGCCTCATGCTAGGAATATTTCCTTGCATCCCATGATGTTGCCATCTACTGCATGCTGGAACTTGCAAATACTACATCCTAGACATCATTCTTTTTGAACTAGTACTCTCCGTACCCTTATTCTTGGCTACTTATTCATAGCTGAAAGGTTCTACATCAATGATGTCGCTCAATAGTGTCACATAACTGCACTGTGTCTGGGACCTCTTTCTTTCTTTGAAAGTATCGTCATATTATTCTTCAACTTGGATTATTTCTTGAATTGTCATCCCTTGTTCTTCAGAACAAGTCTCATCCTTCTTTTCTTGTAGGCGATTGCATGCAATCTTTCCTACAAGTCAAAAGCATTAGTTTTGTGGTTAAAAAAATTTCATAAGGCATATTCATAATGGAAAATTTGTNTTTTAGCCAATACAACATTCATCCATATCTCACGGAAACTTTCTAGATGCCTTCCATCTCTACCATGACATCATTGAGATTGTGCACTAATCCAATATGCCAGCAAAGAGGTTTTATTCTAGATAAGTAACAATGGAGAGTTGTATAGAACCATGGGCTACATACCCATCACATGCATATTAGTAGGATACTGTCATTAATGCAAACATTCTATCATGCATAACACATCAAGTGAATATAAAAAAATTCATAACAATATAATATCAGGAAATGACAATTAAATACTTATGTTTATTTGTTTTGTGGGTAGACTCCTTCTTGAGCCTTCCACTTCAGAATCTTCTTCATTCATGACATAATAATTTCTTATCCAATAGCTAAGATGGATAAGAGGTTCTTCAAGAATTGAGTCCTTCATATTCCTCATTGCTTGAGGGATCTTATTTGAATCGTGAGAGCTAGATCTTCAATTGCTCCCATCTTCTTTTCTCTTATTATGAGTCGAGCTTCTTCTTCTGTGTGCTCTTCCCAGATTTTGTTGAAGGTAATCACTTCATTCTAGCACACATTCCTCGAATGAATGAATCTCATGATCTTGGGAGGCCATTCAAGGTGGTTATAACAATATCTTATTCTCTTTGATTGCTTCGTCATAGCATCGAACACTTCCTTTTGGTGTCTTCAAGGATGACACATGAGGGACGACATGATTATTAATAGAATTTGAAATGATTATCTTGTCTCTAGTATTAGCCTCATCTCCCTCTAGCTCTTAGAAATTTCTTACTGAAGTACTGATCCAATTCAATTTCTTCAAGGATCATGGAGGTCCGATACTTCTTCTGATTTATATTCTTCCCTTCAAAATGTCTTGGTCAAGGATTCAAACATCTATTTAGGTGTCTTTAGGAAAGACACTTTTGGTATAAGGTTATCCCCTTGGATTTGACCAAGTTCTTATTGTGTAAGGCTTTAGCCTCTTCTCCCTCTGGAACTGGAACCTCTCCACTTATATAGGTGTCCAATTCATTTTCTTCAAGAACAAGTGAGATCCTATATTTCCATGCTTGGAATTTTTCAGCTCCTTCAAGATTTTAATCAATCTTGGTGTGATGAGACATTTTAACTGAGAACCTCAAATGGAAATACAAAATATTTATATCTTATTGATTTGAGGTGTCCGTCCTAGTTCTGGAGCTAGCTGATCTAGGGTTTGTCATAGAAACCCTAATTTTAACAACTTGGAATCTCAAAATTTTGATTAGATATAAAAACAGGACTCTTTAATGCAATCTTTTCAATGTACTCCTTTTTTGAAAATAGTGGAGGGAAGCTCCTAGAACAGGAAGCCCTAGTTTTCCAATTTCTTCTGTAGAAATGCCTGATATTGTTTTTGCAGTATCTCTGAAGGTACTACTCCTTTGTCTCTAAAATTTTGTAATAAGGTAGCCTCATCTGTCCTATTTCCAACACCATATATTTGAGCATAATTTGTTTCACCAATTGGGACGTATGCTATTTTTCCCAAGGTCACTTATTTCAGGACTGTTCAGCATAGCAAACTTGTACAGACTGCCACGTGTCACTATTTTAGCTTCGGGGTCTAAAAATTTTACCATAGAAATTAAATTCCATTCCCTATCTACAAAATTTTATTTGGACCTTCGTAGCCCGAGATATAGAAATTCTCCCTAGGTGTCTTGTTTAGGGATGAATCCTGGAAGAGGCTAGAACCCTGATTTGGAGGAATCATATCTCCCAAAATATAGTGAATCTGAGGATGAAATTTTTAGACATGGTATATCAGGCATTTATCTTCAACCTATAAAAATGTAGGTTCCTAAACATTCTCTAATATCGAGATATATCGAATGTACAAAAACTACCAGTTTTAGTATTTTAGGGTTTTTCAGGCCCGAGGTCAAAGTAGGGTTTGACTTTCCTGAAGTTTTATACAACCAAAAATTTTGATCTTGGTCTCTAAATTTATATTTTGAGGAGGAAATAAATACTGTGTTGTGCTCACTCAAAAAATCCTATTCTATGAAAATCCCTAATTTCCCGCAGCAGTGACATGTCAAAAACTGAAAATGCCCAGAATCAAATTATGCTTCGACAGAAAGAGTGCCCTTCAATCGAGAGTTATCCTAGCCTCCTTTTGCTGATGATCTATGGAGAGAGACCCAAAAAGAAAGAATCCCTAGCTTCTGTAGCTGTATAGTGTCTTCTTCTCAGGTTAGCTCTGATACCATGTTAGACTTTTATCATTTAAGCAATATGATCTTAGGATATTATCTGAGAGAATAACATGCACAAAAATCAATAGACATAAATATTTTTCCTCGGGGAAACCATAAAGGAGAAAACCCTGCAACTTCCTTAGAGATAAAATGGGCATCAATGGCAACAGTAAAACCCAAAGACAGAAATATGATCTCCAACAGTTGTTCTCCCTCTCACTTGAGCGGGATCCTCCTCTCTCACCTATGCACTAAATTTGGGTGATTGTGTGTGACAAATAGAGAGGATCACTCTCTATTTATATTAGTTTCTGACTTGACAATTACTTACCAGGGCGGACTTCTCTAGGAGAGTCTAATAACCTTAGTGCCCCACAACTGTGGGGACTTTTCCCCCCGATCAATAAGCACTCAATAAGGAGGGTTAACCTCTATGACTTTACATGGATTGATTACATTAATTATTCTCCGGATAGGAACATTGGGGACCAATGAAATACAATATATGAAATATACAAGTGAATACATTCCAAAGTTACAAATACATCAACAAATTTTATACTGTTAGGTGTAATCTATATGGTGAATTCTACTATTTAATACACATGAATTATGTATCTGTTGCATTCAATTAGTTTTGGTATATTATTGTTTTGTTATAACTAGTTTATCTTTTTGGATAAATTTTTCATGAATATGAAATTTGTAAGTTTGAAATGATAATATACATTTCGTGGCATGTGGGTTATTGTGAAAATGCTTATATGTTGTCTCCAAACTGTCCAAAAAACCTCTTATTATAGCCTTCTAGATATTATTGGATGCACCATAAAACACTATAGAGATCCATATTCTCATAATATTTTTATCACCATCCTATGAGTTGTGGCGGGCATTTCCCTAAGGCTAGTTATGCATTTATCCTAGGCTTGGTCTAATTTCCCTAAACCACATTTTTGGCAGGTCCATAAATTCTTATTCGGGGTCTCTTTGGACAAACTTAGACCATGGTTGAGTATACAAAGTAGAATCCTACAATATCCCCATGTGGTGTGGGCATTTTCTTCCAGACACAATTTGTGTCGGGAATCCTCTTAAGGCTACTTGGAGCAATATTCCCAAGCTTAGCCAATTTCCTAATTTTAACTAATTTGTCATATTTCTCCAGAAAAATTTCATAATGAAACAATGATTTCAACTTCATTTCACATCATCAACTTGAGGCCTGGAAAATCGCAGGCAAAAACAACAAGGGATTCTCCCCAGTCCATGACTGTTTGGTGTAGGGAATCTGTCCGTTTTGCGGTCCGGCTACCGTAGGTCAAGTAACAAAAATAAAAGGTTTTACCGGTTGCGGCCTGGTCCACCGTATATATTTTTGTATTTTTTACTTTAATTATGATATGTAACTACCTATTTAATATGCAGATTGATAGAGCATGCAAGGAGTATTCACAATGTGATGCGCAGGTTCTTACCTCTCGTCTTAAACTCTCATGCATCTAAATCATACACACAACAAGAAATTAAAATTAACTACCTAACCTATCCCTAGGGAGAAATATTGTCACTTATTAATGAGTAATGTATCTTGTGCATGCATTATAAAGAGAAATTACAGATAGCTGATATTTCCTCCAAAACACATGAACAATTAAAGAAATTAAACAACCAGATAGCCAATTGCTTATGAACAACATTCATTACTCATGGTGGTAATTTTCATAAAATGAACCAGAAAGCATTCAAACAAGAACATAGGTCCTAAGAGTTAGAAAAATCTCACAATTAATGGAGACAAAGCTGAAAATGAAATAGTTCCTCTTCAACAAATCCATAGCATAACATTTGAACATCCCACCAAGATTTCTCCAACATGCAAACTGTAATTCTCTATTGCAAAAGGAAATAGTTCTTCTTACAATATGTCTTCACTAATCTAAATGGGAAAAATTCCCTCTCTCATCTAAATCTTCTATATTTATACCAAAGAACAATACTGTTGGGCTACCCACGAATGACTCTTGGGCTTCCCCAACTCTTCGCCTCCCAAAAATTTACTTTCACTAAGTGTTTATAAAATTTACAAAATATTAAAAAGTGAACAAATGTTCATGAGGAGGGACCTGCTTGATTATTCAAAAATCTCTTCCATGTTGAAGCCTCTGAAGCAATACTTTCAAATTCAGAAGGTTCCAAGAATCGAATATTTATTTCAAATTTTGCAGCTTGGTTTTTGATGACTTCTATTCTAGCTGCGCTCAGGAGAAGCTGTATTCTAATAGCTGCACACTAACCGCAGAATGATCTACCTCATTCCTTAGCATCTGTTCATCTAAAGCTTTAATGTGCTGTATCATTTTTTCATCTTCATGATACCTTCTTTGCAAAATTTCCAAAAATAGGCCGTGGTCTGGAAAATCATCCATTCTTTGCTCAGCCTCTACCTGGCATCGATTATAAGTGATCAGAAGTCTCCTAAAGAATTCTGCACATGCCCCTCTTGTATTCTTAACATCCTTCTTAAACTCTTCAGCTGTGTTGATGACAAACTCCAACAAATCGTAGTCCTGCCTGAGGGCTTGTTGATATTTTGAGGGTAACTCTGCAGGCGTTTCTTCATTAGCTTCTAATCTTGCCATCCTTCCTGTCAGGACTTCCAGGATGTCCTCAGATCTGTCAACGAAATATGAAGAGGTCTCCAAAATATCTTCCAACCAGCTGTCTACCTGTAAAACCTTGCATCTTTCTTCCTCTATGGCCACTTGTAGCTGGTGCATCTTGGCTCTCTGTGCCAAAACGTGCTCCTTGAAAGCCTGAAGACTAACCTGCTATTCCTTGGCCTCTTCCAAAGATGTTGTCAACGAGGTAATCTGCTCTTTAATTTCTGCCTTCTGCACTTGAGATTGCCTCTCACCTTCCTCCAAGGTAGCCTTCTGCAACTCCAAATCCCCTATCCTACCTAGTAGCTACTCTTTTTCTACCCTCAACTCTTGATATTCCTGCCGCACTTTCTCTAGAGACTCTTGGGTGGTCCCCATAGATCTCTTCTCTATCTGGAGGACCTGAAGTTTAGATTTTGAAGACTTGATTTCCTTTTGTATGTCTTCAAACTTTCTCTTTAACCTATTATTTTATTCTCTTTCCTTTCTCAGGGCATCTTTGAGTTGAGAATAAGACTTCTTTAACTGCTCAAGATCCATCATTATTTTATCTAAATTTTCCTCGAAAGCATGGATCAATGCAGCCCCTGCTCTGATAGTGAACCTGGGGTCTCTGTCTGTCCCGTATACAATAGTTGTATCATTTATCATTTTACCAGACAGCCCCCTGGTTTCAACCTTCCTCTCAGTCCTCTTTACTATCCTTTTCTTTTCTTTGTCATAAAAGATAGTATTAAAATCTGGTACCTCCTCCCCTTTCTTCTATTCAAATGGGATTAGCCTAAGGGTGGGGACCATAGCATGTCCTGGTGTGCTGGCAGCAGGCGCTTCAAGATCTTGAATTTCAGGGTTTTCTAAGTCTTGATCCTAACTATCTACTGCGTCAGAAGCTGATTGCTCTGTCACTGCCTATGTCAGCTTCATCTTCTCTACTTCCTACTTCTTCAGCTCCTCATCTATCTTTCTTTTTCTTTCTTCTTCTTCACTTTTGGCAGCTTCTTCTGCCTTTCTAGATTCCTCTTGTGCAGCTCTTCTCTTTTCCTCCTCCTCTCCTTTTAGCTAGCCTTCGGCCTCTTTGGCTAGCCTCCTAGCCTCTTCATTTCTTTTCCTGGTTTCCTCCTCCTCGACCTTTGCCTGCTTGTCCTGTCCCTTTCCACCTTTGGTGGTGATTTTCTTTTTAAACCTTCTTCTTAAGGCCATCATGTTTTGTGCACTGCAGAAAATGGACTCCTCTCTGTCCCAGTGGCTAGTGTATTCAAAATGTACATTCGCCTCTTTGTAGTGCTCTGCAACCTTATTCTGGGAGTCATTCTTGTGGAAACACATTTCCCCAAAATGGAATTTCTTGAACTCCTCCACGAATTCATCGACCTTCTTTACCCTGGTAAAATTGTAACTTCTCAATCTGAATGGCAAAGGAGGGTATGCTGCTTTCTTATGTTCAAATAGAAAACTCCCTATGCCGTCTAAAAAGACTTGTCTAACTGCCTCTTTGTGGACTACATAGTCTATGGCATACTTAGGTAGTAGTGAGGGTGCTCTAGAGCATCTGAACATTCTAAAATATAGTCCATCCTCAGTCAAGTAATAATCAACATACTCTTCAATCACCTGCAATGCCTCCTCCGACATGCAGTTTCATTCTTTCAAGAAAATTAAGGTATATAGTGGCATAATGAAGTGCTCACACACTTCCCTATAGTGGCTATGATATTTGTGAGCCCACAATGGCTTTTACGTTGAGTAGATCGGTGTTCTTTCCTGATACCAGATGCACCTCAGATTGGGGAAAGGTTGGTTGCATAGTATGCAATCAATTAGTATAGAGCTCATGTAGAACTTCGATCTCTTTTGAGACACCCCTCCTAATGCTGATGCTATGCAGGCTGAGAGGCTATTGGACACAATGTTGGCCCAGTTGAAAATGGTCCCCTGTGTTGCAACATAGAAAATTATTGGCACCCACTCCAATTTGAGCTTTTACCATGGGCCCTCCCGAAAATCCTATTTAGCATCAAGGCGATGAACTTGTAAGGGGTTCTTAGAATTGTAGTGTCATACTCTCCAGTTGACCTAGTTCTAAAGTTTTTTCTAGGCATGAGCATCCTCTTCAGTGTCTCGACTAGGTCCATCTTGATGCTTTTCAGCTAGTCTCCAGTCAGATATATTTGCGCTTCTGGTAAGTGGTAAGCCAGGGCCACATATCCAGGGATATAAGCAGCATAACCTTGTTTATCAACATTTTCCAGAATCATGGTGGTCACATCTTCCCTGGGCAGAATCCACCTAATCACCTCTGAGCATGGAAAGAGTTCAGGTTTAGTAGCAATTTTCATTAATGAAGACCTCTCTATGTTGGCATAGATGTTTTCTTCCTCAAAACCTATGTCAGGCACCTCTCGGTGTGTAATCAATCTGTAAATATCCCCCCATTGATATTCGGGTTCTACACCAATCATGATTTTGGTGTCCTCGTAAGTGTATTCGACTCTAGTGATGACCTCGACTTTAGGTTCCTCTTCAACTATGGGGGCCTTCTTCTTTTGACGCTTTGACATTTTGAATTCTGAGGAATTTCCTTGGCACTGTGTTACGTGACTGGTGGAGGAAAACCATTGAACTTCCACGGTGGAGCCACCTAGGAGCGAGGGTACTGACAGCGAGAATACTGGTCTACTCGAGAAAAAACGACAACACAGAGAAAAGTCCAAAAATAACAATAAAATAATAAACCACCCAACTCCACTATATATACGCCCCAGTCAACTATAATTGGCGGAAGAAAAAAGTCATCGGGCGGAAAAAGGCTAAGGGGTCGGCGACCAATTCAACAATGCCTTCGCAATGGTGGATGATAAAATGGCAGAGAGTTAAAAAAGGCATCGACAAAGAAACATATCAACACTCTCATTGGAGCTCGCAAGACTAAGGCATCGGAGCAATAGAAGGTTGGAGAGCCGCAACGACGAAACTATAAAAGAAACCAAGTTCCACAGACCAACAAAATTAGAGTAAAAACAAACATGACTTCAGCCAAAAATAACGGTCACACAGAAAATAAAATCAAACTATGCAAGAAAGATAATGCCTTCCAAATCCGCAACGACGAACGCTGAAATCCAAAGGATCTGCGAAACAAAAATGGCGGGATAGAAAAAGGTTAATGCAATCATCGGGGAACTTCGCAATGCATCATCCGCAACTGCGGAAACCATAGAGACAATATGTTCCGATAGTATTCCAACAAGCCATTGATTAAGACAAACAAATAAATAAAAGCATCGGAGAAAATAAATCTTGGATCGAACCCGACTTCTTGTTACTTCTCTGCAACGGCGGGCATGCAGATGACTAGACTCTCGACTCAAAAGTCCAAAACACTTCCGATGGCAAGGAAAAACTAAATCAAATAGTGAAACATTGCTGGCATAAAAGTAATCTTTGCGCAAAACATCAAGAAAACCAAAAAGCTGAGCCAAAATGAATTAAAGGAGGGTCCC
Organism: Pseudotsuga menziesii; assembly: GCA_001517045.1. Lineage (NCBI taxonomy): Eukaryota > Viridiplantae > Streptophyta > Pinopsida > Pinales > Pinaceae > Pseudotsuga > Pseudotsuga menziesii. The sequence continues at coordinate 1,688,309 of LPNX010801435.1, read as the reverse complement.
AAAACTTTTTAAATTTTGGGAAAATGTTGCAACTGCAACAATTGGCGACTACTTGGTGAACCCAAGAATCTCTGAATTAACTTCTTCCCAGTAGAAGACTGTTTAGTCATTTAGCTCATAAATTGAAATCTTCTAGATGCTTGTATTCCTAAGATGGCAAACACACACATTTAAACCATTGATGGCAGTCTATTATTTGGGAAGGGAACACCCACAATACTTGAAAGTCTGGATAACTATTTTGAGGCTTAGTAGGTGAGTTTTATTTTACCTCTGTCTTTGGGTAGTTTCTAACTTGGACACCATAGGATCGTAACATATGGTAAACATAACTATTCATTTGTTCCTCGTTCCCATGCCAATTGCACTTTTGTGCCTTTTGAACTTTTGTTCTTTTGAGTCCTTCATCTGCCTTTCTTTCTGAATTTTATTCAGGCTCTTCTATCCATAGTGCCCTTTTGTGTGAGAGAAGAATTTACTTTTCAGCTCACGGATGGAGAAGAACTTTTGGCAGATTGATATTCATGTTTCTGATACTTTTCTTTGATATGTATTTCTTCTTTAAGGATTTTTGACTCTTAACAGCCTTTAGCCTTTTGAAATTATGGCATGGGATCATTTATATATAATAAATTGTTTACCTTCCTTCCTTTCCATGGGTCCTTTTCCATCACTCCCTAAGACATCTTAGATGTGAAATGGATGGAGCCTCAAAATAGTATTCCATACCTCTAAATTCTGATTTCTTTTCAGGGGTTAAGCAGGGTTTCAATGAGTGCATGGCCATTTAGGAAAACTACCTACTAGAAGACATTCTATCATTTCCAAAATAAAATGCACAGTCTTTTCCCAAAGATTTTAGTTAATCAAGAACCCTGATGTTTTCCATGAACCAAAAGTTTGCCTCTTTTATTCAAAAACAAAAATAACCAAAACCAAAGCGGTAAATCAAAGGAAAAAGGCATCAAATTATTTATGTACAAAATCATTAAATAAAAAAGAAAAGAAAATTGTGCCCACCCTTGAAAATCCTTCAATCTAGTGAGTCAAGGGGCTAGGCTGGATTGTAGACATGAGATACCTAACCATGGTCTAATTGTATTATTTTTTAAACCAAAACCATGTCTACCGATTTACAAACAATCTCATCAGCCTGAGAAAGTTGAAGGAGATCAGGCTGAATGTCAATCATGTTGTTTGCTTTTTCTGAGGCATGATATCTTAGTTCAATCTCCCTTAGATAATTTCTGAGAATTGAATTAGCAAATTCATTTCCTTCCCCCAACTTAGTGATAGTGTGTTTCATGTAAGGTTCTCTTAAAATTGTGATCTGATTTGGGGTACCCTTATGAGGTAACCATAAATGAGACCAGTATGAAGCAAAATACCCCTTTAACCTTGCAGACCAGTCTCGATTCAGAATAATCCCATATCCATCTAGTATGTCAGCCACCATAATATCAATAAATTGACATATCTTGTTATTTGCATATAAAAGAATGAGAACATTCCTCATTTCCCCCCCTACTTTTACACTAGTTCTGTCTAGTTGAATAACTTCCTAGGCAGTAGGTTTTGGCTGCCTATTAATTATGCACCTTATGGTTCAAGATTTCTAGAGTCAAAAGGAAAGGCGAGGTTCTTGCTTTCTCTCCTCCAACCAATTCGACATCTTCCTCCACATGTTGGTTTTCAAAGGGTGTCTCTTTCTCTGGCCCTTCAGGTTTTTTAGTATTTTCTTTGTTAACCTCTACTTGTTCCTCCACCGGCTTTTTGATTGGCTTCGTATCTTGGCTGATACAGGAAATTTTGGGTACTTCATCTTCAACATTGTTGTTTGATCGTTTCCTGACATTCTCTTGCAACTTATTAATTTTTGAGACTATTGCGTTGTATTTAGTTACCAAATTAGGGTCTTTTGTTGTCGTTGGTACATTTTCAGGTTTAAGAGTGCTTTTTTTGTATCAAAAAGAGAGACATAGTCCCATAAAAACATGGTATCATTTTCTTGTTTCTGTATGGTATTATTACCCTTTTTGTCTTCATCACTGTCGTTGGTCAATTTAGAGTCCAAGAGTTGATTCATTACCAATGTCATCGAATTTAACCATTGAGGACAATTCTTTTCAGAATGAGGTTGTTGGTGAAAAGTGCAGAAATTATCCTTGCCCACCTCTATCAAATTCATTGATGCTGAATCATGTGGAGGGGTCTTGCATTGATTTTTATCCTCCCTTTTTTTGTAGTAAGGCTTATAATCTTTCTGAGCTTCTTTTTCCTTCTCCAAATCTATTATTTTGTTGGAAAGCTTTTGCATCATTTTTAACATTCCCTCAAAATCACATGACTGCTCCTCTTTAGGTTTAGACAGCAATAAGGTTCTTTTCCCGGACGTTTTTTCTCCAGACTACTCAGGGTAATCTTCTATACTTTCCTTTTCAGCCTCAACTCTTTCTGCTTCTTCGTAAGTCTTAGACAGCGTAGGCTTGACTTGAGATTTTGCGAACATATCCAAATCCAGACCTAAAGCTGAGGTATAATATTCAATCAAAACTTTATCAGAAGGCTTATCAGTTGCAGAGAAGTTCTTGAGGTAAGAATAAAATCTTTGAGTGAAATTGTGTACTTTCTCATTCCTTCCTTTTTTTGAGTGAAATTGTGTACATTCATTACTCATGGTGGTAATTTTCATAAAATGAACCAGAAATCATTCAAACAAGAACATAGGTCCTACGAGTTAGAACAATCTCACAGTTAATGGACACAAAGCTGAAAATGAAATAGTTCCTCTTCAACAAATCCATAGCATAACATTTGAACATCCCACCAAGCTTTCTCCAACAGGCAAAGTGTAATTCTCTATTGCAAAAGGAAATAGTTCTTCTTATAATATGTCCTCACTAATCTAACTGGGAAAAAGTCCCTCTCTCATCTAAATATTCTATATTTATACCAAAGAACAAGACTATTGGGCTACCCATGAATGACTCTTGGGCTTCCCCAACTCTTCACCTCCCAAAAATTTACTTTCACTACGTGTTTATCAAATTTACAAAATATTACAAAGTGAACAAATGTTCATGAGGAGGGCCCTGCTTGATTATTCAAAAATTTCTTGCATGCTGAAGCCTCTGAAGCAATACTTTTTAATTCAGAAGGTTCCAAGAATCGAATATTTATTTTGAATTTTTCAGCCTAGTTTCTGATGACTTCTATTCTGGTTGTGCTCAGGCGAAGCTGGTCTTCTAACAGCTGCACACTAACCACGGAATGATCTACCTCATTCCTTAGGGTCTGTTCATCTAAAGCTTTAATGTGCTATATCCTTTTTTCATCTTCATGATACCTTCTCTGCAAAATTTCCAAAAATAGGCTGTGGTCTGGAAAAGCATCCATTCTTTGCTCAGCCTCTACCTGGCGTCAATTATAAGTGATTAGAAGTCTCCTGAAGAATTTTGCACACACCCCTCATCTTGTTAACAGCCTTCTTGAACTCTTTGGCTGTGTTGATGGAAAACTCCAACAAATCGTAGTCCTGCCTGAGGGCTTGTTGATCTTTTGAGGGTAACTCTGCAGGAGTTTCTTCATTAGCTTCTAATATTTCCATCCTTCCTATCAGGACTTCTGGGATGTCCTGATATCTATCAACAAAGTATGAAGAGGTCTCCAAAATCTCTGCCGACCGGCTGTCTACCTGCAAAACCTTGCACCTTTCTTTTTCTATGGCCACTTGTAGCTGGTGCATCTTGGCTCTCTGTGCTAGAACGTGCTCCTTGAAAGGTTGAAGACTAACCTGTTTTTCCTTGGCCTCTTCCAAAGATGTTGTCAATGAGGTAATCTGCTCTTTAATTTATGCCTTCTGCACTTGAGATTTCCTCTCACCTTCCTCCAAGGTAGCCTTCTGCAGCTCCAAATCCCCTATCCTACCTAGAAGCTACTCTTTTTCTGCCCTCAACTCTTGATATTCCTGCTACACTTTCTTCAGACACTCTTGGGAGGTCTCCATAGATCTCTTCTCTATCTGGAGGACTTGAAGTTCAGATTTTGAAGACTTGATTCCTTTTGTATGTCTTCAAACTTTCTCTTTAACCTATTATTTTCTCCTCTTTCCTTTCTCAGGGTATCTTTGAGTTGAGAAGAAGACTTATTTAACTGCTCAAGATCCGTCATTATTTTATCTACATTGTCCTCGGAAGCATGGATCAATACAGCCCCTGCTCTGATAGTGAACCTGGGGTCTTTGTCTGTCCCGTATACAATAGTTGTATCATTTATCATTTTACCAGACAACCCCCTAGTTTCAACCTTCCTCTCCGTCCTATTTACTATCCTTTTCTTTTCTTTATCATAAAAGATAGTATTAAAATCCGGTACCTCCTCCCCTTTCTTCTATTCAAAGGGGATTAGCCTAAGGGTGGGGACCATAGCCTGGCCTGGTGTGCTTGCAGCAGGTGCTTTAGGATCTTGAATTTCAGGGTTTTCCAATTCCTGAACCTAACTGTCTACTGCATCAGAAGCTGATTGCTCTGTCACTGCCTATGTTAGCTTCATCTTCTCTGCTTCCTACTTCTTCATCTCCTCATCTATCTTTCTTTTTCTTTCTTCTTCTTTACTTTTGGTAGCTCCTTCTGCCTTTATGGCTTCCTCTTGTGCAACTCTTCTCTTTTCCTCCTCCTCTCTTTTTAGCCAGCCTTCAGCCTCTTGGGATAGCCTCCTAGCCTCTTCATTTATTTTCCTGGTTTCCTCCTCCTCGACCTTTTCCTGCTTGTCCTGTCCCTTTCCACCGTTGGTGGTTATTTTCTTTTTAAACCTTCCTCTTAAGGCCGTCATGTTCTATGCACTGTGGAAAATGGAATCCTCTCTGTCCCAGTGGCTAGTGTATTCAAAATTTACATTCGCCTCTTTGTAGTGCTCTGCAACCTTATTCCGGGAGTCATTCTTGTGGAAACGCATTTCCCCAAAATGGAATTTCTCCAACTCCTCCACAAATTCATCGTCCTTCTTTACCCCGGTAAACTTGTAACTTCCCAATCTGAATGGCAAAGGAGTGTATGCTACTTTCTTATGTTCAAATAGAAAACTCCCTATGCCATCTAAAAAGACTTGTCTAACTACCTCTTTGTGGACTACATAGTCTGTGGCATACTTAGGCAGTAGTGTCGGTGCTCTAGAGCATCCGAACATTCTGAAATATAGTCCATCCTCAGTCAAGTAATAATCAGCATACTCTTCAATCACCTGCAATGCCTCCTCCGACATGCAATTGCATTCTTTCAAGAAAATTAAGGTATATAGTAGCATAATGAAGTGCTCACACACTTCCCTATAGTGGCTATGATATTTGTGAGCCCACAATGGCTTGTACGCAAAGTAGACCGGTGTTCTTTCCTGATCCCAGATGCACCTCAGATTGGGGAAAGGTTGGTTGCATAGTATGCAATCAATTAGTATAGATCTCATGTAGAAATCTGATCTCTTTTGGGACACGCCTCCTAATGCTAATTCCATGTAGGCCGAGAGGCTATTGGACACAATGTTGGCCCAGTTGAAAAAGGTCCCCTGTGTTGCAACATAGAAAATTATCGGCACCCACTCCAATTTGAAGCTTTTACCATTGGCCCTCCCGAAAATCCTATTCAGCATCAAGGCGATAAACCTGTAAGGGGTTCTTAGACTTGCAGTGTCATACTCTCTAGTCATCCTGGTTCTAAATTTTTTTCCAGGCATGAGCATCCTCTTCAGTGTCTTGACTAGGTCCATCCTGATGCTTTTCAGCCAATCTTCAGTCAGATATATTTGCGCTTCTGGTAAGTGGTAAGGCATGGCCACATATCCAGGGCTATAAGCAGCATAACCCTGTTTATCAACATTTTCCAGAATCATGGTGGTCACATCTGCTCTGGGCAGAATCTACCTAATCACCTCTGAGCATGGAAAGAGTTCAGGTTTAGTAGAAATTTTCATTAATGAAGACCTATCTATGTTGGCATAGATGTTTTCTTCCTCAAAACCTATGTTAGGAACCTCTCGACGCGTAATCAATATGTAAATCTCCTCCCATTGATATTCGGGTTCTACACCAATCATGCTTTTGGTGTCCTCATAAGTGTATTCGACTCTGGTGATGACCTCGAATTCAGGTTCCTCTTCAATTGTGGGAGCCTTCTTCTTCTTACGCTTAGACATTTTGAATTCTGAGGAATTTCCCTGGCATTATGCTGCGCGACTGGTGGAGGAAAACCGTTGAACTTCCACGGTGGAGCCACTTAGGAGCGAGGGTATCGACAGCGAGAATCCTGGTCTACTCAAGTGAAAACGACAGCACAGAGAAAAGTCCAAAAATAATGATAAAATAATAAACCACCCAACTCCACTATATATACGCCCCGGTCAACTATAATCGGCGGGAAGAAAAAAGTCATCGGGCGGCAAAAGGATAAGGGGTTGGCGATCAAGTCAACAATGCCTCCGCAATGGCAGAAGATAAAATGGCAGAGATTTCACAAAGGCATCAGCAGAGAAACATATCGACACTCGCATTGGAGCTCGCAAGACTAAGGCATCGGAGCAATAGAAGGTTGGAGAGTCGCAATGGTGAAACTATAAAAGAAACCAAGTTTCGCATACCAGTAAAAATCGGAGTAAACACAAACATGAATTCGGCCAAAAATAACGGTCATGTGGAAAATAAAATCAAACTACGCCGGAAAGATAATGCCTTCCAAAGCCGCAACGACGAACGCTGAAATCTAAAGGATCTGCGAAACAAAAATGGTGAGATAGAAAAAGGTTAATGCAATCATCGGGAAACTTCGCAATGCATCATCCGCAACTAAGGAAACTGTAGAGACAATACGTTCCAGCGGTATTCCAACAAGCCACCGATTAAGACAAACAAATAAATAAAAGCATCGGAGGAAATAAATCTTGGATCAGACCCGACTTCTTGTTACTTCTTTGCAACGGCGCGTGTGCAGATGACTAGACTCTCGACTCAAAAGTCCAAAACACTTCCGATGGCAAGGAAAAACTAAATAAAATAGTGAAACATTGCTGGCATAAAAGTAATCTTTGCACAAAACATCAAGAAAACCAAAAAGCTGAGCCAAAATGAATTAAAGGAGGGTCCCAAAAAAATTTGAATTTTGGGAAAATGTTGCAGCTGCAACAGAACCCAAGAGGTCAAAAGAGACATAAAAGCAAACCCTGTAAGTCATCTATAGATCTCCAAAAGAAAAAAATAAATGACCTGTCACATACCACCGCTGTTCATTTAGAACATAACCAATACCAGAGATGTATTGAAATTGAAACCTTCAAAGCCAAAAATAATTTTGAAATCTGTCCACTGACAGTCCCATAGAGCAAGATCCAGAAAAGTAGCATAACCAACAATTCATAAAACCGATATCAGAAATATACATGCATAAATAATATATAAGATGTTTCAAAATTGTTGGTATGTCTATGTTATAGTGCAATTTATTCAATATAACCTGAAATGATGATCTGTCAATTCATTTGTAGAATATATTTCAAGAATATTTCATATGTCAATTCATTTGTAGAATATATTACGAAGAATATATTTCATCATTTCTAGTTTCATACACACTTCTCAGTATGGGTTGCACATTAAACTCTCATAGATATAGGAAAAATGCACATATGGATTACACATTACACTTGTATTACACATTAGAAACACATTAACTATATCAAAATATATGCATTGCTAAGAAATACTAACAATTTATATTACAACAATATTAGTATGTACATAGACATCAAATGTACACCATATTATTTTAGAAATCTATGCTGCTTGGGAGGTTTTTGCAATTCCTCCTTATTAGAATAAGAAAATTCTCTATAGCTTCTCTTTCCTTTTATAGAACCCTCTATTTCTACAGAAGCTTCATCAACCATATGTTTTAATTGTTTTTCTTGCTCTTTCACTTTGTTTACAAGATTTATCACTTTTGTATGCAATCTATCTTTTTCCTCTAGGAACTGCTTCAACATCTCTTCATTATTATTTTTCTGCTTTGAGTTCTCATCTTCCTTTCTTTTAAGATCATCCTTCATCCACTTCAGCTCAGATTTAACTGCACTTAATGTTCTCTTGACTTGTTGTACCTCCTTCTTGAGCTCTTGTGCCCTCAAATGTGTATCATATGGAGTATACAAAATTGCTTCTGCCACATGTTTCTCCTGCAAAGTTTTAATTTTGGATTTCAAATCTTTTATCTCACTATCACATCCCAAATGTAGTGCTTTTCCCTTCTCCAATAGTTTTTGGTGAAGGTCTCTAATTTCAGCCTCCTTCTCCTCTATCTTCTTCTTCAATGTTGGATCTCATGAGCCAAATGTAAACTCTACAGCATGGATTGTTGAAGAAACTTCATTCAAGGTCTTCTCTCATTGTTGCAAGGACTTATGAAACTAGAGTAGGCTCTCCATAGTTACATCACCAAGTTTTGTACTGCCAACAAGTTTTGATGTGATGCCATTTTAACCTTTGACTATTGATTCTTCTGGTGTGCAGACCTATTTACCCTTAATTGTTGATTCTTCTGGTGTGCATACATGTTTACCCTTGAATGTTGATTCTTCTAGTGTGTACACATGTTTACCCTTGACTGTTGATTCTTTTGGTGTGCAGACCTCTTTACCTTTGACTATTGATTTTTTTGGTGTACAGACCTTTTTACCCTTGGCTGTTGATTCTTCTGGTGTGCAAACATGTTTACCCTTGACTATTGATGTTTTTCCTCTTCCTACTCTTTTAGCCTCGATATTTGCTAAAATCATTTCAATTCTCTTTTTTTTAAGCAACTCATTTTTGTTTTTAATTTTTTTATTCAATTTTTCCAATCTTGTTTCATATTTTGCAGTCTCATTTTGTTGTTTAATGATCATTTCTCTCAATGTATTTCCAAACTCAAACTCAAACTAGAAATAAATGTTTCTTTCTAGTTCAATTCTTGCTGAAGTTCTACTTCCTTACCAATTACAGTCTTAAGTGGCAGCATGTTCAAAACTTCAGGCATGTTTTATTTAGCTCATTTTCAAGTCTCCCTATAGTTTCCTCATCTTTTTTTCTTTTGAGCCAGATGCATGTCTTTCAATCTGTCAAGGTCAGAAGTCAATTCTGCTAAGAACTATGGTAAATTTAGAATATTGATGCTTATTAAATTTATCCTTTTGGCCAATTATTTTTTCAGTTTCCACAATTTTTTTCTCTAAACCTGTAACACAATGTACCAAATAAAGAATTTGGACATCCTTTGTTCTATACAATTTGTCTTTAGTTGTGAAGGAATCCTCCCACAAGGTAGATTGTTCCTTGAAATGCACCATTTTATCAAATAAAGAAAAAAAATCTACCATCAAAAGAATATTTGGCATGAATTAGGTCTTCATCACTAGTCGATGAACGGTCCATATAATCATGTTCACAAATTCCTCCCATTGATCTGCATTTTCATTTCCATGCATTCCATCCAAAGTTGTGATAGTAACATCTTCTTCCAGGGAAAGTGAAGGAATGTCGTTTCCCACAGATTCCATATTGTCCTCAAAAGTTTTTCCATGTATTGTTGATGTAGTGACAGTAGAAACTGCTTCTACATTGTTCTTTAAAGACAGGTGAGGTAATTCCTATTTTTTTGTTGATATTTAGGCTTCCTAACGTATGTTATAGTAGAATTTGACCCTACAACACAGGGTTGACATAAATCAATAATTTTTTGCAGTGTGCCTAGGTAACTGAACTTTACCCTCTTCATTTTACTATCTTGCAATGCATAGTGCAATTTTCTAGCAAATAGATGAGGGACATCTATGGCCATGTCCTCAACCCAGTGTATGGCCAGATTCATGCAATCACCCGAAATGTCATTCCACTTATGATGATTCATAATGGTCCTAAGGATAATCTGAATCAAGATTTTGTACATTCCTTGAGGAACATATTCCATTTTTAGAACATTCCTAGGAACAACAACCTGTTTCTCACAAATTTTACTGGCCATCTGAATCTTTTCTTCCTTGGGGGTTTCCCATGAGTTTAGCATTTCCCCCTCTCTTCGTGGAATTTTGGTTTCTTTGGCAACCAAATCGGGGTCTAGATGAACCCTCATCCCAAAAATATGCAATTCCATGGCCCCATGATCATAACTATAGATAACATCATCTATCTCGTCATTTTGGAAATTAAAATATCCAAAATAAAACCTATCCACTCCTACTCTTAAAATGATATTTAACATAGCGGTTGTCCATATGCTTGTATCACTCCATTCATCAGCATTCTCTTGGAATTTTTTCACCATGAACCATTCAACCTGGGAACCCCCTGATTCTCCTGATGTCGTGGTAGAGAAGGCCCCTGTGTTTGTTGTCATTGTGAAAGATGCCCCTATTTCATCTATTGCCATAGTACATGACGACCCAATTTCAATTGCGTCGTTTGTGGTTGGTTTGGTGTGCATGCTGAGGAATGCAAGCTTAGGAATTCACATCGATGAATGCACACTGAGGAACACAAGCTTAGGAATGCACGCTGAGGAATGCACACAAATGAGTTTTTTAATTGATTTCACGTATAACATTTTTTCCACAAATTCAGGTATATTGGGTTATGATGTCAGTGTCTCTATATCATATCAAATAAATATTTTTCATAAAATATATAAACTTATCCTGGCCTCAATTGAGTTAAGAGATCAGCTTACTATTATTTTTATTTATTGAATATGAATTTGTTTCTTGATGCAAGCTTAATCCTTTAAATATTTATTTTTTCTTTTCGTTATTCTTGCTACAATGTGGAAAATAAATTATATTAATGTTAAAGATGATCAAAAGTGATAATTGGAACTGCCAATTACATCATGTAGAAAACCTTAATGGAGTGCCTTAAGTAACTCCAGGCTATTGACATTAAAAGCCAAAGTATCTAGATAGAACATGTTATCGACTCAGACAATTGTTAGAAGATGAAGTTATCAAAACCCCGATCAATCACTATAAAGCTCCTGAAAACTATCTGACTTATCATATAGAGTACAGATTATAGCCATGAAGGAATAATTTGTAATCTTGGTTCATAGTTGTTTTATAGATATTGAAAGAGAATTTGTATGTGATGCTCTCCCATGTGATCTTATGGGGATGAATTCCAAGCTTATGAGTTAGTACATTGACTTTGTTGTTGATAGATTGCTGGTGAGTATGCTCCGAGGTTTTATATTTTTGTACTAATAAAAATAATTTCATTCTTATGATTCATCTATTGATTCAGTAGTGGTATTGTGGGGTTGTTCAGGGCTTGATATGTAAATTAGTTTTGTGATGCGTTCAGGTTTCCTTGTGCTGTGCTAAAATTTTCCATGTTCCATAGAGCTATCTTTTTCCAAGGGAAAAAGGACAAATGTAGGGGTTAGATACCCAATGGGTAGAGGCCAACAAGGTGAATCCATCAAGACCACTTTCATATTCTATAGCTTATTTCTCTCTCCTCGACGGGAATTTTTCTGGAGCAGTGCAAATATGGCTTGGTCAAGTTTCCCTAAACCGCAATTTTTGCAGGTCCATAAATTATTCTTCAGGGTCTCTTTGGACAAACTGAGACAATGGATGAGTAGAAAAAACAACAGCATACAATATCCCTAATTGGTGTGGGAAGTTTCTTCAACAAACCATCTGTGGTGGGCATCCTTTGAAGGCTACTTGGACCAATATTCCCATACTTGGCCAATTTCCTGATTTTTACTAATTTTTTCGTATTTCTCCAGAACGATGTCTTAATGCAACAATGATTTCAAATTCATGCCACATCATCATCTATGCCATGACATGCCATGTGGGAATCATCCTTAGTGCGGGCATCACTTAGCCCCTTTACAACACTTATCCATTATTTCTTTGTCTTTAGTATGCAAAATAATATTTTTCTTCTATTTTGGCAAGTTGATATTTTCCTTGTCTGATCACCATAAGAAAAACCAAGAGCATGGCTAGATATCCATTTCAACAATGCATGAGACCATATCATTTGATGAATTTTATCATTAAAGGAACACCCCCTTGTGGTAATTTCCAAATGGTTTCTCAAACTCTTTGTCTAACACTTAACCAGTTCTCTTCAAACCCTAGGTCACCAAGGTGATTTCATTTTTACTTCAAATTTGGCAAGTGAGATTCCCAATGGGTAGACTTAAACAAGGTGAATCCAGAAATACTACTTTCATATTCTAGAGCTTCTTTATCTCTCGTCGGCAGACATTTTTCCAGAGTAGTGCAAATATGGATGAGAGGCGTTTGGAAGATTGATATCTTCTTACTGAATTACTTTTTAGTCAAGCTAATTATATGGTTGGATGCACCAAGCACACTCTCAGAATATTTTTATCATCATCCTATGAGCTATGGAGGGCATTTCCATAAGGCTAGGTATGCATATTTTACCAATAATTACATACTTGGACGATTTTCGATCTTCTCCTGGGCTTGGTCTGATTTCCCTAAACCACAGTTTTGGTAGGTCTGTAAATTATTCTTCAGAGTCTCTTTGGACAAACTGATACCATGGTTGAGTAGAAAAAACAACATCATACAATATCCCCATGTGCTACGAGCATTTTCTTCAACAAACCATTTGTGGCGAGCATCCTCTTAAGGCTACTAGGACCATTTTTCCCATACTTAGCCAATTTCCTAATTTTCACTAATGTGTCGTATTTCAAACCCTAGGTCACCAAGGTGATTTCATTTTTCATTCAAACTTGGAAAGTGAGACACCCAATGGGTAGAGGCCAATAAGGTGAATCCATCAAGACCACTTTCATCTTCTGGAGCTTCATTCTTTCTCCTTGGTGGGCATTTGTCTGGAGCAGTGCAAATTATATGGCTAAGAGGCACTTTTGGCAGATTGATATATTCTTGCTAAAAGATGTTTTGGTCAAGCTAATGATATGATTGGATGCACCATACAACACTCTAGAGATCCACACTCTTAGAATAGTTTATCATCATCCTATGAGATGTGGTGGGAATTTTTGTAAGGCCACTTAGGTATATTTTACCAATAATTCCATACTTAGAAAATATTTTATCTTCTCCTAGTCTTGGTCTAATTTCCCTAAACCACAGTTGTGGTAGGTCCATAAATTCTTCTTCAGGGTCTCTTTGGAAAAAATGATACCATGGTTGAGTAGATAAAACAACATCCCACAATATCTACCCGTGCTACGAGCATTTTCTTCAACAAACCATTTATGGCAGGAATCCTCTTAAGTCTAATTGGACCAATTTTCCCATTCTTAGCCAATTTCCTGATTTTCACTAATGTGTCGTATTTCAAAACCTAGGTCACCAAGGTAATTTCATTTTTCCTTCAAACTTGGAAAGTGAGATACCCAATGGGTAGAGGCCAACAAGGTGAATCCATCAATACCACTTTCATCTTATGGAGCTTCATTCTCTCTCCTTGGCGGGCATTTGTCTGGAGCAGTGAAAATATGGCTGAGAGGAACTTTTGGCAGATTGATATCTTCTTCTTGAAAGTCCTTTTGGTTAGGTTAATGATATGGTTGGATGCACCATACAACACTCTAGAGATCCACACTCTCATAATATTTTTATCATCATCCTATGAGATGTGGCATGCATTTCCCTAAGGGAAGTTAGGAATATTTTACCAATAATTCCATACTTAGAAATTTTTTGATCTTCTCCTAGGATTGGTCTAATTTCCCTAAACCACAGTTGTGGCAGGTCCATAAATTCTTCTTCAAGGTATCTTTGGACAAATTGATACAATGGTTGAGTATAAAAACAACATCCTACAATATCCCCATGTGCTATGGGCATTTTATTCAACTGACTATTTGTGGCAGGCATCCTCTTAAGGCTAATTGGACCAATTTTCCCATACTTAGCAATTTCTTGATTTTCACTAATTTGTCATATTTCAAACCCTAGGTCACTAATGTGGTTTAATTTTTCCTTCAAACTTGGAAAGTGAGATACCCAATGGGTAGAGACCAACAAGGTGAATCCATCAAGACCACTTTCATCTTCTCAAGCTTCATTCTCTCTCCTTGGTGGGCATTTGTCTGGAGCAGTGCAAATATGGTTGAGAGGCACTTTTGGCAGATTTATATCTTCTTCCTGAAAGACATTTTGGTCAGGATAATGATGTGGTTCGATGCACCATACAACACTCTAGAGATCCACACTCTCAGAATAGTTTTATCGTCATCTTATGAGCTGTGGCAAGCATTTCCCTAAGGCCAGTTAGGTAGATTTTACCAATAATTCCATACTTAGAAATTTTTTTATCTTCTCGTAGGCTTGATCTAATTTCCCTAAACCACAATTGTGGTAGGTCCATAAATTCTTCTCTGCGGTCTCTTTGGACAAAATGAGACCATGTTTGAGTAGAAAAAACAACATCCTACAATATCTCCATGTGTTGCGGGCATTTTCTTCAACAAACCATTTGTGGCATGCATCCTCTTAAGGCTACTTGGACCAATTCTCCCATACTTGGCCAATTTCACCAATTTCCTGATTTTCACTAATTTGTCATATTTCAAACCCTAGGTCACCAAGGTGATTTCATTTTTCCTTCAAACTTGGAAAGTGAGATACCCAATGGGTAGAGTCCAACAAGGTGAATCCATCAAGACCACTTTCATCTTCTAGAGCTTCATTCTCTCTCCTTGGAGGGCATTTGTCTGGAGCAATGCAAATATGGCTACGAGGCACTTTTGGAAGATTGATATCTTCTTCTTGAAATACTTTTTGGTCAAGCTAATGATGTGGTTGGATGAACCATACAACAATCTATAGACTTGCACTCTCAGAATATTTTTATCGTCAACCTATGAGTTGTGGTGGGAATTTCCCTAAGGCCAGTTAGGTGGATTTTACCAATAATTCCATACTTAGACAAATTTTGATCTTCTCTAAGGCATGGTCTAATTTCCCTAAACCACAATTTTGGCAAGTCCATAAATTCTTCTTCATGCTTTCTTCTTGATGTTATTAATTTTTCTATTGAACTCATATTGGTTGACAAGTCTACATTATGCTCATTTTTTTAAGCTAAAAAACGTGTGTCCATATTTTACAGGAGTGCGTTATACACAATGAGAATGTTGGACAAGCTAAAATCAACAAAATTTTCCTCAATCATCAATATTTTCATAATACAAGCAAGGTAGCAAATAATACATGAAATGACAAAATGTGAAATTGCCCATTCCTTCATATTCCAAACTTTGAAGCACCAGTTACATATATACCATCATGAGTCCCTTTGATGAAGTGATAGATGTCAAGTACACACACCATAAGGCAACTTGAAGCTGATTTCAAGTGAGGTCAGGGGTCACCTCTGCCATTGATACCATGATGCCACAACAGAAGGGGCGGTGTAGTTGGCATCACCACACAACAAATCAGATCAAGAGCCCATGTGACCATTCATGTTGTCATCATGCTACTTGATAATAGCGTGTGTGAGGATTTGATAGACTCGTGGTGAACTAAAATTCTAATGATGATTCAATAATCGTTCGGATCGTTATAAGGCCACGATCAGAGCTGTCCTAACATATAGCGCGGGTGATTACTGGTAAAGAACAGGGATGACTAACTGTTGTTCTTCTAAGGATCTCGGGGTGCTGATATGGGATTTGTAATGAGTGTTCTTGTTGGGAACCCTGTTTTTTGATGTTTTTTATTGATCGTTTGGAACTACTTGGAAATTTAGTGGTTTTCGGACCTTCACACAAAAGAAGCTCCAACCATCGGGGTAGAGATGTTCATTCCATTAGGAATACCTTCTGATGCTGGTAAGGGAAATGTAAATATGTTCATTACATTAGAAAGACTTTCTGATTCTAGTAAGGGAAACATTGTCCTACTAAGATGAAACACCACTGCGAAAGCAACACCTAGAGTTCCTGGTCCTAAGAACATCCTGCTGAAGCCTCCAAACAAGGTCGTGGACTCCATTACCGCGGTACATAGTATCCATTCCTAGGAACGGTCGGTTTGAACTATTGTTCTAACTGGGGGAGAAAATATTGGAGGTCTTTGTCATCATTTCCCTTGCTACAAATTGAAAACTCTTATGAAGGTGATGCCAAATCCAAAGAGGTGTTGCGCTAGCATATCCTGTAGGAAGGATATGGTCCCAGTAGAAGAAGCAGACAAGAATGACAAGCCCATCAAGGATTTAGTACTGTCAATAAATGGGGTTGTCTTATCCAAGTTTATGCAAATAACAGTGTTACCAGGATAGAAAGGCAAACACAAAAGGAGAATAAACCTTCCTGCCAGCTATAAAGACATGCATAACATGACTATAAAACACAGAATGAACAATGTAATAAAATGGTGACTGCAATGTGAAAATTGAGTAGTCTGTATTTAAACTTAGTTTTTATTTTCAAATTCAAAATGATTTGTAGATTGGTTGTTTTGTACGACATAAAAGGTCATGGACTCAATTGAGTTAATAAATCAACTTATTATTATTGTTAATCATTCCATATGAATTTGTTTTTGGATGTAAGCTTATTCCTTTAATTATTTAATTTTGGTCATTTTCTTATTCTTGCTACAATGTGGAAAATATATTATATTCATGTGGTTTTTTCTGTAAATGTCTGTTTTTGGCAATAGAAGGCAATAGAAGGATAAACTAATTTACAAAAAAAAACATTAGTGAAAATATGATTGACACACTGCTCATTCCACATATTCACAACACAGCCTCTCATTTCACATGAAATGAAGTTTATATAATACTGATGTATTACAAAATCAGAAATTGTGTCTATGGCATATAATTGCAACTTTTGCCCAAAATTTAATTAAATGTAAAGATTAATCCCAAAATACAAAAAAATTATAAACTATGTCCTGATCTAAGTATAAATATTCAATAAATCAACTATTCTCATTTGATACAACATCACCGAAATCACTAGTCACACAGTATAAGCACTAGTTACATAGTTCAATGTCATCCTTATGCCAATGAATGCAGCTCAACAAAGCATCTGCTAGATTACATAATGCGCTACTGGGACATGGTATAGCTATATTTTCAAATAGAGGATCTAAAATTTCTGTCGGATTCACAATATAATAGCCTTTTCCAACATGGACACAGTGTACCATTGCATTTGGGTCAGTCTTATGTATTTTTGCCCTTGCAAATTTAACCCTTGAGTTTAATGCAATGAGAAAGAATTTCTTTCCTTCCATCCCCAATTGCGAAGTTGGTGTCAACTCATTAACATTATCTTGACCCTGCAAATAAATCTAACAAAGTAATATGCATGGAAATAAGAATTTAAACATTGATGATCCTATATTAAATAATTACGATCTTACCTGAATTGGTGTTTTCATCTTGCCAATTTTTAGTTTCGGTGGAACCATTGGTGTTTTCTGTACCAAATGTTCATCATATTTTGATGCATGACTCTGCACCCAATAGACAATGATTTCTAATATATTGATAAAACAAAATAAGATTGAACTAAATTACGATAATTTTCAATACTTACTAGGGATGATGGAGTATGCATTGAAGCTAATTTCATTTGTATATGTTCATAGGGGTTGTTATCTCCCGTGTATTACTCTTTCAAGGAAACAAAATGTAATATATATATATATTCAAAAGATGAAAAAAATATTATTTAAAATAATAATTAAACAACAAACCTCCAGCACAGGAATGATTTCAGCATGAGCATTTTGTACAGTAGGACATTGTTTATATGAGCAATTAGATATTAGAATTCAGATCATTAGTGTGAAAATATGTATATTAAGACAAGAGTAAAGAATTGGACACTACACTTTATCTGTTGACCACATGTTCTCTCTCCATATCTTCTACTCTTTTCAGTAGTTCATCTATTGTTGTTTTCAAAGATGTGATTTCCTATGTTTTTTCTTTCACGGTATCTTGGCTTACAGCTAGCGCCTCATGTGTGGAATTTTTCCAAACAAGTTAGTTGGCGTAAATCATAAGCCAACGCCACGAAATCGTCCTCTTGCATCAACCCCTAGTACCTTGGCAAGGGAATCATCCCTAGCTGCAAAGTCAATAAAAATAAGAATTATATAACTACATAAGGAAATACATTGTTCTATTTCTAAATATTACCTTGTGATATGCATGTCCCTTTCTTTCCCATTTCATCATTTTGACGTGTTCTTTTTGAAAATTTCATAATCATATTTTTTTGATTTCATGTCTTAACATGCTTTGCCTTTTTTTTAATGCTTAGAGTATTGATTAGCCATAGCCTATTAGATTGTTATTAAAGTAGAAAGTAATATGTTCTAACAATTTAAATTAAATAAAAGTAGTATTCCCATTTGCTATGATGGGGAATTTTGTTTTTTGCAAAGAACTCACAGATGTAACCTCTTTGGTGGATCAGCCACAGTTTTATTAATATAAAACCTACTGGTTTCTGTTAAAAAAATCAATTTAAATTAAATAACAATAATGATATACTTCTATCACAAACAATCACTTACATCCATGTCTCCACTTGTACAAAGCATGCATAACAAAAAAAATAAAGTCTATCATCACTCAATTGCTAACTGAAAGTTGTTTAGACGATTAATCTATCTAACAAGTTTCAAAATTAAAAGGGAAGACTATATTATGTAAGGACTATCTGCTAAAAGGAACAGATGTCATAACTTGAGAGAGAGAGAGAGGGTTAGAGTGTTGTAGGTCTAGGTTAGACACGTACAGTAGCTAACAAGATATCTCATTCTCCAAGAGTGAAGACCCCTCAACCTTATAGGCTGCAAGCAGGACACGATTTACACGACTCAGCTAGGAAGAGCCACCACAATTGATGGTTAGCTCTAGAGGAAACCAAAATTTTTACATATTTTTAAAAATTTTGTAGCATAGGAACAACTATTTTGATTTCTATCAATAAAGAAACCACAGAATGTGTATTACACTTACTAAGCATATGATAAAATTTTGTACAAAATACAACACAGAATGCATATTACACTTAAAATTTTGTAGCAGAGGAACCACTATTTTGATTTCTGTTAATAAAGAAACCACAAAATGTTTTCAGTGTTTGCTATTTTCAGTTTTTATGTTTTTTTCACGAAAACATTGATAAAATACCTGCAATAACGGAGAACGCGGAACAAGAATGCAGTGAAACTTAAGTTACACCTCACACAGTTCACCTCAATATATCCCAATAGCTTAGCTTCAATTTTCATGGTGTTGAATACCAGAATCAAACCAAGTAAATGCTTCTGTGTGAAAAAAGAAAACATCGCCCTTTCCCGGAAAAACTATTAATGGGAGATAAAATGTGAAAAGTTATGTTAGGGGTCCCATTTTTTTTTTAATTTCATTTTTTAAGTTTTTTTTTTGGAAAATTTAATTTAGTGTTTTTTTTGTATAGATAGCAAAACCGGCCCAATTTTTCTCCTAAGGTTTTCAATGAAAAGGGCAAGGACCCTGGTACTCTAAGTCAAGTAGGTGGACCCAAGGAATGAAGGATGGAACCAAAGAAATGCATTATCGTCCCATGCATGTCAATAAGTAAGGAAACCACAAGGATAAGATAATTGTACTAATTAATTAGTGATCTATTTCCATAGACTCTCTTATGATTATACACAAGATATTTTCTCTTTTATATGCTATTTGTAACTACTGGCCGCATCATGATACGAATCATTATTGTTTCTAGATTTCCTTACTAAGGTATCTATCATATGCATTCAAACAATTATTGCAGCTTGTTTTTTTCTTGGTTGGATTTATGATCTCCCTTCTCATGGAGATCATATGAGCTAAAATTTCAATGATGGTATGCCTTACAAATCTACTTTCTTAATTTGGATATAAATTAGCTAATTACGTAGGATATTAGAATAACGAGAAGAGATATACGTCGTTACATTTAATCTATATGCTCTCCATAATTAAGTTTGACATGGAATATTCATTAATACATTGGTTAAGGTCCTACCCGGAGAAAACCTACAAGAACCTATACAATCCTTTTAAATGTTGAGAATTTTTATCGTTAGTACCTCTTCCAACCTGCATATGCAATTCTTATAATGATAAAAAGGAATTTGAACCATTAACCTATGTTTTTTAATAGACCAGTATTATATAACCATGGAAACTTATATATTTATCCTAATGAAAATATGATAACTTGCTTGATTGACCATATGATAATGATGTGACCCCCATCGCCTTATAAGTATATTTTGTAACCTACAATGTCAACCCTCCATCTTATTGTATTAATTATCAAACAAATAATAGGTATATACCTAGTATTGCAGGTGTTATTGATGGAAAGGACACCTTTCTAATTCCTACAACACGCGTTATATGAATTACTGAACCATGACAATCTTGTAGCTAGAACATAGAAAACGATGGCTATATAGATCCAAAATTACATCTAATCTATCCTTAAGTATTCCATTAACCATAATCCCTAACTGAAAATGGTTGACACTAAATGAGGTAACATATACTACCTTGAATAATGGACATTGAAAAGGAGGCCAAGTTGTGATTTATCTTTCACTAGTGGAGCATATGATGGAAAATGGTTGTGATCAACCAAATATTCATACTAATTACAATCCTTTGATGAATGGATTTCACAAGGAAAATGACTTGATACGAATAAGGAGGTTGAGAGGGTATACCATGAAATCAACCTGCACGCATGTATATTAGCCTATCGTGACAGTGGATGACATGAAGTTAAATAATATTGTAATAACCATGTCTTATAATAATGCATTGATTGTGAGGTTTATTTGTACAAGGATTTGGGTAGTGAGTTTCTTTCAATGGATTCAAGTGCAGTACTAGTAATCAATTTTAGCTTACCACCTAAGGGATGCCATTGTCATCTGAGGTTAGATGTTGAGGTTACAATATCCAAACATAGTGTTATTTCTAGTCAGAATCTACTGCATTTATACCTAGTTCATGGATTTACCGGTTACTTGATCAAATTACTTCTATGTCATTCAAGGTCCCATGCATATCAATAATTAAGGAAACTATAAGGATAAGATAATTGTACTAATTAATTAGTGATCTATTTCCCTAGACTCTCTTATGATTATACACAATATATTTTCTCTTTTATATGCTATTTGTAACTACTGGCCATATCATGATACGAATCATTATTGTTTCTAGCTTGCCTTAATAATAGATCTATCATATGCATTCAAACAATTATTGCAGCTTGTTTTTTTCTTGCTTGGATTTATGATCTCCCTTCTCATGGAGATCATATGAGCTAAAATTTCAATGGTCATATGCCTTACAAATCTACTTTCTTAATTAGGATATAAATTAGGTAATTACCTAGGATATTAGAATAATGAGAAGAGATATAAGTTGTTACTTTTAATCTAAATGCTCTCCATAATTAAGTTTGACATGAAATATTCATTAATACATTGGTTAAGGTCCTACCTTGAGAGAACCTACAAGAACCTATACAATCCTTTTAAATGTTGAGAATTTTTATCGTTAGTATCTCTTCCAACCTGCATATGCAGTTCTTATAAAGATAAAAAGGAATTTGAACCATTAACCTATGTTTTTTAATAGACCAGTATTATATAACCATTGAAATATATATTTCTCCTAATGAAAATATGATAAGTTTCTTGATGGACCATATGAATATGGTGTGACCCCCATCTCCTTATAAGTATATTTTTTAACCTACAATGTCAACCCTCCATGTCTTTATATTAATTATCAAACAATTTATAGGTATATACCTAGTATTGTTTGTGTTAATGATGGAAAGGACACCTTTCTAATTCCTACAACATGTGTTATATTAATGACTGAACCATGACAATATTGTAGCTAGAACAGAGAAAAGCATGGCTATCTAAATCCAAAATTTCATCTAATCTATCCTTAAGTATTCCCTTAACCATCATCCCTAACTTAAAATGATTGACACCAAATGAGGTAACATATACTACCTTGAATAATGGACATTGCAAAGGAGGCCAAGTTGACATTTATCTTGCACTAGTGGAGAATATGAAGGAAAATGGATGTGATCAACCAAATATACATACTAATTACAATCCTTTGATGAATGGATTTCACAAGGAAAATGACTTGATACAAATAAGGAGGTTGAGAGGGTACAAAATGAAATTGACCTGCATGCATGTATATTAGCCTATTGTGCCGGTGGATGACATGAAGCTAAATATTATTGTAATAACCATGGCTTATAATAATTCATGGTTTGTGAGGTTTGTTTGTAGAAGAATGGGGGAAATGAGTTTCTTTCAACTCATTCAAGTGCAGTACTAGTAATCAATTTTATCTTACCACCTAAGGGATGCCATTTTCATCTGAGGTTAGATGTTGAGGTCACAATATCCAAACATAGTATTATTTCTAGTTGGAATCTACTCCATTTATACCTAGGTCATGGATTTACCGGTTACTTGATGAAATTACTTCTACATCATTCAAGGTCCCATGCATGTCAATAACTAAGAAAAACATAAGGATAATATAATTGTACTAATTAATTAGTGACCTATTTCCATAGAATCTCTTATGATTACACACAAGATATTTTCTCTTTTATATGCAATTTGTAACTGCTCGTCGCATCATGATACGAATCATTATTATTTCTAGCTTACCTTACTAAGAGATCTATCATATATGCATTCAAACAATTATTGCATCTTGTTTTCTTCTTGGTTGGATTTATGATCTCTCTTCTCATGGAGATCATATGAGATAAAATTTCAATGGTGGTATTCCTTACAAATCTACTCTCTTAATTGGGATATAAGTTAGGTAATTACATGGGATATTAGAATAATTAGAAGAGATATATGTCGTTACATTTAATCTATGCGATCTCCATAATTAAGTTTGACATGAAATATTCATTAATACATTGGTTAAGGTCCTACCTAGAGAAAACCTACAAGAGCCTATACAACCCTTTTAAATTTTGAGAATTTTTATCATTAGTACCTCTTCCGACTTGCATATGCAATTCTTATAAATATAAAAATGAATTTGAACCATTAACCTAATTTTTTTAATAGACCTGTATTATATAACCATTGAAAATTATATATTTCTCCTAATGAAAATATGATAAATTGCTTGATGGAACATATGAATATGATGGGACCCCAATCTACTTATAAGTATATTTTTTAACCTACAACGTCAACCCTCCATCTCTTTATATTAATTATCGAACAAATTATAGGTATATACCTAGTATTGCAGGTGTTAATGATGTAAAGGACACCTTCCTAATTCCTACAACATGTGTTATATGAATTACTAAACCATGACAACCTTGTAGCTAGAACAGAGAAAAATATGGCCATATAGATCCAAAATTTCATCTAATCTATCCTTAAGTATTCCCTTTACCATCATGCATAACTGAAAATGATTGACACCAAATGAGGTAACATATACTACCTTGAATAATGGACATTGCAAAGGAGGCCAAGTTGACATCTATCTTGCACTACTGGAGCATATGAAGGAAAATGGTTGTGATCCACCAAATATTCATACTAATCAAAATCCTTTGATGAATGGAATCCACAAGGAAAATGACTTGATACAAAAAAGGAGGTTGAGAGGGTATATCATGAAATCGACTTGCATGCATGTATATTAGACTATTGTGCTGGTAGATGACATGAATTTAAATAATATTGTAATAACCATGGCTTATAATAATGCATTGATTGTGAGGTTTATTTGTGGAAGGATGGGGGCAGTGAGTTTCTTTCAATGCATTCAAGTGCAGTACTAGTAATGAATTTTAGCTTACCAACTAAGGGATTCCATTTTCATCTGAGGTTAGATGTTGAGGTTACAATAGCCAAACATAGTATTATTTCTATTTGGAATCTACTGCATTTATACCTAGGTCATGGATTTACCGATTACTTGATCAAATTATTTCTACATCATTCAAGGTCCCATGCATGTCAATAAGTAAGGAAACCATAAGGATAAGATAATTTTACTAATTAATTAGTTCCATAGACTCTCTTATGATTATACACAAACATTTTCTCTTTTATATGTTATTTGTAACTAGTGGCCGCATCATGATATGAATCATTATTGTTTCTAGCTTTCCTTCCTAAGAGATATATCATATGCATTCAAACAATTATTGCAGCTTGTTTTTTTCTTGGTTGGATTTATGATCTCTCTTCTCATGGAGATCATATGAGCTAAAATTTAAATGGTGGTGTGCCTTACAAATCTACTTTCTTAATTGGGATATAAATTAGGTAGTTGCCTGGGATATTAGAATAACGAGAATAGATATGCGTCGTTACATTTAATCTATATGCTCTCCATAATTAAGTTTGGCATGAAATAATCATTAATACATTATTTAAGATCCTACCTGGAGAAAACCTACAATAACCTGAACAATCCTTTTAAATGTTGAGAATTTTTATCGTTAATACCTCTTCCAAGCTGCATATGCAATTCTTATAAATATAAAAAGCAATTTGAACCATTAACCTATGTTTTTTAATAGACCATTATTATATAACCATTGAAACTTATATATTTCTCCTAATGCAAATATGATAACTTGCTTGATGGACCATATGAATATGATGTGACCCCCATCTCCTTATAAGTATAGTTTTTAACCTACAATGCCAACCCTCCATCTCTTTATATTAATTATCGAACAAATTATAGGTATATACCTAGTATTGCAGGTGTTAATGATGGAAATGACACCTTTCTAATTCCTACAACACATGTTATATGAATTACTGAGCCATGACAATATTGTATCTAAAATAGATAGAAAGATGGCTATATAGATCCAAAATTTCATCTAATCTATCCTAAGTATTCCCTTAACGATCATCCCTAATTGAAAATGATTGACACCAAATGAGGTAACATATACTACCTTGAATAATGGACATTGCAAAGCAGACCAAGTTGTCATTTATCTTGCACTAGTGGAGCATATGAAGGAAAATGGTTGTGATCAACCAAATATTCATATTAATTACAATCCTTTGATGAATGGATTTCACAAGGAAAATTACTTGATACAAATAAGGAGGTTGAGAGGGTATACCATGAAATCAATCTGCATGCATGTATATTAGCGTATTGTGTCGGTGGATGACATGAAGTTAAATAATATTGTAATAACCATGGCTTATAATAATGCATTGACTGTGAGGTTTATTTGTAGAAGGATGGGGAAAATGAGTTTTTTTCAATGGAGTCAAGTGTAGTTTTACTTATCAATTTTTGCTTACCACCTAAGGGATGCCATTTTCATCTGAGGGTAGATGTTGAGGTTACAATATCCAAACATAGTATTATTTCTAGTAAGAATCTACTGCATTTATACCTAGGTCATGGATTTACCGGTTACTTGATCAAATTACTTATATATCATTCAAGGTCCCATGTCAACAAGGAAGGAAACCATAAGGATAAGATAATTGTTCTAATTAATTAGTATATTTCCATACTAGACTCTCTTATTATTATACACAATATATTTTCCCTTTTATCTGCTATTTGTAACTACTAGCATGATATGACTCATTATTGTTTCTTTCCTTACTAACAAATCTATATCCATATGCATTCAAACAATTATTTCTTGTTTTTTTCTTGCTTAGTTTTATGATCTCTCTTCTTATGGATGAAATCATATGAGCTTACATTTCAATTGCGGTATGCCTTACAAATCTACTTTCTTAATTGACATGTCAATTAGGTAACCAAGGATATTAGAATAATGAAAAGAGATATACAGTGTTACATTTAATCATGCGATGCCAATCTATAGCCTCCACCTCATTTATGTATTTCCATTGTTCAATGAACCATTTTAGTGGTGGAAGTGTAGTAGTTTTTATAGATGCCTGCATGTGAATTTCTATTTAATTAGGTCATTAAAGAGTCAACGACAGGTTCCATATGAAGTTATTGAACCAAGTGATCTCTAATAATGTTATGGCCATTGCACTGAACCTTTGACTAATTTACTCATTCCCAAGTGATATTTCTTGAGCTCTAAAGGAAATGAAGTTTACCATACCTTCCAAGCCATTAAATGAGGTGATCAAAGCCAGTTCTAACTCCTCCTAAAAATACATCGATATGTTAAAATGGTGGTGACAACTTTAACATCGTGATCTCCTATCATACTAACAACATATATTAGTTAGTATATAGGTTGGGATATCTCCACATTAGAAAGATATTTATATTTAACCCATAGATCCTCCCTACAATTTAAGTTATAAATATCCTTGAAAAGCAATAGAATATAATCTAGAAACGCTTATGCAATAATTAAAATAAGAATATAAGAAACTAGGACTCCCTAGCACCATCCCCATACCATATTATATAATAAGGTTCAGCCCAAGGGGGTCTTCCTATGATTCTAACAAGTAACAATATTATATTATACCTAGGATTATAGGCTCATGCCATGGTTATACATACAACAAATTTTTAGCCCCATCTAGGTATAAGATGCTATAGATTCATGCATATTCTCTTTTTAGTCTTTTTTGGTTTTTAGGTTTTTGAAGAAAAGGGAGTAACAAATGGGTTGATTTCATCTTATGGAGGTCGTATTATTCATTTTTTGGTTGAGTTTGGACTGCATGGTACATGACATCATCTGGAGAGGACACGGTCTTTTTTGTGAGGGAAACTTACATTCTGTTGGCCGCATACAGTTCCACATCTATAGTGATCCCCACGCTTCATCCAAAAATGGTTGTTACAGCCAAAAAGGGTTTGTTATAGCAAAAAAGGGAGCTGCAATCCATATTGACACCTACAGGAATATACTACAGTGTTGTTTCATAATCTCATTGTAGTCTTCCTTCTTGTTACAACTGTGAATAACATTTTTGGGTAGTGAAGGAGGGTGTTGTAGCATAATAAGGGAGTCTGAGAAGAATATGATTTGGTTTGTTTTGAGGAGCTAGCATGGTAGGGAAAACACCAAAGCTAACTTCCATACATCATTGTGCACTCCCAAGAAGCTACAGGTTAGAGTTAAATTAATTTCATATTTGCTTGTCCACCTTACAACTACTGTTACAGTCCTTGTAAACTCAAAGTTATATGAATATGATATTTAGGGTTTGTTTTCCTTGTTATTTATGCAAAGCAATCTCTATTTCATTTACTGTTTACTGTTAGCACTACAAAAATCAAGATCTGAAAATTATAGTCTATTAATATACAAGCCAAATATTACACATATGATGGTGCTGATTTACATACAGACTTCAAAACACTTTAGATCCAAAACAAAATATCCGTGTTAAACAGCTTTCCATGCTGTCTAACTTTCTTCTGCAGTAGAATTCTAGGTTTCCGCACGTTCCCTTCCGCAGCGGAATTATTTCTAGAAGGTGGGAATCGGAAGTCATATTTTCGACTTTTGACACTTCTAAAATAAGAGTTTTTGCACAATGCTTCTTCCCCGTCATCGATCTAGATATTCTATCTATCAATTTCACAACCAGCCTGAGTGTTCATACAACTTACTTTTTCATGCAGTGAAATGGATTTCTGATCGTTCGATCAGTGTCCCCACCAAATCAATTGTAGATTCCAAAATGTGTTAAGCATATTCCATAGAATATCGTGTACATGAAAAGTTTTTCAAAGCTTGCAACTTCTCCTGACAATATCACTATAAACCGTTGATCTTCCCCACAATCGATCCCCACTCTATGATCTTGTTTTATTTGAGCAATTGGTTAAGGTTTAACCCTCTACAATGCTTCACTTAATTGATCATTGATAGGATTAATTCTTCTCCGCAATTTAAAAACTATGCCAATCCAAATCCATAGAGTTTATATACATGGTTATATGGAGTGAATGTGGAATGAATTCATACTTATACAGAACTATATGAATACATGAAATCCATCAAAACCACACGCAAAGTCTAATCCTCTGTTCTTTATTCAATGAACTAGAAATTCAAATACCCAGACATAATTCTACTTGTTCACTTCTCGCTCACTCTTCTATGCACCTCTCATTCCTCCATTCATGCTATGTGGAATTTCTCTCCCTCTCAAGCTCTATGATCTAATCAAAGCTTCTTTGAGCTGTCCTCAAACCTCTATGACCTATCCTAAGGTCTGTGAGCTAACCTAAGCTTCTATGAGCCAACAAGCTCTGTAAGCTAACTAAGCTACTAAGAAAATAACTCGAATTGATTTAAATACAAGAGGATTCTATTTCCAGATCCTATAACAAAGGATTACAGTGCTTATTGATCTCTGCTAACCCTATGACTCACAACTAACTCAATCCTAACTATTACATGTGGAAAAGGATCTAGAATCCTTATCCATTCTATTCAGCTTTTACAAAATTAAGCAAATTCCAAATGTACGAGACACTAGGTCTCTTAACAGTTCCTGTGGGCCTTGAACTTGTGAAGTCATGAATGAATACACCCTCTTGAGCCTATGCTCCTGCATCAACATACCAGCAGTACATTGAATACAAAAACCAACTAAGACCGTTTTGGCACAGCTTAGTGGTATTTTTGAGAAGTGTTTTTACGAAATCCCTTAACCCAATTACATAATCAAATAAGCCAAAAAAATCAACAAGATTTGATGGGGGTCGTCATTATAGTTTACTATTCAAAGAATATCCCCATTGTATAAAAATTGAACCCTCTCACTTACTTTAGATAAAGCTTGTTCATTGGTCACTGTCTCATCATGTTGAGTGGGTATGAGAATAGTGTATATGCATAGAGGAACCATGCACCACTCTCATTTTTGTACTCAATGGTTACTTATGTTTTTCCATCAGGCCTCAACTAGAAGTAGGTTCCATTATTTCTGACCTCTATGATATTTTCTCCCAGCTAATTGGTAGCCATCACATGGGTGAGAGGCATCAACTCGGGGGTATCATTAGTTAGATAACTAGTCCAATAAAGGGTAGCAATCCACGTACTATAACTCACATAGACTGCCATCACGGCCTAGTCAAGCAATGCACAATTAGGCTTCCAACAAATTTACACACCCTCAAACTTAGCCCGCCATTCATAAACTCAAACTTTGCATGGTTTACTCTTTCTTGGTTCATTAGTTCAACATATTTTCTTTGAGAGTTCTTTCCTGGTGCAATTGCCTGGTGCAATATCCATTGTTCAAATGTGAATGGATAGATGTACACAAGAAGAATGGAATGAAAGTTGATGAAATTGGTTTCACCATGGTGAATCTAAAGAGATGCTTGAGTAAGGATAGGGTGCAAGATGATCCATTTATTATAGCATCACAAGAGAAAAAGGTATTTTGTGTACAAGATCCGGTAGAGAATGAATGTGTGTAGTTTTGACATGCTCTCCGAAGGGACCAAGAAATTGTAATAGATATGAATTGGAGTATGAAGATTTATCAAGTGTTGCATATTTTGAAGGGACAAAATCAAAAGAGGATGAAGATATAGGTGATGGTGGCATGGATTATGTTTAGCAAGATTGTGAAGGCACATGGTTAAATGTTGTTTAGTAAGTAGCATGCATGATTTATTTATCAATTCTCATTTAAGTTGTATCTGTGAAAATTTATATCTTAGATTATTACTTGGATTTACCTTTCATGCATATATTTTTTGTTCTGCTACTGTTTATGCATGGATCTTATCTATTTTATTCTGTTATGTAACTTTCATTTATTTTTACATTAGATAGATTGGGTGTGGGGAATTGAGAGTGATGTGAGGGGGGAGGGGCCATATGAGCTTCAACCTTCATGTGGTTGGCCCTTTTTAGTAGAGAATACGATATTCTTGAAACCAAGAGAAGCTCATATTTCAGGTATTTTTATTTCGTTTCTTTATAATTTCATACATGTTATGCCTTTTTTTACATATCTATCAATTGCTTATATAAACATACCATTTTGACATGATATATGCAGGTATTCGCAATGGAAAGGAATATAATGACAATTTGTATCATTCTCTAATGCATACTTGTAAGTTATCACCATAATGAATTTGTCAATTAGATATCTTATTATTGTTTCATTGAATATAACGTGTTGATTTCTTGATTTTAAGTATAATTGTACTTGTCTATTTTATGAATTGATTTTATTGCACATTTGTTGAAGGAATTTTTTTTATTGCGCGATAGCTATTGACCACGGGAAAGTAATGTAATGAACAATATTGAAAGTATTAGTTTACAACAAATTTAATTATAACATATTTAGTACAACCATAAGTATAACCGATTGATGGTGTAACAACAAATTTGTGTGAAATATTTGTGTAAAGCATAGAGGACGCCAATATCACCTGACGTTATTGGCATCAGAGTTGAACTTTGAGTTATAGATCCTTATTATCAATGCAATTTCAACATTCTTTGGGAGTTTCACCTATAGGTTTCCTTTTAGGCATTGGGACTCGTAGTGTTGGAATTTGAAGGGAAAAATGACCGTCATGGGGCATTTTGATTGTCAAATACGGTTAAAAATTTTAGTAGGAAGTTTTTTCTAAAGTGTAAATTTATCACTTAAATGTGTTTTTGAAGGGAAATACAATTCTCAAAACGTCATTATATTACTATTATTTTTAAGGGCAACAAAATTACAAAAACCTCACTATAAATTATTACTAGTAAATTAGTAATATCAATACTTTTATCTTATTATTATATAAAATTATACTTTCCAAATTCCAACCATAATTTCACTAAAATGAAAAATATTAAGTTAGTATTATTTCCATCATCCATGCTTTTCTATTTTGTAATCTTTCTTCATTTTTTTGCAAAAGATGTCATTTAACAATGATTTTTCTATTTTTTATTGTTTTTTTTAACTATTGTAATTAGCATCTACATAGTAAAAATTCTAGTGCTCAATACTTGCACCTGAACTAAATGATTTGAAATTTGGAAGTTGAAATTTGGAACTTGGAAGGTTGGAGCCTGGAGCCTAGAAGACCTTGGAATTGGAGAGTTGATAGTGGACACACACTCTTGGAAAGCATTATCAAGATTCGAAGGTACTGCTTTAGATTTAAAGATTTGTTTAAAACTCTATTAATTTGTTTAAAAATATACCATGATTTTCTGTATATTTTCTATAATGTATATAGATTTAAACTAGAAACATCACACACTTGAACTACAATCATACCTTCTGAGAAAACATAGATGGTACAAATGGTCCACAGGTTCGCTCAGTATAAACATAGCTTTCTATTCTTCCCTCTTCAATATTTATAACAGTGTGAAAGTTTTCTTGATCAACCATATTATCTAAAGCCATACCGAGGCCTCGAACAAGCTTTGATCCTCAAACTAGTAATTCTTTGAAAGAAACGAAGTACTTTCAAAGGGGAAAAATATTTCCATGTCAAACCATTTTTAGTCATTATTGAGTTCAAAGAAACAGACCGGAAAATGCAATTTCCAATTTTAGGTTATTCTGCTTTAAAAATTCAATATTACTGAAATATAAACATCCAGCACTTGAGCTACAATCGACCTTATGAGCACATGGAAAGAATGATCCACAGGTTGGATTTCTATTCATCATTGTTGAATATTTAAAACAACACTAACATTTTCTTGAACATGCATACTGAGGCCATGAAGTTTGAATAATCCCAGATTCCCAAACTAGTATGTTGTCCTCTGGAAAAGAAAATAAATACTTGTGAATGCCATGGAAAATCATATGGAAAAGGTTTATTTATCTCTCATCTCTACCCTCGTTGCATTAGCGGTGAGGGTTTATTTATATTTCTTTCGAAAATGGGTGGTCTCCTTAGTGGGTTTTCTTTCATGGGCTCTTGTACATCTCTACTTATTCTTTTTAACTTATATTTTTAATAATATTAATTTGGTACATAAATGGTATATAAAATAAATAGGAATATGTACCATAAAATATATTAATAATGACCATTTTTTATTTTAATATAAACATGTCAACAAAAAAATATTATTTTGAAAAAAAATTAACAAAATTAATTATTGAAGGATAAATTTGTTTGCAAACCTTCAATTTTGAAGGGTAAAATTTTAAACAAAATTTTCCGTGACAGGCAATATAAAATTCCAAAAAGTTAAAAAAAATATTTTGACGAGTAAAATAAAAACCAAATTCCAACACTGATTGGGAGTATTACCTATAGGTCTCTTGAAGCTTCCCTGACCACTATTAAATGATTTTACATAATGTAGTTAGCAATACCATTGACTACTTTTTAGTTGTTTGTGTCCATTGGTGGTAAATGTGTTTTCATTTAAGACATTAATATCAAACTCTATATGAATTGTATCCATCCTTTTTGCTAAAGGTGAGAAATTGAAGCACTTGTAGAATATTTCAAAATTTCTCCAATATATATACTTTTTTGTAAATAAAAGGATTGTATTACTACTTACTCACTTAATCGCATTCCGAATAATAGATCCAAAAACCACCTACCCAGTTCTGACAAGATTTACATTTGTCCCAAAATAGAACCACCCATCCCTAAACAAAACATGTAGATTGTTCATGGCGTGCCCCATCTCGATTACATACATAAGATTCCCATAAATCACTACAAAAACCACTAAAAGACAACTGAACAAGACATAACAAAATAGCCAGATTGTTCATGTCATTCCCCATCCCTATTACATACATAATCGGCCTAAAAATCCTATCACTAGTGGAACCACTAACAGTAAACTGAACAAGAAATAACAAGAGCATAAACATAGGGACCTCAAACCTAAACCTGGGAGAAAAATCCTGGAGAGGAGTGTTTGGTCTGCTTCATCTTCCCGAAGGGCTCCCTGTAAGTCATGTTGATTGACTTCACCATGCTCATCCCTCCGACCTCATCCTGCTCCATCCTCAGGTGGAATAATTGAATCCCCATCTTTGTGGACATGAGGTCTATCTTTATGTGAATTAGTCGGCAATTAGAGTTGTGATCCTTCCAAACTCTCACAAGTTCTTCATCCCCTTGTCGTTTTGCAGCAGTGCTAAGCGAAGAGTGTGCTATCAGGTTCATGCTAACCCAATAGAGCATAAGCAATATGTCATAGTTCATAGCCCTCCTGGATGTATTTATAGGGTCTACAACCCAAGGTTCAACCTCACAATGCAACTCTTCCCGAGGCATGGCCTTAGCTTTGTCCCATAAACAATCTACAACTGATTCAATTTTGCTACGTGTCAATAGAGGAATAAATTGTTTGAAGCAGTTAGCAGCCTCATGTGCTTGTATATGGGCTCTAGTCACACGAACCTTGTCAATATTATCGGCTGAGACTTCCCCCAACCCCAAGATTCTCCTGTCAGAGCATTTGGGAGCCATGGTGGAGATAGAATCTTCACCAAGAACCAACGCTTCAGAGCGGAAAACACAGTCACAAGCCCTTTCGACACAAAAGACAAAAAATAGGTCATTGAGCATAGGGTAGAGATGCTTCAGAATATAAGGGTGGCAGCCACCTCACCATCATAATGGTTCTATACTTGACCTTCATCATCCTGGCATCATCCTGGATTGGCATCCTATGAGCCTTAAAGACCATATCTGTCATGTGATGTGAATCTCCCTTATTCATCCCTTCAGGACTGAAACTGTACTTGCCAAGTTGCCACCATGCACTCAGGTGTGGGTGAGAAATATATAGCATGCAAGAGAGTATTTAATGCTTCTGCAGCAGCTTTATGGGCCATTGGATCTCAAACGGGGGTAGGATACTCATCTGCAACTGTACTTCCCAACATGTGCTCTAGTGTGGCCCAAAGATTACACAAAGATTAGACAAAGATTACCGTTGTTGAACTGGATTACACAATTATTTCATGCCCAACTTCTGGAATTAACCCGTTGGCTATCTCATCAGCAAAATGGACTAACAACCTTTAGATCTATATTGACTATGGACTTAAATTATAGGGCGGATTTTATTAAAGTATCGCGCCAGTTAGGAATTTATTATATCGCGATAGTTTTCCCAACGAAATAGTTCTCCGATGTTGATCTACAGCAAGATCGCTCTTAAACTTTGATCTTCTTCATCTTTGCAATGATTAGTTTCCAACTTCGCAACAGATTCACCTTTAACTTTCTCGCTATTTAGTCAACGAAATTCCTCTTTAGTCATTGATCGACTCACCTCTTGATCACCATCATCGACTTGTTAACCAATCTCTCCTATGCCATGGATCTACCACACAATGCAAAGCTAAGTGACTTACTGTGTTTAGATTTCAATACTCAAGACATTTTTTTCATTCAACTAACCATACAGTCAACGTGGTCACAAGATATGATTCAAATGGGAAATTGCTTCCAAACTCAATTAACCAAAAAATACAAGAATGTGATCTTATTTCATAATGGTCCTTTATCTGAACCTACATACAATGGATTGATCATTACAAACAGAGACCTATGTAAACTCTGAGCTTGTTCCTCTTGATCAAACCTTCCTCGAGGTAACTAAGCTCCAATAA
This sequence comes from Pseudotsuga menziesii, assembly GCA_001517045.1. NCBI lineage: Eukaryota > Viridiplantae > Streptophyta > Pinopsida > Pinales > Pinaceae > Pseudotsuga > Pseudotsuga menziesii. The sequence continues at coordinate 1,653,641 of LPNX010801435.1, read as the reverse complement.
GCTACCTAAAAGCTTTTGCGAGCTAACAAGCTCTATAAGATAAAGCTAAGTTATCCATCTAAATGACTCAACTAGATTAAATAAAAATATTACTCTGTTTTCCAGATCCTTCAAAGAAGGAACAAATTCTTTATTTGACTCTACTATCCTCTATGACTTACTATGCTTGATATATGTTATTTTCCAGTAAGGTAACAAGCAGCTCACTTTATTTTTTCTTGGTGTGGTTTTTTTACTTTTGGAATATTATTGATGAAAACTGTCAAGGATAAGAGTGAAGAAGGAATATCTTGCATGTGGATCATTTCTGCATTCAGAGTGACTTATGAGAATCCTATACATTGGGTATGTTTCCTTGCATTAAGATTTGGTAACTATTAACATTTTGTTGACATCATGGTTGTGTAATAGTTAATTTATTGACCTCCTTACAAATTGGGGTGATATCATATGATATTTGTTTAATATGTACTTTATAAGTGTATAAATGGTAACTAAAAGTATATTTCTACTATTTATTTCTGCTACATCTTTTAGAATGGGAAAAATATTAACTTTGATTTTGACTTTGGGTGCAGAGCAAAATTATTGTATTATGCTCTTGCCTCTGGAAAACTCTAAGAGGTAGAAGGGTTTAAATAAATTGAGTTCTTTGAAAATGGCACACTTCATCTCATTAGCCTTTTGAGTGACGGTGGTGTTCATTCACGATTATATCAGTTACAAGTATTGTATATCTATAAATGCATTGTTATGAGTTCTTTTCTTAGAAAATATTATAGATTTATCCATGCTATGTAATGTTTAATCTTTGTATTTCTCCATAGTATAGTTGAATTCTTTTTATATCACCAGACTAGATTGAGTTGGGTCTAAATATGTTATAATTGTAGAACCCATTTATCTACTGACATAAATTTTAAGATAACGCTACTCTTACATGGATCCATCAAACAACCATTAGAAAAGATGCTCGTTCTTATCCATGAATATTTGAAATTCTAGTTAGATGTTCACTTCTAGAGTATGGTATGAACTTGAATGCCAACTTTGTCCTGCAAAACATTTTTGTATTACTGTTTTCTTCATTGAATCATTGCTGCATATGAAACCTTTCAAGTTCAACCAAATTATAAGGTCAGATCCATTTAGACTACTTTCTTAGGTCTCTTGAGTTATAAAAACATTTGGGATTATTAGTCTTTTCTTAGAATTACAAATGATGCAATATTGGTGTTAATATTTTCCCCTTTCCCCAATTCTTAAAGGGTTTTAGCTCAATGGTAGAGAACCTGCTTTACAAACAGGAGGTTGAAGGTTCGATTCCTTCATGCCCTAATGATATTGCAATATTGATGTTTTAAATTATGGCTACGAGGGGGGTTCTAAACTGACTTCTTATGTCACTATTAGGGGGGTTCATAACCACCCATAAAGGTTTGTAAAGAGTTTTAGGGGGGGGGGGGTTTCGAACCTCCTCTATAGGTACTTACGAGGGGGGTTTATAATCGCCCCCAAAGGTTTGTAAAGCGTTTTAAGGGGGGTTTTGAACCGTCTCCGTAGGTACCTACGAGGGGGGTTTTGAACTGCCACCGTAGGTACCTATGAGGGTGTTATAGCGGATTTCACCACACTAGGTGAATCACACATTGTATGGCCTTCCCCTGTCCCGCTGCAGACTCATTAACCCCCATGGACCACTTTTTATCTTTTGATGTAACCTTGACCATCCCTAAAAACATTATTAAAATGATATACGCGGCCTTTTCCCCGATAACCGCGTACATACGCGGATATTCCCTATATAGTCACGTACATCGGGATGTGTGCATAGTCCAAAGAAGTTTGGAGTTTTCCTTGACTTGGATCCGACTCATATGACTCTTGACCTTCCATATGCCTTGAGATCGCACAGATTCGACCT
>LPNX010801435.1:1525085-1648199 GCA_001517045.1 Pseudotsuga menziesii | reverse complement strand
CACATTTATTCACACTTGTTAGTTTGCACTCTAGTACCTTGATTCCCATTTTCATTATCGGTGGGTAATCTCGCGTCTGTTAACGGTATACATCAATGAATGGTAATCAGACGATGGACTACTATGTTCGACCTTGACACCTCTATTCGCATAGTAGGACATGTACTCATAGCGGTTTGTGTAGAAGACCTTCCAGATTGGTGGCATCCACTATATGCTACCTCCTTGATCGTGCCAGTGTTCATGAGATTTCAGCTCTCGTGACTTGTTCCAGTATATGTCAGATATTTCCAGCCTATGGAGATATTGATCTATCTTCAGCCTATGGAGATCATGGTCCGTTCTATGTTGTACATCTTCATCATGGAGATTCTGATATATGTATATTGTACGTGGCGATGACCACATATGTTCTATCATGTTTCATGCCCATTCATGGCCATTGTACTCTTATGTATCCGGGACTGCTCTATGTACTTGCAGTTATATGCAGAGTTGTATTATGGTATTATGCTGATTGGGTGGCTGGTCTTCCATTTGGGTACCTTCATCACTTCATTTATGGGATGGACTTATAATGTATTTCAGCCATCGTATAACCCCTCTGATCTCATACATTAGGGGGCATCTGTTATAGCGGATTTCACCACACTAGGTGAATCACACATTGTATGGCCTTCCCCTGTCCCGCTGCAGACTCATTAACCCCCATGGACCACTTTTTATCTTTTGATGTAACCTTGACCATCCCTAAAAACATTATTAAAATGATATATGCAGCCTTTTCCCTCATAACCGTGTACATACGCGGATATTCCCTATATAGTCACGTACATCGGGATGTGTGCATAGTCCAAAGCAGTTTGGAGTTTTCCTTGACTTGGATCCGAATCATATGACTCTTGGCGTTCCATATGCCTTGAGATCGCACGGATTCGACCTTTCAATACCCCTTTGGAAAGCTATATAAGGAACCCCTTGGTACATTGAAAGCATAAGAGAACTTTGAGAGTAACAAAACTATAGTCCATTGTTGCCAAGATTTATGCTTGAGTCTGCATCCCTTTGTCCCTTGGAGCACTGTTGTGTTCTTCCCAAGCTTGCCTTTCACTAGTAAGCTTGCTATCAAAGTGATGGAGGATTGAGGTGGTGGAGGCCCAAGTGGGGGATTCAGTTTCTCTGATTCGCAGACGTGCCGTCAGAGGTTGTCACTTGTAATCTCTGATTATTATTAATAGAAATATCTTTTCCTGTCCAGTAATGTGTATTTGAATGAATATTGTTTCCATTGGAATATTTCAAATGCTTTTACATTATTGATTATATATGCTAGAATAGATCTAACACCATGAAATATAGTATGCTTGTATTGTTTACTTGTTGTTGAGGACGTGATATAACAATTCAAGCTGAAGATTGGAAAGCTCAACGGGGATCTACTTCAACCGTCCGGAATAAGGTACGAGGTTCGATCCTTTAGTGTTAGATTGTTTATTTCTATTGCATATTGGGAAAGATTGATTTCTGGAGTCTAGCTGTCTGTTGTGGTACCCCAAGCCATAGGAAGTTCTCTCCATAACAGAGGGGGGTTTTGAACTGCCTCCGTAGGTACATAATAAGGGGGTTTAAAACCACCCCCATATTTTTCGAATAGAGGATTTTAAGGGCGGTTTCCAACCACCCTCATAGGTACCTACTAGGGGGGTTTATATCTGCCCTTAAAAGTGACATTTGGGGGGGGTTTATCACCGCCCCAAAAGTCACTTTTCAAGGCGGTTTTGATATCTTCTAGGACCACTCCTAAAATTCCAAACTTTAGCGTCAGTGCTATTCGAGGCAGTTTCCTAAAAATCACCACCAAAGAAAAAACTTCCCCAACATCACTTTTGGGGGGGTTTATAACCGCCCCTAAAAGTCAATTTTAGCAGCAGTTCTCGCCTCTTCCAAAACAGCCCCTAAAAGGAATTTGTTTTGGCGTCGACACTATTAGGGGCAGTTTTGTAAAGACCATTTCCAAAGTCAAAACCGCCCCCAAATAACTTTTGGGGGTGGATCAAAACCACCCCTACAAGTCACTTTTAGGGGTGGTTATGATATCTTCCAACACTGCCCCTAAAAGGAAACACTTTTGGCGTTGGTGCTATTAGAGGCGATTTTGTAAAGACCATGATGGAAGTCAAACCCGCCCCCAAATAAATTTTGGAGGCGGATCAAAACCGCCCCTAAACGTCACTTTTAGGGGGGGTTCTGATCTCTTCCAAAACCATGCCTAAATGGAAAAAAATTTGGTGTCGATCCTAATAGGGGCGGTTTTGTAGAGACCGCCACTGAAGCCAACACTGCCACCAAAATTCCCTCTCTCCGGGGGGGGTTAGAACCACCCCTAAAAGTGTCTTTCAAGGGGTTTAGAACCGCTGCTGAAATTCACTTTTAGAGGGGGTTTAGAACCGCCTCCAAAAGTCACTTTTGGGGGAGGTTTAGAACCGCCCCTAAAAGTCACTTTTCGAGGTGGTTTTAATTTATTCCAGAACCGCCCCTAAAAGTCAAAAATTTTAACGTCGGTGCCATTAGGGGCAGTTTTGTGAATATCTCCGCTAAAGCCAAAACCCCCTTTAAAAGCAGCTTTTGGAGGTGGAAGACAACCACCCCTAAATTTCAAAATTGTTGTAGTGAATGGTGGAGACCATTTAATGGGATTACATCCATAATAATTAATTGTTGCGATCTGTGATATAGTTTGAGGGTTGTATCTGTGATTCTATTGGCATTTAGATTTACTTATCAATAGACTGTAATTTATTTAATTACTTAGAGAGATTCGATCCCATGATTTAGTGTAGCTTAACATTTGAATACTTGATCGAGGCTCTACCTCTGTATAATTTTTGGGTATCCACGTTGTGGACTTACGAGCCTAAATTTATGGTGCTTGTTGTGTTATTTAATATAACCCAAAGGGTCTTTGATATCTTAAACTGAAGTTAAGATCATAAGTTTTAATACTCAGTTGTCGATGATAGCGATACAGGTTTTTTTACTACGCTTTCGATGCCGTGAATGTAGTTGTGAAAACTAGCATATTAGTTAGTAAACGATTTGATTTGTTTTCTTTATTATCTTGTGCATGTTTTGTGGATGTTAATATAATAGGATATTCAATTCATAGGTTTTGTTTCACCAATACTAGAATGAACAACGATTCCATAGTTGTATTATTATAAAAATATGATTTATTTTATCATGGGACTTTTAAGTAAATACCTTAAAGAGATTTGGTTCCGTGATCTCTGTACATGATTGAAAATCGTATCTTTATAATCTTGCTATGTTGATTAAGGGTTTTGTTTAGCATTTAAATTGAATATTTATGTGTATGTATACTTAAGATAATAGTATTACACTTTCATGACTAGATATGTAGACCTTATTAGATTCGAATACTTAATTGGAATCTAATGAGTTGTAATAATTTTAATATTATTTAAGTGGATTACATTCATATATACTAAGTAATACAGATCTATATTATGAATAAAGATTATAAACTAATACTTTTATTCGTGTAGGAATTATGATGATACCCTAACTGTATATATACTTATAACTTTTTATGGAACCTTACTGTGGTCCAAATTTGATAAAAGTAGATACATTCTAGCATGATTAGAGATTCAGTCTACATCTAATTTAATAAAAACATACTCAGGAAGAATTTAGGAATAATTGACATAAACACGAAATAAACAATTATATGTAGGAATACATTTAACAAATTAGAAATAGACGATTTCAAATCCATTATGTGCAAATTTCAAATTTTGACAGGAATCAAAATTCTAAACATTCAAGCATAGCATCATTAGGCTAACTGATGCCTAGGTTCTACATTAATCTTCGTTAGATCTAGAATTTAAAACACATTCATAAAACATTTTAACATAAATTATGAACCTGGAACCAACACTGGGAAATCAAAAGTGGAGAAGTTGTTCCTCCCAACCAACTCCCAGAGTAGCCAAGTTACTTGCTCCAGAACCCCCGAGCCCGTTCGCTAAGCCACAAGAGAAAAATCCATTAATGCAACATCTCTTGCATTCACATATTTAATCCCCATCCAATGCTATCCTGCTGCTGCTCATGGACATACTATAATATAATATTTTTCCTAGGACTTGCTCATTTATGAGCCTTCTACTCTTTAGCACTCAACTATGAGTTGTGACCTGATTTTTGGGGATGATGCCTCCTGCACCTTGAGTTCTCACTCTGTGGCTTCTGCCACATGTCTTTTCCTCTTGTGTGTCAGCAAACACCCTTTAACAACTATATCCACTTTTGTCCCCTTCGGCATATATTATTAAATAAAAAATGCTTTATTACAAAATGTTTTATTTTTGACTTTTCTGTCAAAATAATAAAAAGAATAAAAAATAATATTTAAAGTATTTTTCCAGTATAATTAATAATAAATTATTAAATCAAGGGATATTATAGTTAGCTTACTGCTTGATGCTTCCCATTTTATAATTTTTTCAGAATAATCATCACTATCTAAAGATAGAATTAACAAATATCTATTTGATTGTGCCTGTAATTAACGCCTTTTAACAATAGTCATGTTCCAATCATACGATTTAGATAGAAAAAGTAGCAATTACAGTAGCATGTCCTTATTTTTCCTACATGGCACCATTCAAGTTATGGATTTAGCATATGGTAGAGGTGAAACTAGTTGGTTTTTTATTGTTTATACAAGTGTTCATAATACCACATGCATAAATGACATGCATATACACTTTTAATCCATATGACACTTATAATCCTCCCTTCACACAACTTGTATGGTGATTTAGGACCTTGTTCATGACATGTGGTCCCTAGAAGTATGATTTAGGGTCAAAGATGTTTTTTTCAATGTCAATCTATGTCCAAGGTCTTCTAACCCTTCCTTAGTTTGAAATACCTTATAATCAAATTCATATTATACCCATTATATTGGGAAAATGTCCCTATTATAGGACATTCTTTCATTATTTATGACCCCTCATCCTATTATACCCATTATATTGGGAAAATGTCCCTATTATAGGACCTTCTTTCATTATTTATGACCCCTCATCCTAATAAACTTTCTTTCATAATAGTCTCTCGTGTTCACCATTACACCCCTCATTATTTAGGACCTTTCTTTCATAATAGTCTCTCGTGTTCACCATTACACCTTTGTGTTAGTTCACACTCATTTGATATAACATCTTACATCACTTTCCTATGTTGGTTTTGTGTTGAAGATGTGGGATATATTATGGCTGTCCTTCAATGAGTTTGTTCCTGTCAAAATCAGTACATCATTCGGTTATTATACTTACAAACTACTCAGTACCTTGGATCCTTCATGCCTCAATGACAAGTTTCCTCACTTTTGACAGTAGGTTTGCATCAATGACCTCTAATTGAATGATTCAATGGATGTTCGACCCCATCTTATCTATTCGCATTTATCAGAATATACTAAGTTACCTTGGGGATCATTATCATCATCGATGATTTCCCTCGCACTTGGTAATGGTTTACATTATTGACTGACAATCAAGTGGTTCCTACCATGTTCGACTTCAACTCCTTTATTCACATAGATAGAATCGTATTTTTTTTGGGTTCAGGATGAATACCATAGGGAGCATGTACTTACCCAGGTTGCAATGGAGATGTTTTAATGTTTTTGCACATAGATTCACTTTGTATTGGTTGTGGTTTTGTTATTATTTCATCATGGATCTACTTTGTATTTATGTAGCCATGATTTTTCCACTATTATTTTAGGTATGGATCCACATTGTATGTTGGTGGCGATATCCTTGTTCAATATATTCATGGATATGCATTGTGTTGGTTGGTAGTCGTGTTGTGAGTCCTTGCGATAATAAATTATTGTACTGCAAAGAATGTCCTTTTTTGTTGATGACAGATTTCCTGCTGATGGTTCCTTTCCTTGATCCTTTAACCTTTATCTATCAAATTATTTCACCTATCCTATTACTCTAGTTTCATACTTTGGGGGGAAATCTGTTATGCATAATTTTCGCCCTTTCCATGACCATGAACCTTGTAGATCCTTTTGTTGTCTCAATCCCTAAATTGATTAAAAAAACCTTTGTGGAAGATGAGCTCTGAATTGTTTTCCTTTTGAAAAAACCATATATATATAGGTTGACACATATTTCCTTTTATCAAAGTGCGTCGGCACACCTTGCACCATTGTAGAGTGCATTGTCGATGCCTTTTGCATATGTATAAAGAGCGCCAGAGCATGTACAAAGGGAAAAAAAGAGAACTTTCAAGAAGCTTCTTGAAGGAGACCCTTGTGGAGGCTAATCCCTTCCTTACAGAATGGATCTTACTCACCTCCACCTTGGTAGGATACCTTCTCATCCCTTCTCCCTTGATTCTCCCATCCCTCCCTCATCTCCTTTGGCCTATAAATGAAGCTTCACCTCATGGGATAAGGGAGTTAGAATGAGAGCAAGCAAATGTTGAAGAAATTAGGACATATCTCTTTCTTTGTGGCTCTTATTTGAGGCAAGACTCCATTGGAAAAGAATCTCAACACCAAGGCTTAATGGTTGTAGTATTTCCCTCATTTTTTATTGCAAAGTGTTTTCCTTTCCCATAAACATTGTGTAATTCAGGTTTATTATCTTTCTCCTTGGTCATTGATATAGATCTATTTGATTATCTTGTATGTTTTTACTTGTTTCGTGTTGACTCTTATCTTCATGCAAATTCCTCTATGTCAACTGATGCTAAAGCTTCAAGCTAGAAGGGACAACCTTTAGGAAAAGGTAAGGTTTCATTCTATCTAAGTAATCTAATCAGATCATCTCGTGGGGGGCATAGCAAGTGGTAAAGTTGAAGTAAATGGTTGTAAATGGAAGGTCTCATGTTCGAATCCCCCCAAACCTACTAGTGCGATATGGTTCGGGCCATGTGGATGTACATAGGGTTATAGTGGTAGCGGGATTGGATCTCTGGACCCCGTGTCACACGAGTACCAACCCAGACCCTAGTTGTCGATTCCCCTGGTAAAAAAAAAAGTAATCTAATCAGATCTAGGAAAAGGTTTTCATTATTGTTTATGTTGTGTTCTAGATCTATACCATATAGACTAAAGAAAAATCTTTGTCTAGACTGATTGAAAATTTTCACTAACAAACCAAACCCCGAACCCTTTTTGTAACTATGTCACTTGAAATATATAATTTTTTAACATAGGTTAATCTTAAGAAAAAACACATGTTATTTATACATAAGCACAAGTCTTTTCGTGGCTATAAGACTTTAAAATTGAATTGGACAAAATTAAATAATTGAAATAATCTACATTAATTAATAATAAATCCAATATTTTCATATGGCAATTTAGCCCTAAGAAGACCACCCATATGGAATCATTTACTCTTATATGATCAGATAAAAACAAGTAGGGATAACCATGAGGGAGGTTTGGACATTACAAAAATCACTTTTTCCGTTAATATATTTACTTTTATCTTTTTCCACCTTTTCACAATATGTGTATGGCATTCCTTGTAAAGCTCAAATTCCATTTCATGTTTATTATCACCAAGGCCCATACTCCCAAGCCTAGCAAGTAAGAAACCCCAATTGTGATGGTCGAAATCAAGCATTAATTAATTATAAATCCAATCTTTTTAATATGGAATGTTAGCTAAGAAGACTACCATATGGAATCATTTACTTATATATGGTTACATATAAACAAGTAGGAGTAACCGTTAGAGGTTTGGACACTACACCACACTCGCAATTATTTCGATCCAAAGAGAGGTCTCTCTTTTCACTAAACTGGTTATCCATAAGGAATCGTCTCTCCCTTCGTGTAAAACCTTTTCCCCCCTAAACCTAACCGTCTCCTTATCAAAATAATAATGGGTTGGTTGAATATTCTAACTGTTTAACGGTTATACCTTATGAGTTATCATTTATTTAGCTTTTATTAAAATATGATAAGATCTAACTAACACATTTTCTTTGTAATATTTATTTAAATGAAGTTTCTACTTTATAAAAGGAAACGACTTCCTTCCTAATAATCTTAACTATCCAAGTAATAATGTATTTTCATCTTTAACTAAAATGTTTTAATGATAATTTATTTTTCCTTTCATTAATAATTATTCAAGTCATAAGCTATTGGGGTTGGCTTATTATGCCAATTCACAATAAGTTCATTTCATAATCTTAGGTATTTATACATATTATTATATATTTATAAGATGATCTCTTTTATAATAATACTGATCAATGTTGTCATAATTGGCTTATTATGCCAATTCACAATAAGTTCATTTCATAATCTTAGGTATTTATACATATTATTATATATTTATAAGATGATCTCTTTTATAATAATATTGATCAATGTTGTCATAATTGTTTGGATATTCTTATAAGGGATATTGATCATAAGCATAATATTTTCTTACTACTCTATTAGTAATTGATTATTCATTTAGTATTAATGATGATACAAATTATTCTCTGTTTTTTTTACTAACAATAGTGAATGGATTTGCGTTAATAAGCATGCTAGCGAATACTACTTCACTTGACATTTTCTTAAGACTAGCCTAAGCTTAAAATGACACTTGAAATCTTTTAGGATACTCAAGTGAACATTCAATGTTCACATTTCTTCCAGTTCCCATGGCACGAGGATGACAACAATCATCAAAATTAGATGTTCATGGTTTTCCATCCACTCACCCTCGCCCCCTTGTGGATTCCTGCCCCATTCATTTAGTCACGTCAAGTCCTTTGGTTTCCTAAGTCAACATATGAATCACAACTCAGGAAAATACATAAGCATTAGTTACAATGCTTTACCACCTTGAGCTTCTTGCTAGAAGATTGCACATTATACATTCACCTTTGTATTCTTCATTGTAAAAGAATCAAAGTGCGGAGGGGATGTTACAGTAGAAGTGTTGGTATACAAGTTGATGGAGATCATCATAGAGCCAACAATGGAGATGATGAAGTTAATCCTATGGCTAAGTAAAATGATGATATTGACATAATTCATAATGATGGGATATATAGATTGATCAACAACACATTTCATGCTTAGTTAATGGATGATAACCTTGATGGATATGTTGAAGATGTACTTCTCATAGAGAAGGTAGAAAAACCCTTATATGGAGGCTCAAATACAAATATTCCCTTTTCTATTTTAGTGGTGGTGAACTAGGAAGTGTTGAATGGGTTATCCAACACTTGCCTCACACAGATCCTAAGGTTTTCAATATAATTATCCATACATAGTGAATACCATATTTTGTTCTTTTTATTTTTATAAGTGTCGATTCTATATTTTAAAAAGGATGATGAAAAATTGTTGAGCATTATTAATTAATTAAATTTTTGGTTTAATGTTTTAGATTGTTAGGTGATAGTCTCCTACCATCACCAAATCATTTACCTTGCACGTACCAAGAAATATCTGTCATTATGAAAGATTTAAGAATGGAGTTTGAAGTCATTGATGCATGTCCTAATGACCACATTATATATTATGGGAAACATGCAACAAAATTGGACTACCCTCAATGTGGAATTAGTAGATATCGAATCGATCACATAACAAATAAGGCTCCATGCATGGTTCTTCATCATATTCCCATAATTCCACATTTCCAACTAATGTTTAGGTTTAAAAACATGGCACAATTTATGAATTACCATGCATGCAATAGAAGCGAAGATGGTTTTATGTGAATGCTTGCAGATGGTACCACATTTAAGGGCATCAAATAAACATGGCCAATTTTTAAAAAAGAGCGTTGTAATGGTAGGATTTCATTGGTAGCTAATGGTGTCAATCGTAATGTTAGGATTTGATTTCCTACTTCTATAACCTTATAAATTGTATTCATCTGCCATATATTAAGCTTTACTATGAGTAAAAAAATATTCATTTTTTTTGTCATGCAACTACTCGAGAGTGGGATGCACTACATGCATACATTTCAAATAATATTGACTAGATGAAGGCATGGATAGAATGATTTATCAAATTATATGGACAATTATCATGGGATGGAGTGGTGGAATTGATTAAAATATCTCATCAATATAGATCAAATGTCAATCTTATGCGAAGGGAAATTGATTTAGTGAATGGTACAAAGAATAGATAGGTGATCATTAGCCACATTTTTGTTATGTATATTAGATGTGCTAGTATTATTTAGTTCTCATAATAAAATACTAATCTAAATATGTTTAACAATTGTCAATATTTCATTCCAAACATTTTGCCATATATATATATATATATATGGTAAAAAATCCTCTAGCATTGATAGGCGTTCAAAAGTATATGAAAATAGATAATGTGGTTACTTGAATGATATATTAAAGTTAGACGCTAAATCACTCAAAGTAGTCCTCTTTGATTTTTTTTGGTATAGGTTATGAATGGAAGAATGTGATCTTGATAGAACTGTTATTGAGCATGCTAATGGATTTTCCATGATTAATACAAGGTATTTGATCTAGGTACAAAGCCTTAATTATGTCCTTCCAAGTCAATTGGAGCATGTGTTCTATTCATAGGTGCCAAATAAATCAGGTTGGTCATATGCAGTTAGGTATGATCCAAGAGAAAGTCAGGTAGAATATACAAGAAGAAGTTGATAATGAAGAAGATCAAAAAGATGATGTAGAATATCATCTAGATGTGTCAAACCAAAAAGTACTTGAGAAGAAATTGAAGGTGATGTAGATGAGGAGCATGTACTAGATGTCATAGATGAAGAATTTGAAGATGAGTAAAACCATGAACAATTACATGTGTTAGAGAAATAGGTTAAAGAAGAAGATGTTATTATGACCAAGCCTTTTATCAATTCAAATATTGATGATTCATATTCAGATTTTGATGAATAACTAGAATAGTAATTTATATGTCTTGAAATGACCTATGTAGTACTCCTTCAAAATGATTATGTTAGTTTATGTCAGATGCAACAACAATTCGCATAGAATTCTGCATTGGACAAATATTCTTTCAAGAGCCAATATGTTTCCCTTTCATGTCTAGAAGGAAACCCTTGGATTATTTTTTGAGTTTGAAAACCCTATCATATCATCAAAGTATAAGTTTAGGTGGATAATACCTATTTTCATGAGATGCGAGAAAAGTTTGCAAAAAATTCAATGTTGGCACTTTACACATGGAATCAATCAATTTTGATCACCTTGACAGGAAGGCATATTGTAGATTTTCCACATTGTAAGAGTAGGATTGCATGGTTCTTCAACTTATCCACTATCCTCACTTCCCTTCTCTACAGTGAACATGTAGATTATGCTCTCCTCCTTGATAGTAACACCATATCGAGACCAACATCATGATCATAGTAAGATCAACATCGTCATTGTCTTCGTATTATCATTAACATTGGCATTATCATCATCAACATAATCATTGTCATTTTCATCCTCATCATCATCATTTTCATCATGATTATTGTAGATTGGTTTTATTATTATTGTCATCATTTTATATTGGTTCCATGGGTTGAGGATGAATAAGAGGTAGATAGTTTTTTTAATAACAATATAACATTATAAATAAAATAATTTTAATTTTAATCACAATATAAATCATTTTTTTGTAAGTACCCATGGGGGATTTGAACTCGTCACCTTCCATTTACTACTTCTCATCTCAATTACTCATTACCAATTTCTCTAACCCCCGTGAGATTACAATATACATAATTTTAATAACATTGTAAATAATAATTTAATTAATTTAAATTAATTATTAAACAAACACAACTTAAATTTTATTTACCATATTGCTTTACCATTCCCATGAGCCATATTTACCATTTCGGATTATTATTTCCATAAACCTTGGCTAAGAGTAGAGGGTGCCACTAAGAGAAGAGAGGGTGAGGAGTAGCGGATGTCACCAAGAATAGAGAGAGTGAGGAACAGAGGAGGCCATTCATAGCAACAGAGAGTAGAGGGTCAGGATCAAAGGAGGTCCCTGAGAGAAAAGAGAGTGAGGAGTAGAGAGATTCAAGAGAATTGGAGGCCATTAATAGTAGCTGAGAAAAGAGAGGGTGAGGAATTTTTAAGAGGAATAGTGTGAGGAGCATAGGACACTAGTGTACATAGAGGATAAGAGGATGCCGTCGAGAGTAAAGAGGGTGAGGAGTAGACATTGTTAGGATAAAAGGAGGCCATTGATAGTAACCAAGAATATATGGTGAGGAGAAAAAGAGGCTTCCAAGAGAAAAGAGGGTGAGGAGTAGAGAGCTTGAGGATCATATGAGGTAATCAATAACAGCTAGGAACAAAGTGGGTGAGGCACATTTGTTAGAATAAAGCATGAGCAACGGAGGAAATTGGTGTGCATAGAGGAGACAACATTGATATACATGCCTAATATACTAGTGAAGACAAGAAATGGGCCCTATGTCTTTGGTAATTCCTACCCTACCCTATGAGGTATGAATTTCATCTTCTTGTTAGAAATTAACCCTATAATTATAGGTGAGAATTGACCAAATAATTGTAAGCAATAGTTTTCTCTCACCCTTTCAGACAAGTTTACTGGAACAATGAAAGTAACAGTTAGTGTTGAAATAAATCAGTCTTATCCATACTTATTTGTCTTTCGTATCTGACCCCAAGAGCTTAAAGCCACTAAGGTGGGGGAAGCGGTTCACCATGATAATAAATAAGTACATCCCTATTGTTTCTCATATTTGTTGGACCTTACTACATTTCACCCAAATAGTTCCATTCTTGTTTATGCTCAGCTTAGTAGTTTCCACAATGTTGCTAAAATAAACCTCGCGGCCCAATGGGGACTGATATTTGAATATGTTCCCTCTAATCAGAACCCATGACTCACTGGGGACTAGAAAATGGATTAAATATATTGTGTACTTTTTTGTTGATAATTATAGATCCTGTAAACAAAATCTTCCATCTTTAAAATAATAGAATAAACATTTTATTGGAATCAAAATGAGAAACTAGGGAAAATGAATAAGAAAATGGATTGTTATATGAGTGAAAGTATAACAATGAGATAATATTTGTGTGTTTCATGTTTTTATATTTTTTGGTGTTTAATTTAACGACTCGTGCATTATTTTTATTTTGGATATAATATGATAACATGTATACTATGTAATTGCAAAATGGTCATAGAAAACTATGGGTTCTTGGAGTAGTAAGTTTTTTAAAGGGGCATTTGAAAGAGAGATATCTCGCCTCTAGTTTTTGGATCTATTTATTCATTGCTAAGTCCTAGTTGTTTCAAGAAGATTCTTCATTAAACCTCTATTTATACATGGCTTTATTCATATTATAATGCTACAATGGATGATGTATATAGAAACTATAATTTTGCACACTTGTAATGAATATTGTCATGAAATTAAAAGGTTTGATTTCCAAAAGGACAATTGCAACAAATATATATTATCACTCCATTTTGGATTTATTAGTTCATTTCCAAGTCCTACTTGTGTGAAGCATTGATATTATTATAAATACTTTATTTATACATAATTTCAACAATATTATAATGCTATAATAAAACTACCTTATATACCAACCCACTTTTCCATAAAGAGAGAGTTGGGTTACTCTTTTTTCTATTTTTATGTTATTTTGAAAAATGGTGACATATTATTTTTCTTGAACATGTTTGGAAATGACACAAAGATCAAATTCCTCTTTATTGTTTAAAACCATAATGTGTATTTATTACCATTAATCATTAAATATTAGATGGAACCCACTTAAAAAACTAGGTCATTATGCAAAATATGCAAATGATATTGTAGGAGTCCTACAAGCCTCCACGCTTTCGATAATATTTGATGTTCAAGTACATGTGATACTTACAAAAGTACAAACACCTAGAGAATCCACTCACACAAATAAATCACATATCAACACACCGATGTTTTCACGTGGTTTAAACCCTTGAAAGGGAAACACTCCATGACCCTAGCCAATTAGCTACTTGAAGTAGTTTATTATGCAAAATAAAGAAAGTTACAAATGAGCTTCTAATAATCGATCAACTAGCCAATGACCCTCCATGCTATTTAAATATATATCATGGATCAATCGGGTGTTAAGCCACATATCAAAGGTATTTATGATCTAAGAGAAGATGAACCATCAGATCACTCTATGTCTAGAACATATCTTCACCGTCGGATTAGATATTTACAAATTCATACTAAAGAAACACATGTTTCCTAACAGATATATTATAACAAGTTGATCTTAACTAACTCTTAAGTGTCTAAATATCCTAACATACCCCCTTAAGAACAACTTGGGATACGGTTGAAGGATTTATACAAGTGAAACTATTAGGAGAAGGAAGGAGGCATTAGATCATGTCCCCCCTTAATGACAAGTTGCTGAAATCCTGACATAGATCAAAGTTTAGAAAACTTCGCTTCTCAAAGAGACTTAGTGAGTATGTCTGTAACTTGATCATTTGTAGGGAAGAAGAGCACTTCAAGAATGCGGTCATGAACAAGCTTTATAATGAAGTGCATATGTAGCTCAATGTGTTTGTTGTGTTGATGTTGAACTGGATCTTTGACGATCTTGATGGAACTTTGATTGTCACGCCAAAGTGGAGTAGGTTGTTGTTGCTCAAATCCAAACTTTGAAAGGATCTGTAGAAGCCATAAAGCTTCCTCAGTGACATTAACTGTAGCTCAATATTTTTCTTCTACCAAAGAAGGAGAAAGATCTTGTTGTTTCTTACAAGACCAAGTGACAAGTACAGATCCTAGACTGAAAACATAACCTGCAGAAGACTTATGATCATCAGGATTGTCGAGCCAATCTGAATTAGTGAAACTAATAAACAAAGGAGTCCTCCATGTACTGTAATGAATCCCAAACTAAATTGTACCCTGAATATATCGAAGTATTCTTTTTTATTATTTCTAGTGACTTTCGTGGGGTGTTTTCATATAGCAGGAAACACGACCAATAGAAAAAGAAAGATTGGGATGGGAATGAGTCAAGTAAAAGACACTACCAACAAGTTGATGATACAAGGTAGCATCTACTTCAAGTTAAGTGCAAGCGGAAGAAATTTTGACTCCAGGCTGGAAGGGAGAAGGGGATGTTTTACAATATTTCATGTGAAATAAACAAAGAAGGTCACAAGCATACTTATATTGAGAAAGAAAGATTCATTCTCTGGTTTGCAAGACTTAGAAACCAAGAGAATAATGCAAATGTACTAAGTCTATCATTTCAATTTTTTGCTTAAGACTGGATTTCACATCAGCTAAAAGCTTAGGGTCACTACTAGTAAGAATAATATCATCAACATAAAGAATAAGGATGATGAGATTGTTTCCTACTTTCTTGGTATATAAATTGGGGTCAGAATGGCATATAGAAAAACCATTGTCAAGGATAAATCTATCCATTTGGGCATACCAAGATCGAGGATCTTGATTTTATAAGGATTTCTTACGGCGACAGACAAGACTAGAGTCATTTTGAACATATCTAGGAGGTTGTTCCACGTAATTTTTCTCCTGCAAATGACCATGTAAGAATGTAGAATTGACATACATTTGACGGACCTCCCATTTATGTAAGGTTGTAAGGGAAAGAACAAGGATGATGGCGTTCATTTTTGTGTCAGCAACAAAGGTTTCACTGTATTCAATCCCTTTAACATGGGAAAAGCATTTGGAAACTAACCTTACCTTAATACTTTCAACACGTCCATCTGAGGCATACTTAGTTCTGTAGATCCATTTACATATGAAAAATTTTCTTCCTTTTGGAAGAGGTACAATATCCCAATTATCATTTTCCATTAAAGAACGATATTCTTTATCCATAGTTGTCTTCTAATCTAGATTCCCTGAAGCTTCCACAAAAGGATTAGGATCATGATTCTCTAAAACTTGAGCAAAAAAGAGAAGAGGCTCACTAGAACTGATAACGTGTTTGACATGGATATCTAGGATCACCAGTCACTTCACATGTTGAATGGAACCATCGAAGAAGTTGTTTTACTGGTGCAATTGGAGTAAAAAGAGCAAGAGGAGGTGTATTTCATCCTCATTGTCATCATAAAAAACTAGAGTTGGAAATATGTCAAGGAAGTTGGGAGTAGAAGAAGGAACAAGCGTCAAATTAGGATCGCAGGTCATAGATGGCACAAATGTCGAGTTAGGATCACAGGCCAAGAGTTTTTCATCAACTTTAACATCTCTTACAATAATTATATCATGAGAATGTGGTTGAAGAAGTCTTAACCTTTTACATCTTCATAATATCCAACAAATATACACTTTTCACTTTTAGATTGCAATGCTTTCCGTTTTTCATCAAGAATGTGAGCCCATGCTTCACTACCAAACACATGGAAGTGAGTTAAATATGGTTTACTTTTACTCCATGCTTCTTCTATTGTGATACCTTGTAAATATTTATTGGGGGTGAAATTAACTATGTGATCTACACAATTTATGGCTTTAACCGAAAATTGAAGACTTAGTCTCTTTGCTTGAAGCATACAATTAGCCATTTTTTTTAAAGTGTGATTCTTTCGTTTAGATACACCATTTTGGTGTGGTGTAATATGGAACAATGTATTTTTGTTCGATTCCCTGTTCTATGTAGAAATTAGTGAAATTTTTGTTAACGTATTCTCCCCCATTATTAGATCTTAACTTAAGAATTTGATGACCATATTGTTTTTCAACATGGACCTTATAGGACAAGAACATTTTAAATACTTCACTAATTAAGTTTTAGGAAATAAACCTAAGTGCATCTAGAATAATCATAAATGAAGGTTAAGAAATATTTTAAACCTAAAAAGGAAGCAGATGGAAGAGGACTACACAAGTATCTATGAACAATATCCAAAGGGCCCAAGGCATTCCAAGAGGCACGTTTTTCAAAATTATTCTGATGATGTTTCTGAGTACACAACTTGAACAAACACCATCCCTGCAAGATACCATCGGAAGACCTATCACCATATTTTCTTTACATAGTTTTTGCAATGAGAGATAATTTAAATGTCCAAATCGTTCATGCTAAAGTTTTTTCAAGTCATCACCATGAGCAACAAAAACTGAAGGAAAAGTTGATGATCCAAATTTTTTACATTTTCACAACCTGGTAATATCATCAACAATTCAGGTAGCTAGGAAATGCTTATTATCTTTAAATTCCTTTATTATCTTTAAGAATTTGATGACCATATTGTTTTTCAACATGGACCTTATAGGACAAGAACATTTTAAATACTTCACTAATTAAGTTTTAGGAAATAAACCTAAGTGCATATGGAATAATCATAAATGAAGGTTAAGAAATATTTTAAACCTAAAAGGGAAGCAGATGGAAGAGGACTACACAAGTATCTATGAACAATATCCAAAGGGCCCAAGGCATTCCAAGAGGCACGTTTTTCAAAACTATTCTGATGATGTTTCTGAGTACACAACTTGAACAAACACCATCCCTGCAAGATACCATCGGAAGACTTGTCACCATATTTTCTTTACATAGTTTTTGCAATGAGATATAATTTAAATGTCCAAATCGTTCATGCTAAAGTTTTCTCAAGTCATCACCATGAGCAACAAAAACTGAAGGAAAAGTTGATGACCCAAATTTTTTACATTTTCACAACCTGGTAATATCATCAACAATTTGGGTAGCCAGGAAATGCTTATTATCTTTAAATTCCTTGATTACAACTTGGTGAGGTGTAAACATTACAGTTTTACCTTCACTAGAATGACTTATTTGATAGACTCGCAACAAATTGTAGAAAATACTTAGAACACACAGTACATCACTAAAACGACCATTATACACTGGAACTGTTCCAGATCCTACAACACTTAGAGATATATCATCACCATTAAATATTTTTTTGGTGTTACATTCATGCATAGTATATATGGCTTGATCCTTATCCATATGACAAGATTCTCCAAAATCAATGAGCCACTCATTTGAACTAGAAAATGAAGATGCACTATAGGAAAAACCAGAAGCACAAAGTGCATGTCCATGAAATGTAGATTATAAAGACGAATCAAGGTTGATGCCATTTTTCTTCATTGTTGCTTCCAAGGATGCCATGTTCTTGAAACATTTAAATTTATCATGATTATATTTCTTGCAATAGTTGCAATAATGCTCAGTATTTTTACCTTTTGCCTTGGTTCCTTTGTCACTGTTTAAAGAATGATATGATTGAGAGGGGTTGGGACCCTAGTTTGGCTTATTATTGTGACGATTTTGCTTCTTTGGATGCTTGGAGTTTTATTTTTATTGTTCCAATAAGGATTTCCTAGATGTATTTGCATTGCTAATCATTCCAAGATGTATGATATTATCTTTCTCTCTAAACAAGGAATCACAAAAGGATTCAAGACTAGGCTCTTTATAGCTAGTTGGATCCAAGGATTATTTCATGGAGTAAAATGTAGATATAAAAATAGAATATGCAGGTCCAAGTTTGGAATGAATATGATATAATCATTTCTTGTCTTCCTTTTTAATTTTCCATTTTGCACATAAGAGTCTAAGAGTTTTGTACTTAAATAAATAATCTTGAATGAAGGAAAAAGCACTTGGATTTAAGGAAATCAACTCGTTTTGAGTTGATGACCTTGAATTTCACTGTGTTTACCAAACACATCTATCAAGTTTTATCTGGTTCATCAATTCCATATAGGTGAAATCACAAATTAATGGAGATTGACATCCCAATAAATCCATGAGCTTCATCACATTCATTTTCCCATTTTCTTTTCTTATCATCCTCAATGGGTTTTGTTTCTTTCCCTGAGGTAATTTGGTAAAGTACCCTACTTCGTAGAACATTCTCCATGCCATATTTCCATGAGAAGTAGTTGGAACTGGTAAGCAGAATATCACATGCATTGGTCATACTAAAAAAAGAAGGTATTCAGAATAGAAACCACTGGTCTGGATATTAATATCTCAGCAAAACAAGTTGATTAAAAAAACAACACTAAAAACTGACTACAGATGAGGAACTTATGATTGACTGAAAAATAGTTGAAGATGAACCCAAGAGAGACGTGGTAGGTAGAGGATTGACCCAATTGAAAAAAAAGACTCCCCCTCTTCCCAAGCTTAACCTTTTAAAATCGCTTTACAATAATGTTTCTTTATGTGAACCACTTTTGCAAAATAAGTGAAGTCCACTTTTACAATGATGTTACTTCAAATATTGCATGCAAAAACTGAAAGTCTTTAAGTGACTCACTTTTATAATTCTAGTGAGATGCACTTTTACAATAAAGTAACTTAAAAAAAAAATTACATACACTTTTTAAAAAGGAACTGACAAGAAGAATTGAACTCAAGACCTCTTAATGAATAAAGAAACTTTTAACCAAGCCTAGCTAATATTAGAAGGTACATAAAAGATGGGAAAGAGGAAGGGGTTTATTTTTTCTTTTTTTACTCTTTTTTCTCAAAGTGTGTGCTTACTTCTTTTCCTGCAAATAACTTCACATAAACTAAAACAAAAAACTACAAAAAAATTAGTACTTGTTAGCTTGCCCAAATGTTTGTGTTTTCCCACTCTTTCTGATTTACTGCGATTGCACAAGGTGCATGGAAAAGAGCATACGCCGTAGATAAAAACCCTTTCCCTTATGTTATTTATTTGTCATGATTGCACATAGTGCAAGGAAAAGAGAATATATAGAAAGGGAAGGAAACAATCTGAAACAAAAAACAAAGCTAGATCTTAAAAGAATACGAGAAATTATTTTTAAAAATTAAAAAAAAAAACGTCACTCTAACAATATACCTTCAAACCTGGTGAAATGGTTGTATCTAGGGAAAAAATAAACATTAATCAATTAAACAAAAACTATTTTCCAATGGAAATTTAACTTTGGATGCAATCGAACACCTCTAATAGCCTAGAAATGCACAAAAAATTCAGAACTAGAAACCCTTTCAAAACTTGACAACATCAGTTCAAGATCTAGATCATCAATGGAAGAATCTCTTCATAAACACTATGATACCATGTTCAAGTACAAAGGACACTTCCATAAGTATGAACACCTAGATAAGCCACTCAAACAAACATATCATAGATAAACACACAGGTGTTTTCACGTGGTTTAAACTCTTGAAAGGGAAACACTCCACGATCCCAACCAAATAACTACTTGAGGCAATTTATTATGCAAAAGAAAGAAAGTTACAAATGAGCTTCTCATAATCGATCAACTAGACAGTGACCCTCTGTGCTCTTTAAATAGATATTATGGACCAATCGGGTGCTAAGACACAGATCAAAGGTGGTTATGATCTAAGAGAAGATGAACAGTTAGATCACTCTATGTCTAAAACATATCGTGACCGCCAACTTAGATATTTACAAAAGCATACTAATGCATAATAAAGAAACACACTTTTCCTAATGGATACATTATAACAAGTTGATCTAAACTAACTACTAAGTGTCTAAATATTCTAACATTTGGACTAAATTCTATCAGTATCCCACTAATATAAATATGTATCTCTATTAAATATTTCATTTATCTCTCACAATGAGCCTAATATTTTCCTACTAGAATTTGATATCAAGTTAAATTGTGGCGATGTAAGGCATTGTGTTTGGCCCTATATTCTTATGGGATTCATTTATAGGATGAAACCATAAACCTAGGTACAATTCACTAATCGAATTACATAATAAACCTAGTGGTGTTAGATACTCCGGTTTTTGTGCATACTATGGTTTATCTATTCACAAATATATTGTGGTTTTGTGCATTGCAGATTGGAAACACTCTTTCGTGTATCGAACGAGATCTACACAGATTTTCTACTAGCAGATCATAATTCAAGACAAAATTCTACAAATCCATAATGAATCAAGTTCCATCGGATTCTTATGTTGTGGATTATCTTCATTATGACCTTTATGTTGATTTATCACATATTCTAGTTGTTCTTATCAACCATGGTGAATGGGATAAAAAATGCAACATAATTGCAAACATGATTCTAAATGAACCACTAGCCAACCACAATTAGAAGTGGTGCAGTCATCCACTATTGTAAAGGATTTTGACAATGTGCTCATAATTATTGTTCCACAAGATGAAGAATATGATAGGCCAAAAGGGTTCCCGCGTGGTGAATATGACTGTGTATGCTTTAATGATGAAGAATAGGAGTGTAAAAAACAACTTATAATACACATTATAAAGTGCACATTTGACTTGTTTTGTGCATGTCAAATGTTGTGTACAACACATTTGATTGAGTATAATGGTTGTGATCTTCAATTGTTTACTTATGTTTGATGATTATGTTTATGATTGTGTATGATTGAATATGGATGATGCAATGATGACTTGGTGTGTGCTTTGGTAATGTGTAATAAGATGGAATCGGGGTTGAGATTTCATTAATAATATGATTGTATTTTATCATGTTGTATGCCTAGGATGATTCATTCTTGATTTCACTTAAGTTGTTAAACCTCTAAACCAGATAATCAAGAAATATGTTAAGTTTAAATGGGACCCTCTTATGTGTCATAAACACCTAAATTAAGGAACATTTTGTCAATGAACTATACCTAGACCTATATTATTTTAGATTTGTCTAAATTAGAAACCCAAATTATGATTCCTGAACATCCCACAACATATAATTGTGCTTACCTCCAACAAAAATATCCTCTACTTGGATGATGTCTTTCTTATATATTGTCTTATTCAAGAAATAAGAAAATTATTGCAATGGAGTCCCTTCAAAATGTTACTTGAAGGAAATCCTTGTGCATAAAGAAGTACACTTGGAAGTAAGTGCATGCTTAATAGCTTCCCAACCAATCGAAACAACCACAAAGGCTCCTTGAATTTGGACTTTGGTTAGAGTCAACAAAAAAAATTATGCAATATAAATGGTTCATAATGGTGATGAATATGAAGAGAAGATGGTTTTCAAATAGTATGAAAGAATAATACAGTCATGGTTCATAATGGTGATGAATATGAAGAGAAGATGGTTTTCAAATAGTATGAAAGCATAATACATTCATACATTTATACAGAGTGCAAATACTAGTTTACATTTCTTCCAAAACTGATTGTTCTACACATCCTTCAACCACATTCCATAAAGGACTTTCCTAGGGGATGCAACTATTTATTGAATACCTTTAAGAAACAAAATTTTCCTCTTACCATAGACTACACAAATTCTTCCTTAATATGGATTTTCAAAAACATTTGACAAATAGACAATATTATGGGATACTTCCTCGCAAACTATCCTTCTATAGAAACTAATATAAACTATTAGAAAAATAGTCATATGACTCTTAAAACAACAAAAAGAGACTTCCATCTCATGCGATATGAATTCATTCTTTGTTTGGGAAAATTACGAAGGTTCAAACCTGGTGCGAATGTCATGAAGAGGGATTTTCGATTGGCTCCCATTTCTATGCTTCCAACTTGAATTTGCAGAATGTTAGCTGAGATTATAAAAATTAAATTTTTCCATAAACATTGGATTATTTTCTTTTATCATTTCCAACTCCTCCACCATGAGATCCTCTCTTTTCTAGGTGTCTTCACATTCTTGATCTTGGATGTCTTCCTCCTTCTCCAATCACATTTCCAATGAGCCGAGGTTCGAACCAAAGTAAATGAGAAAATATATTGAGCAAACGCTTAGCTTATATGCTATTGATAGATGCGTGACTTATAATGGTATCCCTCTTGTTATGTGGATATGTGGTGGTTTATGTGGGTGAGGTGAACTTCATTTACTATGAAACCCCATATCGGGATAGTAGTTCTTTTTGGTATCAAGTTGTTTTGGAAGGAAATTTACAGGTTTTAAATGGTAGGACTGGTGAGGAGGGGGTCACCAAGAGAATTAACTAGTTTTCAGTGGCTGAATATTTTATTGAAGATGTTTTTCATTACAGGTCTTGGGTGGATTCATCAAAAATTTCATATCGTTCTCCTATCCTACTGCAATTTGAGGATGAGAATAAATGGAATATTTATCCATTTAAATTCAATCATAGTTGGTTAAAAAGAGCAGTGTTTTGTGGGTCTAGTTCATGTAGAATGGACTCATATGGATTGTGGATTGAAATCATCATCCATGCATAGAATTGTCCAAAAATTGAACTCTTAAAAGGGGTGGGTTAAAAGTGGGATTGGGAGCGAAGACAATCCCTCAAAAAAGACCTATTTTGAATAGAGAAGCAAATTGATAGGATCATTTCCTCTGATATGTTGGGTATTCTACCAAGGAGGGATCAAGAATATATGATAGAGCATGAAAAAAATAAGTTGAAGTTTCTCAAAATGGAGGATGAATCATGGCGCCTCAAGAGTAGGGTGATTTTCCTTTCTCTTGGTGACCTTAATAAAAACAATTTCCATAAATTTTGGGGGAGTAGGCACATCCAAAATTCTATTTGGGAGCTTCATGATGATAATGGGAAGTTGATATCAAACATGGATTCTTTACACAAGGAGGCTATTAACATAATTCGTGGTTTGTACCATGACTTAGAGGAATCTTCTATTGTGGATCAATTAAATGTTATAAAGGAATTCCCTCGTTTCTTTTCAAAGAGGAGGGAGACAATGTTGTTAATCCTATAAATTTGAAGGAGGTGAAAAAAGTCATGTCCAACTTTTCTCGATCCAAGAGCTTGGGACTAGATGAGTGGACTATGAAACTATTGTTGGATTTTTTTGATGTTATGAACCCGAATATACTAGATGAGGTTGAAGAATCTAGAATTTCTTGGAAGGTTTTGGGTGCTTTGAACTCCACTTTTATTTCTTTAATTCCTAAGTTCCTACATCCTTCTTGTTTCAGTGACTATAGACCTATTTCGTTATGCAATTTGGTATATAAAGTTATATCAAAGATAATTGCTTAGAGGTTGAAACCTATTTTATCCAAGTACATTTCAATGGGACAAAATGGATTTTTGGATGATCGTCAATTCTTCATGCAATTGGTGTGGTAGAGGAGAATTTTCATAGCATTAAGTCTAGATATTTGAAGGCTCTGGTACTTCAGCTAGATCTCATCAAATATTACGATCATACGGATTGGGGTTTTCTTAGACAAGTTTTGCACCATATTGGCCTCCCTTTTGAAATTGTTAAATGGGTTATGGCTTCTATTTCTTTTGTCAATTTCACAGTATTATTTAATGGTGTCCCAACAAATTTCTGTAAGAGTTCGAGGGATCTCCAACAGGGTTGTCCTCTTTCAACCTTATTTTTTCTCCTTTTTATTGAGTGGTTGGGTAGGTTAATTCTAAAGCCAAAAGAAGAAGACTCTATTCATGGTATAAAATTTTCATCCCAGATTTGTATGATACATCTTTTGTTTGTGGACGATGTTATACTTTTTGGTGCAGGGTCAACAAGTGAATGGCGATTATATAATAATATAATTAATATGTTATGTGGGGCTTCTAGTATGGTTATTAGTGTGGCTAAATCAAACTTTCTAGAACATAGTATGGATGAGAGGAATTTGGAGCAGATCAAACAGTTGCTTCCATTGTTTCTAGCACTAAGTATTTGGGCTATTTTATAAATCCAAATAGTTATTTAGCAAATTATTGGCAATGGATATTAAATAAATTCGATAAGAGAATTCATTACTAGTGCTAACATTGGCTATCCATTGGTGGCAAACTAACCTTATCAAAATTTGCTTTGGAAAATATTTATGTCTTCTGGTTGCCTCTTTGAAAGATCCGATTAATGAATTCCCACTTGTATTCAGAGGGAAATTTTCAACTTCTTGTTGTCTAATGATAGGGATAAACAAAATTTTCATTTGTTATGTTCGAGATGCTTGGTGCACCCAAAGTGTTTGGGAGGATGGGATTTAAAAATAAAATCTTATTTGCAAAATCTTTATCCATTTAGACTATTTGGAGGACTCTATGTGTGGAAAACCTTTGGATTAGAGTTTTACAAGAAATATCTAAAGGTTTCTTTGATATTAAAATGGATTAGGAAAAAAGATAAGTTTGTCAAAGGGGTATCAAACATTTTGAATGGATTTGTGAGATCTTTTCAAGCTATGGGATATTGGTTGGCTTGGATTCTTGGAAATGGTAGGTCTATTCAGGTGGGGGAGGATCCATCATAGGAGGCTTGGTCAAATTTCAATTATACTTAGAGATAATTGATTTCTTGAGGGTAAATGGTTTATACTCTGCTAATTAAGTGGCTATTGTTGGGAATGGAAGGTTGAGGTCTCATGTATGAATTGGTTCAAATTAGTTGGGCCTTTATGGTTCTTTAGGTGATGAATGGTCATCATACATTACTATTCTTCAGCATAGTAACTTACAGTTGTCCTCGGTGGAGGACACATAGCTGTGGTCCTAGAATGTGTTCAGTCTGGAAATATTAGTGCAAAAATGGCTTATGAATCTTTGATCTCCAAGGTGATGATTGTGCATAATTGTTAGAAGTAGAGGGTTTCACTTAAAACTAAACTATTTATATGGTTGAAAAGTTTAGAGAACCGTATTTTGACATGGGACAATTATCTTAAAATGGGGGGTATAGACCAAGCATGTGCCCCTTGTGCTATAAAGAGGCCCAATCGATGGAACACTTGTTTGTTCCTTGTATCTTTCCTGGATATGTGTGGTTTTATGTTAGGAAGGTCTACAATGTTGTTGTGATTTGGTCGATATCTTCTCTTTCTTCTTATTTTATGCATGGTTTAAGCTTGTCCATTTATAGAGGGATATCCCATACTTTTTATGTTGGGAACTATGGAAATATAGGAACTGTTAAGTCATGAATTTGTTTTCTTTAGTCTTATATTTTGTTTGTGTTTTTGAAGCTTGCTCATTTGCTTACTTCTAGGAAATTTTGATTTAGAGCTCAATTTTGAGTTTATGCCATTAGTTTTTCATCATTTTTGTTTTTCCTATGTCCTGAAGGGTACTATAGAGTATATTTTGATTAATGGTTTCATGAATAGCACTAAGATCAAGGTTTAATCATATAAACCTAGTTTTAAAGTTGGATTATTGATCAAATAACACAAATTAGATTTTTGAACTTTCTTGTAGCACAAGGGTAAAAATAATACACTGGCGCACTACAAGAAAGTCGCACGTGCTCAATTTGTCATTTTTCATGCCGATTTCTTCGACGATTTCGTTCCTAGGGTGACTAATCACATAAATAAGAAGGTTTGATATGTGTCTGGTCAGGATAATCATGTAAACAAGTGTTGGTCATTATGTGAGGGAGATTGTGGCAGTTAGATGTAAATGCATGGCAAATCATGATAGAGAGTGGAATAAGGCGAGATTTCCGAGAAAGAGGTTCTCAAACTTAATATTACGAAGCTGGTGGACACTGGGGTGGAGACACATTGCTAAAAAATCGGAATTTGGCAGTTGAAGGAAGAATTAGGGTTTCACAGCGTGACAGTTAGAGGTGAGCTGGAGAGTTGAAGACACCTGGAGCATTCAATTTGACATTTATCCAGACCAGGAATCAACTTCTAACACTTGCATCAAGATTTGAATCAGGTATCTCGCGTGACCTTGGTCATGACTTGTTAAAATTGGGGTTTTTTTCTACTAAGCCTTATAATGTCAAATTGTTAAAGGAAAACATGAATTTATTTATTCAACAAACTTCCAATGGTGAGATATTAGTCCAAAAGTCTAAATGAGCATCGTTTGATGTTAGTAAAGTTCAGAACAACACTATTAGAGATTTCTGGTGTTGTGCTTAACCCAAATTATTTAAACTTGGCACAAAGCATTTCCTGAATTAGTGACAGAATAGACTGTATAAAATTGAGGACAAGCAGCCTGTGAGAGTTCAAAGGAAAATTGACTGCCAAGACTGTGAAAACTTGAAGAAAATAGGCTGTGAAGTTACTAACAGGTTCTGAAAACCACACAGAAGATGAAGAGGAGTGGGAAGACTAATAGGGTTGAGCCCACTGAGCTCAATTGGATAGACAAATTTCCAGGATGCGCTGAACTCTTTGAAAATGCTGGATGGTTGAACTTTTTAAAAAATATTGATGGATATAATGCTGAAGTCTCTCATAGGTTTGCTCAGTGTTATAACAAATATATTGTATCATTTGATATTTTGAAGTTCAAATTGACTACAGATTTGGTGGCTGAAGCAACAGGGGTCAAAAATGAAGGAGAACTTTGGTTTAAAAAAGTGCCATTTGCTTTCAATGCACAAAGGTATCTATTTCCTAGTATTGTTCCAGATTGGGGCAAGAGAGTGCCCATCCATAACTTCAAAGCTGAATGGGTAGAACCTATCAAGGTTCTATAAAGTTACATTACATGTGAAGGAAGGT
This sequence comes from Pseudotsuga menziesii, assembly GCA_001517045.1. NCBI lineage: Eukaryota > Viridiplantae > Streptophyta > Pinopsida > Pinales > Pinaceae > Pseudotsuga > Pseudotsuga menziesii. The sequence continues at coordinate 1,620,695 of LPNX010801435.1, read as the reverse complement.
ATGCCTTCGTTTTCAAGTATCATTTCAGGTTCCTTCAACACCTTAGTGGTGAATCAAAGATGAATCTGCCTTTCTTCTTGCTAAAGAGCTTATAGAAGATGTCTAGTAGGATCAAAGAACACCAAGACCATACTATACAGTCCATCTTTCACCATGTATTAATCAAACTTATTATTAACATTGTTCTGCAGAAAGAAGGAAAGACTTGGGAATACTTTCTCTTTTGGTCAGGGTTCCACAATAGCCAAGAAGAACAGTCTACTAGAAAGCCAGCTGATAAAGGACAAACCCTGACCAGAAAATTAAGACAAAAAGTGAAGGTTGAAGATGAAGAATGTGTCAAATTAGAGGAAGTTACAGAACCTGCAAAAGAAGATTGTGAATCTAAGTAGCATCCAAATGACAGTGAGAACAAAAATTTACTGTTTATTCACAAAGAGACTTAGCCTGTTCAAAATAATGCACCATCACAGACATTCATTGATGAAAAAATTGTTTTTACAGAGAAGGTTCCAGGTGATGAAGAAAATACTAAGGCCCAACAGCAAAGTCCAATTACAGTCTTGTATGAAGATGAAACATATTTGTTGTAGGAGGATAAACTTACTGTCATTGATAAAACTAGGATTGGCACAAAATAGGAGTTTTACAGTCAGGAAGATAGGATGGCAGTAGCAAAGAAAAAGAATCTTAAAGTAAAGGAATTTTCCTCTGTCATTCATCAAGGAAAAACTTTAAAAATGGTAGGAGAACTTGCTCCAGGCTGGAGACCAAAGACTAGACCCAAGAACAAACTAAGGCTAAACATGAAGAAGCTGCTAAATCCTAAGTTGAATACAGAAGAGGTAACTGTGATTGATAATTCTTCCTCTGATGAAAAGCTGGAGATTGGAAAGGGTGACAATAAAGGGAAAAAGCCATTGAAATCAAAAGAAGGATCTAGCCTCACTGAGACCAAATTGTCTGCTATATTTTTGGAAATACGAGGTCAAATGTTAAAAGAAAAACACAAAGATGAAATAGAGGTTTCTCATTCAGAAAACAAACTGTTGGTTGATGAAAATGTTCCTGGTGAAATTGAGACTCAAGAGAACTTAATTTTTCATGATGCTTCTACAAAACTATTGCCTGAAGATGAGGAGATCTTTAGAAGACTTAACATTCCCTGGCTTCCTGATGAGCTGCAAAGTACAACAGGAAACAAGGCATTTGACTCAGAGAAAGAAAATTTATAGAGAACTATAAAGCAGTATAAACATCAAGTAAAGTATATGCAAGAGACAAGTGATGGTTTGATTACAGCTAATAAGAGACTTAGAGAAGAACTAGAAGAGGTGAATAATCACTATCAAGAACTAATTGCAATCTCCAAAGAGGCCTTAAAAAGGAAAAGAAGTACAGAGTTACAATTTGCAGGATTAAAACAGACTATCAAAGACCTACAACAACAAAATGAATAGCTTACTAGAAGAATGACAAAGATGGAAGCAGAGCAGATGAAAGCTAGGAGAAAGGCGCAAGCCTTAGAGGGGATAGCTTTGTTAGCAGAAGCTGCTAAAGATCTATGAGAATTGTTAGCAAAATCAGTTACTTGTTATGTTTTGAAGAATATTTTACTTTTTGTAATTACTATTTTGATAAAATCATTTCGATGAGTAGGCTGAAAAGCAGTTAGGGTTTAGCCTCTAACTGAATTTTGAAAGAAGTATTTAGGAAGGTCACAAAGAGAACTAAGGGTTCGGCTTTTGGATGGCTTGAGGAGGTCTCCTGACTTGTTGATAAGCTAAGTATATGACTCTCATGTGTATTTGAGGAACTGATTATGAAATATATGCTCCATTTTACCCTTCAACCTGTTCTTTAACTTCATTTCTAGCTTGTTTAGCTACACAATTGGTAATTTCATTGCTGCTTTATAGTTTTTATGCTTGTAGTGCTTGCCATTTGTGGATGAACTTCAATGTGATTTTCTGTTGGATACATGGTTATTATGTTATGCATCTCAGTTTTTCTTTACTTGTGATTTAGTTCTTATTTGGATTATGAATGTATTCCCTCTTGTCACCAAACTTCACAACCAGAAAACCTTTTAAAAACCCTAAAAACCTAGTTTTGTTTGATTGCGTATTTGAGATTATGTTGCCTTGTTTTCTCGTAGTCTAGAAACAATTTCTGGCATAAACACGAACAATATTATATTTGAAGGAAAAAAGATAGGACCTGCTTGGATTAGTAGTAGGGCAATTGCTACTTTTTTGGAATTTGCTAAAACTGTGTATAAGATCCTTAATACTTATTTTCCTTGTCAAAGGGATCCATCATTTTATTTTGAGGGTTGAAGAGGCTTCTTCAATGGGGATTCTCATGATGATTTTAGTATATGTGGCATTGGAACCATTCTGTCGGTTGGAAGGTTAAAACATTATAAGATTTGGATGCATTGTGAGGTTAGTTCAAACACAAAGGGTCACCTGTTAGCCCCGTGGATGTTGTTATTTTTTGCCAAACATTTAACACGTCAACAATATTCAAATTGTTGGAGAATCGAAAAAAATTATAGATTGGGATCTTAAGAAATTCTCTCTTTGATTTCTTCAACTAAATTCTCAAATGGTAAGTGTTAATCAGTTGATTAAGGAATTTCAAGGAATATTAGGTTTATCATATACATGGAATATAATCAACAGGTGGATGAGTTATCGAAGAGAGCTCTTTTGGCATGTGAAGGGTCCATTTATATTGATGGCTTGGAGAATGATTTGTTGGTTTCAAAAGAGTGCTTGAAAAAAGTGTATACTTATTCTCTTTTGTGCATCTTATTGAGATACTTTCACATATACAATTACCTGTTATCGGATTTTATTTTGTGTATATCTTCATATTTTGAGCTTTGATCGATGCAAGCTTGGTCTCTATTGTCATCAACTAGATCATTGTTCAGTAGTATCTCAGTTTGGTTGACAGGTTCCAAGTATTATTTGGCCCACTACATGCTTGTATATATGTTTTGTGGTTGTCAGTGATTGACAATCATCTTATCAGTCCATATTTTATGGCTCTTATATTCATATAATATTCTAGATGGGCTATCTTTTACTCTATTTCACATTCTTTGTTGGTTGGGATATATAGCAATATTTCAGATTCGTTTTATGCCAAGGTTTCTATTAGTGGCCAACTTTCATTTGATATGCTACTATGTTTAGTGTATTTTATTTGGTGAATGGTTTTCATACTATTGGTGTTGCATCTTGTTGGTATTTTGGTCTACACTTTATTCAAGTAGTGATTGTTGTTGTGTTGAGTCAATGTTATTTGATAGATGTGTATATGTGGAAATTCCATGAAGATATTTCTGATTATGTTGTTATTTGTAATATTTTACTTATATATACTTATATAAAAGTATAGAATTTTGCTTCTATTAAAAAAAAATGAAAAATCCTTCAATAGTAGTAATCCATAATATTCATTTCATATATTCCATAATATTCATTTCATATGCTTTACTAAAATGTCCATTAAATATTGTTTATAGTGCATAAATATATTTATATACCGCACACATTTTACCACTATTTGAAAATACCTATCATTATTTTAAAACATTAATCAAATATAAGATTTTGACAAACTTTGAAGATAAAATGAAAATGTAAATTTACTTTATGTAAAGTATATATTTATAATTGAACAAATTTGTCTATTACATATTTAGTTAACAAATTTAATGATTTTTATAGTGAAACTTTCATTAAATTAATTCAAAAAATATCTAATATTAATTCATTCTACTAATAAGCATTATTTATTTTTAAATTATCATACTCTTAATAACATAAAACATAATTTCATAATTTAATTACTCTTCGTAAACTTTCTTTTTCCAAAGAAAAAGACGTAGTTTAATTAAAATATAATCCAATTACATTTTGCAGAAAGGTTGCTATAAGCCTTTTCTTGATGTTAGCTTTTCAACTTTGCAAAAATAGAAAATAATTGTTCAGCTCTGTACTGGTCTAAAGACTCATACACCATCCAAAAAAATATAATGTTATCCAAGTTCCCAGAAGGTTCCAAAGAATAAGATAAATTCTCCCCAATAAGGACTACTCCAGCTTTCAATGTTTTCATTGTGATAAGATAAGACACATTGCCAAAAATTGTCCTTTGAAGAGACAATAATACAACAAGAGGAACAACAACAACAAAATACACCATACACATCTAGCTGAAGATGAGGATGTAGAAGAAGAAGAGGAAGGACCTCGAAGAAAGAAATCAAGAGAAGAAGATGCAAAAGAGTATGTACTGTAGTAGGAGATGACTTTCAATATCCAATCAAAGGAATCGGTGAAGCAAGATACAAGATTGATTCAGGAAATCCCCTGAAGATGAAGGTATGTATCAGGTTTAAAGAAGAATTTACTTTCTATCTCAACCCTAGATAAGAAAGGATTCAAAGTTGCACTCATAGATGGCCAAGTAATCATGTGGCCCAAAGGAAAGTCAATTGAAGATGCAGTTGTCATTGGTGAAGAAGAAGGAGGCATGTATAAACTCAAGGGACATTCAGAAACAATCCTTGTTCATGAGTCCACTAACCCTAGTGAACGGTGGCATAGAAGGCTTTCCCACATTAATTACAAATCAATACCTCATGTGAACAAATTAGTCACAGGATTACCAGACTTGAAGATCAACCATGAAGGCATTTGCAAAGGATGTGTGAAAGGGAAGAATATCAAGAATCCATTTCCGAAGAGTGAAACAAAAACTAAAGGTACGTTGGAATTAATTCATTCAAATGTGTGTGGTCCAATGTCCTACACATCTTTGAGTGGTTTTGAGTATTATATTACATTTATTGATGACTATTCAAGAAAGACATGGATATACTTCTTGAAAGAAAAGAGCAAGGTGTTTGAGAAATTCAAGGAATTCAAAGCCTTGATAGAGAATCTTTCAGATAAGAGAATAAAGACACTTTGATCAGCCAATGGTGGAGAGTATACTTCAAAATAATTTGAATCCTTTTACAAATATGTTGGAATCAAGAGGGAAATAACCACTCCCTACAATCCTCAAAAAAATGGTGTTGCAGAAAGAAAGAACAGAACCATCATGGAGGCAGTGAAGACAATGATATATGATCAAGATCTTCCAATGCATATATGGGGAGAAGAGGAAAGAATTGTTGTCTATGTATAGAATAAAATATCTCACAGGTCTCTTGGATTCAAGACTCCATAAGAGATGTTCACGGGAAAGAATCCTAAGGTAAGTCACCTCAAGATATTTGGTTGTCCAGTATATGTTTATATACCAAAAGAGAAAAGAACCAAGTTGGATCCTTCTGGAAAGAAATGAATATTTGTTGGATACTGTGAACTATCCAAGGCATTCAAAATTTACATTCTTGGATTCCATCACATGGAAATCAGTAGAGATGTAACATTCGATGAAGAAGCAGCTCTCAAGAGATTCAGAAAATGTCAACGTGAAGAAGTGTATGAGGAAGATGCACCTCCTAGAAATGTAGAGGTTGCATTCCTCCCTAACGATGAAGCACCTAAAGATCATGATATGACAGAACCACAAGAGCCCCCTACAATGGAAATATCATGGAAGAGAAATCCTGCTTGGGCAAGAGAAATTATACAAGAAGAAGAAAGATATGGAGCTCCTGAAGGCTCCACAAGGATAAGCAAGAAGCCCAAGACATTTTCCAACTATGTAGCCTTGATGTGTGATCTTGTAGATCAAGAAATTACAAACTATAAAGAAGTTGTACGGAAGAAAGAATGGGTAGAGGAAATGATGGAAGAGTACCGGTCAATAATGAATAATGATGTTTGGGATATAGTTCCCAAACCAGAAGGCAAGAGTGTATTATAATCCAAATGGATCTACAAAATAAAACATGCAGCTAACGGAAGTATAGAGAAGTACAAGGCAATATTTGTGGCTAGAGGCTTCTCTCAGAAAGAGGGAATTGACCATGAAGAAACATTTGCACCAGTAGAATGATATACTTCAATTAGAGATATCATGGAACTTGCATCCATGATGAAGTGGGACTTAGACCAGATGGATTTGAAGACAGCCTTCCTGAATAGTTTGATTGAAGAAGAAGTATACATAGAACAACCACAAGGATTTGAAGTTGAAGACAGAATGACTCATGTATGCAAGTTGAAGAAGGCCCTGTATGGTCTGAAGCAAGATCCTAGAGCTTGGTATGGAAGGATAGATAGTTTCCTGACAAGCTTAGAATTTTCCAAGAGTAAAGCCGATCCTAACCTTTACTACAAGGTTATAGAACATGAACCTGTCATACTATTACTGGATGTGGATGATCTATTTCTGACAGAGAATGAGAAGCAGATTGTGGAATGCAAGAAGAAGCTCGCTGAAGAATTTGAGATGAAAGAGTTTGGGTTAATGCATTATTTCCTCGGTCGGGAGGTATGGAAGAACTCAGAAGGAATCTTTCTCAATCAAGGAAAGTACGCAGTGGAAATATTGAAAAGATTTTATATATTGGAATGTAAATCCATGGCCACACCCATGGATACCAACCTAAATTTGTTGGTTGATGAATTATCAGAATTGGTGGATTTGACTCAATATAGACATATTATTGGGTCGTTGATGTATCTAACAAATACCAGATCAGACATTTGTTTTGCTGTGAACACCTTGAGTCAGTATCTAGTTCAAACTAGATGTGTTCACCTGATAGCTGCAAAACATTTGATGAGATATCAGAAAGGGACTATATACTTTGGTCTATATTATGATAGAAACCATGATTACAGATTATATGGATATAAAGATGCAGATTGGGCTGGAAGTGTCTCATACAAAATAATTACATCAGGTGGATTTTATAGTCTGGGGTATGTTATGATTTCATGGTTTAGCAGGAAACAATCCATTGTTTCTCTTAGCATGGCTGAATCATAATATATAGCAGCTTGCTCTGCTAGTTGTGAATCCATATGGCTTCGGAAGCTGATGCCAAGTTTATTCAACCTAGAGTTGGATACCACCATGATTCTATGTGATAGCCAGAGTTGTATAAAGATGACGGAGAACCCAGTGTTCCATGATAGTTCGAAGCACATAGAAACACGGTATTTCTACATTCAAGATATGATGCAGAAGGGAGCCATAAAGCTCCAAAATGTGAGTACCGATGAAAAAGTTGTTGATGTGCTAACGAATCCTCTGTCTTCAGTAAAGTTTGAATACTTTCGAGACAATCTTGGTGTTGTTTGGAAAGACCTTCCCTGAAAGGGGGAGCAGTGATGTTGCAGCGGGAGTGTATCATCCCTGGACATTTTTCCTAAAGTGATCCATAAAATTATGTCTCTGAGAAAGAAGAAGGATTGTATCATCCCTGAATATTTGTTCTAAAGTGATCTGGTGACTTTGGTCCTCGAGAGTGTGGAGGGATTGTATCATCCCTGAAATTTTGTTCAAAATAGATCCAATGACTTCGGTCCTTGAGAATGTGGTGGGGTTGTATCATCCTTGGACATTTTTCCTAAACTGTATCCGATGGCTTCGATCCTCGAGAATGTGGTGCGGTTGTATCATCCCTGGACATTTTTTCTAAACTCTATCTGGTGGCTTCAGTCCTTGAGAATGTGGTGGGGTTGTATCATCCCTGTACATTTGTACTAAACTATATCCGGTGGCTTCGATCCTCAAGAATGTGGTGGGGTTGTATCATCCCTGGACATTTTTCCTAAACTGTATCCGATGGATTCGGTCCTCTCTAATGTGGTAGGATTGCATCATCCTTGGACTTAGTCCTAAAGTGATAGGGAGTGATTATCCTGTAATTTTGTATGATGACTCTGATCATTGATAATGTGGTAGGATTGTATCATCCCTGGACTTAATTCCAAAAGCGATCCAAATACATTTGTCTTCGTATTGTTGATTGCAGGTTGTTGATGATGATGATGATGTTACTGATCGAAAGATCAGAGTGTGATGATGATGTTGCTCAGATAATTGATGATGATGATGATGATGATCGAAAGGTCAAAGTATTATTGATGATGATGATGCTGATTGATGAATACCAAAGTGTTGATGATGATGTTGTTGATCAAAGTGTTTTTGTAGATGAAATTGAACATGAAGACTATATGTCAAAGATGTTGAAAAAGCTTCCTATGATTTATAGATGTATCACCCTGATGATGTTGAAGATTATCTCTCTGCTTCTCCTGCTATTGTTGTTGATGTTGTTGTAGAATACCCTTCTTGTTAAGGGGGAGTGTTGCATTATTGTAACTTTGAAGTGTTTTTACTTATTATCCCCGATGTTCCTATCTGGAGAATCATTTGTAATTCATTATACCTTGATGTTCCTATCGGGAGAATTACTAAGAGTCATGAAGAAATTCCCTCTATTGTAAGTCAGGTAATTAGAACCCTAATTAATATAATATTAAGTTGTTTGTGTCCTCCTAGAGAAGTCAGCCCAATCAATTAATTTAGTGGGGTCGACTTGGTGGAGTGAATTGTCAAGTGAATGAAAGAATATAAATAGAAGTGAGGCTCTCCTCATTTCTACACACTCACACTCACTTGTGTAGCGCATAAGAGAGAGATATAGTTGTAGCTACAAGGAGGAGAAGGATTAGTATGGGGTTTTATGTTTTATCTTTTGATCATCTATATTGAAAAAGCTTTTGCTAGGTTTTTCCCATTAGGGTTTTCCCAGGTTAAATCTGTGTTGATCTTGTGATATTGCTTCTTTTAGTGATCCTGTCTATATGATTTTGTTATGAAATTGAAATTGAATGCTAATAATCTATCCTAGCATATGGAATCTTAACATTGCGGGCCCAAATAGGTTCAGGATTTTGTCCAGCTTTTCAACATCCCTCATTGATCCATCACAAAAGATGAGAATTCCATCCACGAATAATAGATGGGTGATCCTGAGAGTGTGTGTAATGTCAATTCCATTGAAAGAGTCTTGTATTCTTGCATTCAAAATGTCTCTACTTAGACCTTCCACAACTAACAAAAAGAAGAGAGGGAAGAGGGGGAAGCCCTACCAAAGGCCTATTTCAACACCAAAAAAGGAAGATGTAGAACCATTGATTAAAACTGCAAAGGAGGAAGTTGTGATGCAACTTAAGATCCATTTGATTAATTGATATTCAAAACCCAAATTTGTCAATACTATTCTTATATACAACCAACTAACCCCATCAAATGCTTTTGATACGTCGATTTTAAGAATTGCACCTTTTATACCTTTTGTTTTTTGCGAATGAAGGCCTTCCTTTGCTACACCAATGGATTCATGAATCTATATTCCTTTAAAAAATCCAAACTACTCCTAGGAGATAACCTTTGAAAGTACCTTTTTTAGCCTCCTGGCAATGATCTTTTCCACCACCTTGTGAGTGATATTGCATAGAGAGATCAGTCTATAGTCATCCAAAGTAATGGGTTGATCTGTTTTGGAGATTAAGGATATGAAAGTGGAATTTATGGGAGGATGCATGATCCCTTCCTTCTGATGATTATTCCACCAATTATAGGATATCCACACCAATCACCTCATAATGATCCAAGAAAAACTCAATAGTCCAGCTATCCAGACCAAGACTCTTGTCTTTTTGAAAACTATGCAATGTTTCTTTGAGCTCATTCTACAAGACTTCTTCCATGAGTTTTTGATTATATTTGGGGGTTATGAGCCTAGGAAAAAATTGAGAGAGTCAGATAAACTCATCCAAATTGACTCTATTGTTGTCTTTATAGGGGGATTTAAAATGTGAGATACCCAAATTGGATATCCCCTCAAAAGAAGTAGTGGCCTCGTTGTTTTCATTTTTCAGCTCACAAATGGTATCTTGAGATTTCCTCCCATTTGCGTAGGATTGAAGGAATTTCATGTTTTCATCACTACTTTCCAACCATATTTCTCTACTCTTTAGGTGTCAAACTTCCTATTGTTACATAAGTAATTTTATCCTTTTATTCTCTAGCTTTCCCAGTTGAGCCTTTGTATCCTAGGAAAGGTAACTCCCTCCTTCTAAGTCCTGAATATGTACGATTTCCTTTTCAACTAATTTTAAATCCCACTCATCCTTTCCTTTTTTCCTAAGGGACTACTCCTTGATTTTCCATTTTATCTATGAGATATTCTTTACAAAGTGAGGAGCAACATGATTCCCTTCTTCTGGATGGAAGGGGATCCAATAATATTTGATGATATTAGTGACCTCCTCTTCATTTAACCAAGCAGCACATAGTATGAAAGGGATGGAGGGCTTATTAGAGTCTCCAAGAATTTCAAGATAGGTTGGCGAATGATCATATTCTCCACCTTAATCCACCCATTGTCTGAAATTTAGATCTTGCTCATCTAAAATTTCAGCATTCAGGAAATGATCCAACCTCTTCTCAACTATGCCCTCTCCAATTCTCCTATTTGACCAGGTGGGTTTCATCTTAGCTGGAATAATATCAATGAGGTGATGGTCTCTTAAGAGGACATAAAATTAATGTGCAAGAGGATCACTTCTCGTATGAGGGGCCCAAGTTTCTTGATTTCCAATGGTGAAGTCCAGATCTCTACCCATGATTAAATAATTGTGTCTCAACATGTTCCAGTAGGTGTCCCTCTCATTATAAGGAACATAGATATTTAAGATGATGAAAAATTATTTAATACCATATGTTAAAATTCAACCCTAAGTCCAGAATCGAACCCGCAAGAGTTTTTCACCTTTACCACAGTTGGGTTCTATCTCATGGAAAGACCTCCTAGGTGCCCTCTCACATTTATAGAAATAAATCATAATGTTTGAATATTGATTTCAATAAGATTGTAATCACTTCCTCCATCCCTATGGTTTCTTGAATCAGAAAGATGTCAAGTTGATGTAAGCTATTCAGCCTCTTAAAGGAAATTTTTTTAGGTTTACTTGCCAAACCCCTATTATTTAGAGACAAAATCTGTTTGAGCAACCCTTCCCAAGGCTCTCGCTACTCTAATATCCCCTACAATAGACTTTTTTTTCCATCGTCTATGTCCTATAAATATTTTTGTTGTGATGTGGAGAGATGCGAGGCTCGACCTCTTCCTTTCCCTTTTATGACGGTCAGGGCTCTTTTCCCAATCCTTAACTTTGTGAGGTTAAGTCCTATAGGTCAGGGATATCCCTCGATCTCATCTAGAAATGGATAGGACAATTTTCCAAGGAAAAATGGGCTCCTTTCAGTTGTAATACCCGAAGATATGGGTGGTTCGGGTTCGGTATTGGTTTGAACAGGGGCTAGCAGAGGTCTATTGTGAACTAGAGAAAAAGAGGGGGGAGGGCCGTCTAGATCAGGGTCTTTTGAAGGGGAAAAATATCTATTATCAAAATTTAAAGATGCTTCCAGAGCAGAGATAGGAATTAAAGGATATTTTTTCTTACCCAGTAAAGGATGTGCTTCTATATCATCTGTATGATGAGCTTGATCCATCATGAAACCCTCCTCTGTAAGTGGTTCGCGGTCCGTCAAAAGTAATTTTTCAGAGAAAACGTCTTCATGTCGGGTTTGTGTTGAAGTCGGTCCTTCATCTCTAACAAAGTTCTCCAATGTGATAGCATCTGAGACCATCTTTGGCCATTCCCCCTACTGGGGTTCCTTCACTCTACCCTCCTTTTGTCGCCCTTCCACGACAACAAATCCTGGAATTAGCGTCCCATTTAGTGTCCCTTTTTAGTGTAATTTTTTTTTACATTGAGTGGTCAAACAAGATGCTAAATGGGACGTGTCATGGAAAAAATATAAAGCGTCTCAAAAAACATATTTTTTTTCTTCCTCAATAGCATCCTTTATTGCGTCCAAAATAACGTCTATTTTTTTGCTTCCAGAATAGAGTCCAACTTTGCTTCCTAAACAACATCGAGGTTTGCTTCCTAAATAACGTCCTATTTTGCTTCCTAGCGAGTGTCCGCTTTTGCTTCTTAAATGGCATCCCCGTCAGTGCCATATTTTCATCCTTAATAGCACCATGTTAGCATCCAAATTAGCATCCATTTTTGCTACCACTTTAACATCCCATTTTGCACCATGTTTTACTTCCAAATATGCGTCAATTTTCGCTTCCAAATTTGCACCAATTTTTGCTTCCTTTTTTGCATCATGTTTTGCTACCAAAATGATGCCAAATATTTCTTATATTGTTGCACCATATTTTGCTTCCTATGTAGCGCCATGTTTTGCATCCAAAGTACCGTCTTATTTTGCTACCATATCAACGCCATATTTGTATTCATCATTAGTGCCATGTGTTGTGTCTTTTTTAATGCCTAGTTTCATATCTCTCATTTTTTGGTCACTAATTTAGTCATTTTTAGTAATTTTATATACGAATTTTGTTCATTTTGTTTGTCCACTTATCTCTCATTGTTTGGCCACTTATCTCTTATTTTTGGTTACTAATTTAGTTGTTTTTAACCGATATTATAATATCATTAGGGCATGGAGGAATCGAACCACCAACCTCCTGCTTGTAAGGTAGACACTCTTCCATGAGCTAATAAGAATTTGGAAACTTAACTTTCAGAGTCCTCTATAATGGTAAAAATGAATGGCCGACAAAGGATAATAGATTGTATAAGTTCACAATATATGATCAAGCATGTTATGAAATCCATAAACATTTTCTAGGAATTTTGAACAAAACTCAAGAAATAGGCTTAATGGGATTGCAAAAATGACTATTCCCTAGAAACCCTTATGTTTGTTTAAGGTTTGATATTTAATCATACTCCATTAAGAGATCCATGATAAGAGGACATGAAGACACATCCTTAAATGAAAATACAATGATATTCAAGCAAAATAACCATTGTTTACAACATATTGCAATAAGAGGGTATTGCTGTAATTTTAAGTAATCAACACACTATAGAATGATGTTAAAGCTTGGAAAAATGATTGTAAGAAACCTCAGTTCATAAAAATCTTTATTTTCAAGCAAAAGTAAGACTTGTACAGAGGTGGAAATGATTGTTGTGTATGATTTTGACATCAGAAAATTTATATCAGCACTTGACACTCAGAAAATTTTGACACTTACTACGTTACTGATGATACAAGATTGGAATTGATTTGATATTTGTTTTTATTACAGTAATGTTTGAAGGATTAATGTTTCACTGCAATGTGTTAATCTCAAGTGATCTCAAGGAATGTTTTTGACATTTATGAGTCATTAATGTTTTACTCTTTGCACAATACCATGTGATCCTCAGATTTGTTAAGTATAGAAAATGTTGAATTACAATTTTGAAAAATGGAGTTATTTCAATCCTTAACAAAGGTGGTTAAAATGAACTGAAACAACTGCCACTTAAAAATGAAGAATGGGATACCAAAGATTAATCACATCCTTGACTTGTTTGAAAAGGCTAGTGTCAATCAGGCCTAGAAGTTCAAATCTGCTATGCCTGTCAAACTGATATTTGATGACGGTTTTGTAATTTTTATGCCTGCCACTTTACGTTTTATGTATGTATATAAGTATCAAAATTTGTTTTCATTTTTCAGATTTTAGCTTAACATTTTTATAATATTTATAAATTTTAATCAATGTAAATTTTAACCACTAATCATCTATATATAAAAGTAAACCAAACCTAAGAAATTAACTAGAACATGTCCCAAAAACCATATATAAAACATACAATTTAAAAACAAATCTATATATAAAAAAAACTAATACTAATAAGAAATTAGCTAAAAATAATAAATTACATTACGAAACATCAGTTAAAACTAAAAAAATTATATATTTCATAACCAACAATAATAAAATAACCTAAAATGATATAATAACCTTGTAATTCTAATTCCAATAATTTTTAGTAATTTTTTTTTACATTTCTTTAAAAATAAAAAAAATTATAATTTAATTATATCAATACTTTACTTATTATTATGTGTAAATCCTTATCAAAATATATATAAAAAAATATATACAACTTATATTTTTTAATTTAAAAAAATTGTATATTTATGTAAACATAGAATAATATTTTTTAATTTTAAAAAAATTGTATAATAAGTAAACATAGAATAATTGTATTCTAATTATGCTAATATATTCAATAACTAAGCATACTAAAATAAAAAAAATTATTCAATTTTCTTCTTAAATAATAAAAATAAATAAATATTAATTACAATTTATAAGTATGGTTTGGCACGCATAGACATTCTACAATTGACATTGGTTTGCTACCTTAGAGTTTGAGGATTTCAATATTGTTCAAGTTGCATATTTCCATGGCTGAAATCGTTTCTGTCCAAATTTCACATCTGTATAATTCTTGTGAGCCTTATTTGTTTTTGTTCAAATTGTCATTCCAATAAATTGAACCTATTATAAAATGTTACAATTGATAATTATTAAATTGTATTTCTGTTAAAAAAATCAGAAAAAATTATTTCCATTTGTCCCACATGACAAATTGCTTTTCCATTTATAACAAAAATAAGAGAGTAGAATATTTTTGTTATAAAGGACCTTGACAGTTTAGTATAACATGCATCTAGTAGAAAATCTTGTAGCAAAGACTATGTATACGGATGTGAAATGATCTATGGTTATTAGAGTAAAGATACTGGTAAGAAAAAAGAAGAAAAGAAAAAAGAGGACTAGTAAAGAAAGGAAAGAGAAAAACAGTAAAAAGAATTGTAAAGAAAGGAAAAAACTTCATTGAAGTAGGCTTTTTTAATAAAAAAAATAAAGTAAAGGGAAAACTTATTTGGCAAACTTTCCCACCCATTACAGTTTCATCCAGCAAACTTATGCATAGCCGCAATCAAATAAAGCCCTAATTTATCAGAGCATGTGAAGTGCGATATATTTTTTCACAACTAATTTGTCTTGCAAGTTTTTCTATAAAATTTTGGAGATTGTAGTTGATCCATAACCTATTAAGCCCTTCATACAAAAAAAAAACTATATTCTATACATTTGGATGCATGAAACTAAGTCTGAAACTGAATTTTATGCTAATTTTTTTATATAAAAAATTATTTTCTATACATTTTGATTCATGAAACTAGTTGTGAACCTCAATTTTTTGTCAAATTTATTATCATAGACAAATCTGACTTCAATTCATTTTAGATAAAAAATAGGTAGAGAAGAAGGTCGAATTTCATAAAACAATGAGCCATAAAACCATCGTAGCATGGCGATTGCAATTATGAATACTTACCTTCTTATGCTTGTATTTGTAGAAATAATAGATCAATGTTATGTGCAATGATGTAAGAAGAAGCACATGAAATAGATCTTGCTACTAAGAATTCTCACAAGCATACACAGGAAAAATAGAGAGAAGAAAAGAGACTGAATCACATGAATGAAGAGATGAATATTGGTGTGTATCCTCCCATTGAATAATTATAAATAATAGTGTACATAAATAGTACATCCTGTTAGGATTATTAATCCTCCCTTGTCCGAATTTGGTCATATGTCTAAATCAGGAGTCATGTCTAAATCGGGAGTCCATCCAGTCTATTTATAGTCATTAGCACCATTGGGTCCACTTGGCCTAATTGGGGCACATGTTTCAGTTACTAAAGTGTGGGGAACACTAATTGAGGCTTACTGCCACTGATTGCACTTAATTGCATCAGTTTAGGAGCCTCCTAGACCAATCCCTACAATTTAGGAAGCCACTTGGAGTGCCAAAACCAACCAAGGTCAGTTCAATTCAGTTGATGACTATTTAAGCTAAGTTAGGAGTCAGTTACATTCAGTTCTAGTCCTCCAAAATCAGTTAGCGCTAGGTTTACTTGACTACACTTAGGAGGGGCGCATTTTTCACCTATCACAGTCAGTTAGCCTTAGTCAACACTAAATGTAACACTTGAGTTGTGTTTTAGAGCTCCGATGAACTCCGGTTATGGTTTAGACAAGGCCAGTTAACTATTAAGTCCTCTGATAGTGATTTAGACAAGGTCTTAGTTACCTACAGTCAAGTAGAGTCTATCAATTCGAATTTCCTCATGTGGATTTGAATTTCATATGGCTATTAAAGCCATTGTACTTCATTGTAATTATTATCTGATTACTTTTTGGTTAATGAAAGCATTCATAGCTGCAAGCCATTTTTGCACTATTTCATTCTTCAATTGCTGAGTAAATTGTGTGATCTATTTTGTGAGTCGTATGTTTTTCCACAGATCTATGTGCTCAATTTAATATGGTATCAGAGCATCGTCGGACAAGGCATTTCTCCTCCTTAGATCTCCAGCTGGATCATTTTTTTTTGAGCAAATTGCTCCTTCCAGTACTACACCAGAAGCGAAGAATTTACCACTTAATATCCCAAGTTAGGAAATTGTTGATCAAGCTTTCCTGATCAACTATGCTGGGTGTGAAGGAAATTCCAAAAGTGCAGACTGTCAACCTTACTTTGTATGTTTGATTGTGTGACAGGTTATCATCTTTTCTTACAACATTCACTACAAGCAGCCTCTTCTTCTCACTGCATTCACTATAGCAGCTCAGTCCTTCTTACTACACTCAATGGCTCATCTAGTGGAGCCTCTCACTCTCTTCAACTATCACCAGTGGAAGGATGACATGGTGGTAATGCTCTGCACCAAGCATCTCTTTAGACTCATAGAAGAAACAAAGGAAAATCCAGAATCAGATAAAGACAAAGATAAGTACATGAATAGGCTTGATGAATCCCATGTACACTTGCTCTCCTTAGTCTCTAGAGATATTTGATTTCACATCCAAGACTTGGAGACTCCCAAGGATTTTTGGGACAAGCTTTCTTCCTTATTTGATAAGCAGGATGAGATGAGTATCCATCAGCTAGAAAATGATCTGATTACTCTCAATCCATCCAATTTCGAATCTCTAAATGAATTCTTCACAAAGTTCAAGAACCTGATATATCAATTGAAGCAATGAAAAGTGAAGAAGGATGAAGATCATCTCATCCTTTCCATTCTCACAAAGCTCAATGCAGACTAATCAGTCTTTGTATCCACCTTCCAAATAGTAAGGCTCACTACTCCAAATTGGAAGAAGCCCACTCTTAATGCCTTCATCCAATCTCTTATTTATGAGAATGATAAATTGATCCAAATGGGGATCATTCGATCTCCCAAAGATCTAGCTCTGGTTGCAAGAGGAGATAAGGTAGCGAATGAAAAAGGGAAGTAAAGGGATGATTCTCCTATGAAGAAAAAGTAGTCAAAAGAACCTTCAGGTTCGAAGAGAAGCAAGAAGAATGGCAAAGGAAAGCTCCTCTGCTCTTACTATGGAAGGGGCTTTCATTCAGAAAGCTCTTACATGAGAAGACAACTTGATAAAATGGCTCTTCTTTTGAAGAAACATAACATTTCTCTACCTGCTAGCGCAAGGAAGGATGACTTTGAAGAACAAGAAGAATACCAAAGGAAAGGCCATGCACGGAAGGCTTGCTACACATCATCACATGTCTTCCTCAGTTATTCTGGAGCTTCCAACCATATGGCTACATCCAGAGAATCATTCTCTTCTTTTCAGTCCTTTGATGGTCCTAGTATTCAGATGGGAAATAAAAGTAAAGTCAAAACAAAGGGGAAGGGCTCTGTCAAACTTGAACAGGGAAGGTTCAAAGATGTGCTATTTGTTCCCTCCGTAGCTTCAAACCTATTATCTGTCTATCAGATGACCCATACTAGATCTCCAAAGAAAGTGATCTTTGGTCCCAACTCAGTGGAGATCACAGATATCTCTACTAGGAGCATCATAGCAAAGGATACTACAAATCATGTTTCAAAAGCATATGAGTTCTCACATTTCATGCCTCCTTCAGAACCAGTGCACTCTCAGCAGCCACTTGCAAGGGAAGGTAAAATCATTGCATATACTTCTTTTACAGCTTCTACTAGTATTGCAGATCCATCTTTATCAGTTTACGAGCTTGAGATTCAGGGTGACTCAGATCTAGATTCAGTCCCTACTTTCAAACCAGAAGCTAGGAAGATGACTAGAAAATCACCTGACACTCAGAAAGGAAAGACCCTTGCGCTATGTCATGCTATCTTACCTCCTTTAGGGAGATGCAATAGACTCCCTGTAAGATGCTATATGGCAAGGGCTCAGTCTCACTACATTCAGAATAATGGATATGATCATACACCTCTTCATTCAGCAAGAGACAAAGGTTACATTCCTCCTTCCTTCCATCATCATTTTTGGAGAAGAAGGAGAAGTCTACATGCCAGGCCCCAGTATACCTATGCACAGCACACCATGCATGCTTCTTCACTAACTCACAAAGATGAAGATTGCAACAACATATTTTCAAGTTTTTCAAACTTGAGACCTGATTCTACCTTCTTAGATAGAGGGGGGACTTTTTTCCCATGTGGTTTTTTCCCCAACTCCTTGTATTAAGCAATTACTTTATTTTACTTGATGGAATGGGTGACCTATATTGGTCTTAGTTACTAGGGCCCACAGATTGTCCAAGTTAGCATTCAGTGGGGGTGTTAGGATTATTAATCCTCCCTTGTCCAAATAGATCTTGCTACTAAGAATTCTCACAAGCATACACAGGAAAAATAGAGAGAAGAAAAGAGACTGAATCACATGAATGAAGAGATGAATATTGGTGTGTATCCTTCCATTGAATAATTATAAATAATAGTGTACATAAATAGTACATCCTCTTAGGATTATTAATCCTCCCTTGTCCGAATTTGTTCATATGTCTAAATCAGGAGTCATGTCTAAATCGGGAGTCCATCCAGTCTATTTATAGTCATTAGCACCATTGGTTTCACTTGGCCTAATTGGGGCACATGTTTCAGTTACTAAAGTGCGGGGAACACTAATTGAGTCTTACTACCACTGATTGTACTTAATTGGATCATTTTAGGATCCTCCTATACCAATCCCTACAATTTAGGAAGCCATTAGGAATGTTGAAACCAACCAAGGTCAGTTCAGTTCAGTTGATGACTAGTTAAGCTAAGTTAGGAGTCAGTTACATTCAGTTCTAGTCCTCCAAATTCAGTTAGCGCTGGGTTTACTTGAATGCACTAAGGAGGGGTGCATTTCTCACCTACCATAGTTATTTAGCCTTATTCAACACTTAATGTAACACTTGAGTTGTGTTTTAGAGCTCCAATGAACTCTGGTTATGGTTTAGACAAGGTCAGTAAACTATTGAGTACTTCGATAGTGATTTAGACAAGGTCTTAGTTACCTACAATCAAGTAGAGTTTATCAATTTTAATTTCATGTGGCTATTAAATCCATTGTCCTTCATTGTAATTATTATCCGATTACGTTTTGATTAATGAAAGCATTTACAGCTGCAAGCCATTTTTGCACGGTTTCCTTCTTCAATTGCTGAGTAAATTGTGTGATCTATTTTGTGAGTTGTATGTTTTTCCATAGATATATGTGCTCAATTTAATACATCCCTCATAGGAAAATATAATTGTATGGAAACAACTCATAAAGCTCAAAAATGTTGATTTAGCAAAATATAGCAAACCCCCATAGGTGGCTAGAGCACTTCCCAAATCTATCAAGGACCTCACGAGTTGGAAAGAGCATGAGTGAGTTGTCAAGGAGATGGAAAAAACATGCTAATCCTAGAAAATGGAGAAAAACTAATGGATTATGGGTTGGAAACAAAATCTCCCAGTTTCCTAGTTGACTAGCTTTTATCTTATCCATAGAAAAACAGGAAAAGCAGAAAAAGAAGAATAAAGCAGAATCTGCTTTAAAGTCCTGTATACTAATTATGGATGGTCAAAAGGTGGTCAAGATCAACCCAAAATTGGAAATAAATCATTCCTATGATATAGATGGCATGTATTGACTTTAAGGTGCAAGTGGATGCCAACTAATTAAGCTAGTGGGTGAATAATTAATCAAATAATGATTAATTATTTTATCCTAAGTTGTGAGTGGGTTTAATATATTCCAACACCCCCCTATAATTTTGAATTTATGATGGTATGACAAAAAATATAGATGCATATAGATGCATATAGATGCATATAGGGCCCAACAACAAGGCTATGGTCACCCTTTAACAATTATTATGTCCAGAAAAGTGAGGAAAGAGTCAAAACCACATGGGGAAAATCCTCCCTCAAGAAAGGACAAGGCACAAAATTTTGAAATAATATGTCTTCAACATATCCTTATCTTCACTTGAATCAGCTGAGTGAACTGCTTCTGGATGGAATACTTGTTGAATAAATCATGAACTCCATGATCATGTGTTGGAGTGTAGAACCTGCAAGAAGGAAGAGGAGAGACTCCTTGTATCTCATCATATGATGAAGTAGGAGAATTATCTGAATGCTTATTTCTTCTATAAAACTCTAATCTGAAAACATAATCTGAAATGGAAAATAGATGTGTGCTTACTCGATCCCAAAGAGTACAAAAGTTAAGACAATTTATTTCACACCCAATTCCCTGAATAACTGCAAAATTGTGATGTGAATCACATGTCAATATTCCAATCTGTTGTAGCACCTGTATATATATGATATGAGGCTGATTAAACTCTGATATATCAGAAACATTAGCATATGGAACATCAAATACAAATGTTTCAGTGGCTCCACGAGGATATAGGGCTAGACTAGGAAAATTATGAACAACTGGGGAAAACTGATAGGTGTAAAAATACGAATGATGGATGGGCTTAAGATATGAACCATAAGTGTTTAGAACATATCCAAACA
This sequence comes from Pseudotsuga menziesii, assembly GCA_001517045.1. Lineage (NCBI taxonomy): Eukaryota > Viridiplantae > Streptophyta > Pinopsida > Pinales > Pinaceae > Pseudotsuga > Pseudotsuga menziesii. The sequence goes on along the minus strand of LPNX010801435.1, from coordinate 1,599,914 downwards.
TGTTTAATATCAGTACAAATATACTAAGGACATGGATAACCAGCCAATTAAATATAGGAAAGACTTCAAACCATGTAAGATAAATATCACTGCATAAGAGACCAATGAGGAATCAACTAGTGATCTTGGGATTTGTATAGTCTTTGGATTATTCATAGGTATGGTAGATGGTATGGATGGTGGTATTATATGTGTCATGACATGCATATCAGACTTCAAACAATCTTCTAAATCAGATATACAGGCTTGTGAGGAAGAGGTACTCAAAGGTAAGTCAATATCTAGTGAAAAAACACAATTTTTGGGAGATGAATGTAGTAGACTGAGAGGAGGATCATCAAAGAAATTTTCTGATATTTATGATTATTATATATCATAGATATGAGAAAAGGAGATAACTTTGGAACTCAAAGCATAAGTTATATCACCTTGGAACTGCGCAGTATGACATTGTTCTGAGGAATCAACAGGCTTCTCTAGTTCATCTAGAACTTCGATCTTGTGATTCTCAAGAAGATGAGACATGATGTCCATATTCTTCTTGAAACACTTATTCTCTGAATGAAAACCCTTTCTACAATAATATCACTTGTATTTTATCCCTTTCTTCTTAACTTTCTTCATTAAATCTTCATATGATGAATCTTCATCTTCAATTTCCTGACTTCGGCTTCTTCAAAATTTGCTTCTCTTTTTATTTGAATTTCTTTCTTCCTTGAACCAAGAGAGCATGATCCTTTCCCTTTGAAGAATTAAGGACACCCATATGAATCAATTTATCTTTCTCCTTTGTTAGTGAATCAAGAAAATAATTTAAAGAAGGCGTTTTCCACTTAGGAACAGCAAGCCTAGTTGCATGAAAAGTAGACACAAAAACTGAGTAATCAGGACCCAATTTTGAAAGAATGGAAAGGATTAATTGATCATATGATTTCTCAATCCCACATTGATTTATCATTAGAACAAGTTACTTGAACTTGGTGAAGAAACCCTCAAGAGATTCAAAATTGCTTGGACTCAGTGAGAATAACTCAATCTCCAATTGATGCGCTCTTAGCTCATCTTGAACTCCAAAGAGAGACTCCAATTGAGTCCATACTTGGTTTGGAGTGGTCAAACCATCTATATGAAAGAGTATATCAGGATAAATAGAGAGGCAAAGCAATCCATAGGCTTCAACCAACCTATTATGCCACTTAGCTTTCTCAATCATAGCATTGGACTCATTATCCAAAGCTAGTGTAACTCTGTATAATCCTCTACTGCGCAATAGAATGGAGATTTTGGATTTCCATTCATGGTAGTTGAAGGAATTAATAATTATAGCTGATGAAGAATCCATATTTCTTAATTGATGTGCTCAAGAATAAAATCTCTGCAGCCTGCAAAACAAACTAGGAGAAAATCTTGTAAGCTAGACAAGCTCTTCTTCAGAGGGATAGGAGACTGGATGTGCTCCTCAAATATGTAGAACTTGATCAACCTTGACTCTATGATAACCTGTAGAAATAATAGATCAATGCTATGTGCAATGATTCTAATAAGAAACACAAGAAATAGATCTTGCTACTAAGAATTCTCGCAAGCATACACAGGAAAAATAGAGAGAAGAAAAGAGACCGAATCACATGAATGAAGAGATGAATATTGGTGTGTATCCTTCCATTGAATAACTATGAATAATAGTGTACATAAATATTACATCCCTCATAGGAAAAATGAATTGTATGGAAAAAACTCATAAATCTCAAAAAGGTTGACTTACCAAAATATAACAAACCCCCATAGGTGGCTAAAGCATTTCCCAAATCTATCAAGGACCTCACGAGTTGGAAAAAGAATGAGTGAGATGTCAAGGAGATGGAAAAAACATGATAATCCTAGAAAATGAAGAAAAACTAATGGAGGATGGGTTGGAAATAAAATCTCCCAGTTTCCTAGTTGACTAGCTTTTATCTTATCCATAGAAAAGCAGGAAAAGCAGAAAAAGCAGAATAAAGCAGAATCTACTATAAAGTCCTGTATACTAATTCTGGATGGTCAAAAGGTGGTCAAGATCAACCCAGAATTGGAAATAAATCATTCCTAGGATACAGATGGCATGTATTGACTTTAAGGTGCAAGTGGATGCCAACTAATTAAGCTAGTGGGTGAATAATTAATCAAATAATGATTAATTATTTTATCCTAAGTTGTGAGTGGGTTTAATATATTCCAATAGTATTCTTGGTAAGTTTGTGGCCATTGGAAGCTACTTTGATGTTCTAGTTCATGGAACTGAACTGATGAAATTTCTACTAGACTGGAGGTCTTCAGGCTTCGTCTCTCTCCACTCTAATTCCATTAGCTCAAAATCTAACGATTTCAACATTATTGATGTTGCATATTTCAGTGGCTCAAATCATCATTTTTGGATTATGGATACTGCATAAAATGAGGTATCCAAAGCCTTACCTCGCTTAGATTCAACACCTATGATGGACACCGAAACTATTCCACCCGCTTAGCCGAAGTGGCCAGACGAGCAAAGGAGCACATTTCATATTATTTAGCCACGACTGTCTATTAAGAAATTTTCCAACATTGCAGCAACAACTGATTTTATTGATTCACCACTTTAACACACAAAGACTACTCGCTTCTTCTTGCTGATCTCCCTGGCCTTTGCTTGCTCTCTTGCAGCATGGTTCTCCCTATCTAAAAAGCAGTATGCTTATCTAACTGCGGGAAGCCCGGGATAAATGAAAGAATTACATGTTTTTAAAATATAAGTTTTATGGGTTAGACTGTAATTTGTGATTGAGAATTTCATATTAAACTGTAATGTCTATTCAATAAACTATCAGTCTTGCCTATCTCGTAAACTGGAAATAGTTTGAGAATTGCGAATATGAGACTAAGGAATGGCCTCAGATAGCAGGTTGATGCTTCCTGCATCTCCCAAATACTTCCCAGCCATTAATTTCATTAATACTTTGTTACCAGTGTTTAACTGCACCAACAGTGCCAACTTGCCAAGTGCCATGCTAGCAGGCACTAGCATTTATGACAGGTCTTGGACACTACTGGACATCAATTTGACGGTCCTCATTTCCTGATAAACGTAGACGTTGACATGTTAGATATAATCTTACATGTCAAATATGTCTCACAGGACATCAAATTCCAGGCCTAGTGTCAAAATTATGTTTAGGGAATTTAAACAAACTCGTGTATTGCCTAGTCTACAAGAGAATTGAAAATCAGCCAAATTAAATAATTAAAGGAATATTTGATGGAGAAAGATGAGAACCTTGTGGTGAAAGCAATGAGAATCTGTGCTTAGCTTGGGCAGTTACTATTCAGCTGCCAAATATTGAAGATCTCTTTGGTAGATGTTTTTCATATCAAGCAAAGTCTGTGGTTGGTTAGTTAGAGACATGAAGGTCATCACACTCGATAATTAAAAGAAAGTGCATTTAGTGACAGTGGCTTAGTCACTCACTTTAGCGTGAACCCAAGTGTGGCTATAACATTTTAAAGTGAGCACAACCATATTTACTCACCTAACTCCAAAAATAGTAGCTACTCTTCCCAAAAATGTTTCTCATATAAGATAAAGACACCCCCAAAGGCAGCAAGCAATGGTATTAATCCAAATACTTGATAGTGGAAACAAGACCACCAAAGGATTTCCAAGTGAAAGTGGGAAATTTGTCGGCTTCTTTGATAAAAATCAAAGGTGGAGGCCATACAGAAGCAGTTGAAACTGAGTTGAATGGACTCCAATGTGTGCTTAGGAACATGAATGTTGAAGTGAGAGACTGCTTCTTCTAAATCCAGAAAATAAATTCTCTTACCCTTTGTTTCTTTCCCTTAACTACCAATCAACATAATTTGCTGAAGTACTTTAGAAATAGCCTTTGATTAGAAGACGGTGGAAAACTATTCCTAGGGTAAAGTGTTAGATCTAGCTAAAAGGCCCTCTATTTGATTTTATTCATAGTATCTAAAAATTTTGGGGAGCTAACTGGATCCATGGTTACATGTTGAAGGGCATATTTCAAAGAGTACAATTGACCTACAAAGAAAAAAAATTTGAAATTTTTTATTTTTATACAAGATTTTTTATACAAGAACATGGAAGTGCATTTTGCTATCACACCTGCTGAATCACTTAAATTTTTATACAAACCAATTTGTGGCATTAAGCCTTCGATTCAATGCACTTTGTAGTGGAAACTTTTTAGTAATCTCCTATTCAGTTCCTCCCTGTTCCAATCACACCGAGGACATGGTTCAATTGGGAAAGAGGTGACCGGGGTGACTGTTCAATCCTTGTGGATTCACAGTTTGGAAAGATGTACATTTCAAATTATTCCCTTAGTGCATAGCGTTTATTCCCAAGGCTAGGATTTGAGAGGAAACAATGGTCAAAGATTGGCGAATGATATGGATATCAGATTCAAGTAAGTCTTTTCCAATTTACACCTCCCAGGTGGTGGCAAGTGTTATTTACCTATTACTAATAATACTAGTACTAATTAGTATTATCTATTTTTAAGGTCACATCCTAGCCAAACACTGAATTGGTGTATGAAACCTTTTTTTGGTGGGACAAGGGATCCCTCCACACAGTGATTTGACTAAAGAGATTGCAAGCATTTTTTCTCATCTGATTGGGTATTTGTTAACTATGCTAATCTCTATTCAAAATCTATGTAGTTGTTTAGGAGGGTGTAGGCTTGGGTTGTTTCATGATGGATATTCTTCTTTCTTACAATGGATTTAATGGAAGTGGATATGGTCATATTGGACAAGTGATTAGTGGTGTGGAGGATGGACTCCAAGATGATGCCCCGTTTCGCATGGTACAAGTAGCTGTAAACGATTACATAGATACATGGTGCTTTTATTCATTCAATTGACAATATAATGAGTATTTCAAGGGTTTTTCTAGGGACTCGCTCTTGACAGATGTAGTCTTTTGTAGTAAAAAATGAAATCCGCAAGGTCTTTGAAGCTTCATGAGTGACACAATCTCAAACAATAGGGCTTTATGTTTGGTTGCATTTGAGACTCCGCCATTTGTGCAAAGGAAAGGTAATCAATGCAGACCTGGGGCAGGTGCATGTAATCATAGTGGTGTGTTAGCTACACATGTTTGGACATCTTAGTTGTTCAGTAAAATTACACATTTTGTGGTAAGTTTATTAGTTATACCGTAAATTCTCAGTTTTTTTATAATAGCTGTAAGTTTTTTTTTCAAGGCTCAAACTTTTTTTACTAGTCCCAAATATATGGGGTGCAGGATAAAATACATGAAGAGTTGGCACTAAATGATGTAACATGAGAGGAGATCTAAGATTTGGATTGATAGAATGTTGGACCTGGAAGTACTGCACTCTAGTGGGGTTCGTGAATGTTTCCTTATACTCCATAAGAGAATTGAGCTCCTCTGTTGTGTGGCAGTTTCACAATTAATTATTTTTTATTATTGATCTCGAACCATCATATGGAATGAATTGTTGATATGGATTTGTCATCAAAACTTGTACAAAGTGTAGAAACATGGAACCATTTATCATTGGAAATTAAAAAACTAGCATCTCTAGGGTCTATGTACTTCTGCCTTATCTTGTTAGCTGGTGTGTTTACGAGAATTCGATAGCATTGTTATATGTTGTACATCCTCATTGTGAAATGTCAACAATTTATGATTTATTAGTAGAGCCTTGACAACAACCACGGTGGAAAATTTGAAATACCTCATCCATTCAGACTAAAAGAGGATGATCTAATAAGCTTCAGTGCACATTGGGAACAAAAATCGGGGAAGATTTTACAGACTAACATTATCATCAAAGGAAATTGTACAGGCATTGCAAAATCCAAAAAAGAAGAGGACATCAGTATTATTATTTAATCTAATATTGTCTCACATTCTGCTTAGAGGGCCTACAATATGTGCCATTAGACCACAAGAAGCTCATGCAACAAAATCTTTCCAGAGGATGTGAGAAAATTGTGTTAACAGGGACAAATAAAAGAAGCTCTACAAATTTTGAATGTTATGAAGTACCCTCTAGAATCAGATACATTATATTTCTCTCTTTCATTGTTTCATTGTAGAGAAGGCATTTCCAGAGGAAAAGCGATCAACACTAACATCAATGAAAGGGGTTTCATGGCGGATAGACTATTACAGAATGTGCTTGCCAATATGTATTTCAAATGTGGGTGTCTGTTGAACCATCACAAAGTGTTGATGAATTGCTTGAACGAGATGTTCGCTCATGGACAATGATGATTGCACCTTATGCTTGACATGGGTTTGGCAAGGAGACAACGGCTCTGTTTTTCCAAATGCAGCACACAGGGACTAAACCTGTACCAAATTCACAGCTATAGAACAGGGTATGAAGATCCATGAAAACATAAATAAAAGGGGATTTAAGACAAAATGGATTTGTGGGGAGTGCCCTCATTCATATGCATGTGAGCTGTGGGAGAGTAAAGATTGTATGCGACGTGTGATCAAATGCATCTATGAAAAATGGTGTCCATCGGAAATTATCATAGCTTGTGCTTGGAATGGGCAGTTACTATTCAGCTGCCAAATATCAGAGATATCTTTCGTAAATGTGTTTCATATCAAGTAAATGTGTTTCTTTGGTAAATGTGTTTCATATCTGTTTGAAGGTCTTCTTTAAATGAGGGGGTAGCTTCTAGATTGGTTTTTGTATGCAAGACCATTAAGTAAGTTTGTAGGGTATTTCCATGAACTGATCTCGATTGTGACATATTATAGTTTCCCCTCAGGTTTAACGGTTTACCTATCAACCATCTAGAGCATTGTAGGTGTTTGGAATAGGAGATTGTGGAGCTACATGGATTCCATAACTTCCTTTGTCACGACGTTGATTGTTGCTCCTAAATAAACTAGTTTGTTTGGAATAGGTATCTTACCAATATGGATAGTCATAATGGTGCTTCCAGGGTCATATATTTTGGATTGATAATCCATCCTGATAGGATATTAGCTAGATGCCTTGTCAGATGAATGGTTGGTGGATCTAGTTTCTTCCTACCTATTTTTCTTAGACACGCCCCTCTTACTTCCTTGCTATATATGATAACATCTTTTATTGTTTTAAGAAATGGAATTTTAACCCATAATTCATCTAATATGTCAATGGATAACCGAGGTTGATTTTTCTCCTGCTTTAACCTCACAGGAAATGGTGGGACCCTTGAGGTAGAGTGGGCTCACTTGTTAAAGTTAGTTTTAATGGGATTGGTTTGTTAATGTTGTAGGTATGTATGCTCTTCAGTTGTTTGGTCTTCCTCTAGAAGCTTTAGTGGAGAATATAGTACTTTTATGGATCATATGCAAGTGACTTGACAGTCAAGGGAAAATAATGAATAAGTTTCACAATCACTTATGTCATTGGTATACACCGATTGGTTTGGATTATTATCCCATGTATTTGGGTTTGGGTTTGGTTGGACTGGTAATTGTGGAGGTCTAACAACTGCCTAAATGGTGTGCTATGGTGGTAGAGGTAAAAAAAGTTGTCCTTGTTGGAAGGGTTGATTCTAATGTGGCCTAAATTTCTATGGTTGATTGGGTCATTGGTGTCCATGGGTTGAGTATGGTTGAGGCTAAGTCAGCCATCGATTTCCCTAGGTATAATTTGGTGGCTATCCATAAGGCATTCAGTGGGGCCAAGGTGCTTAAAAATTTCAGTGGCTACGAGATTGAGGTTATTGCTAGTTAGCTACAGAATATTGGGTTGGCTAGGCAAAGTTTCAATTTTGAAGGTCATGATTTATAGAATATGGAGGCCATGGTTGTCATAATTTCCTCTGATTGATGAAACACACATGCTTAACATTATGTTTTTCTCTTCTATAAACTACCCTTAACCCAGGCAATTGAGAGCACTTACTCGTTTCATGCTTCTCTACGCAAATGCTGAAAAATTCTATGATCCAGTTTACATTATTTTAAGGCATGTTTATTGATACATCTAGGATTAAAGAAGGCCATGGTCCAATCTATTTAATATTTTTTCTTCTTGAAATGGAGAGTGTCTAACTACATGGACAATGAGTTTAATATATATGTCTTTGTGTCCTCAAGAAATTTTCCTATTTCAGCCTTAGTGACTCCTTAGGTGGCCCTTGAAGGTAATGGTGTATTTGTCCTCACTCTTTTTGTATTATTTCCCACTGATATAGATTAGTTCTTTAAGAGATATATTATTTCATCATAAGTGAAACGACAGATATCTCCTACTGCAATTAAGTTTACAGTTTCCAACAATTCCTCTATGATTCCCCTCAATAACACCAACTTCAATTAATTTGGGCTCACTTCACAATTACTATCTCATTTTTAAGTAAAATGAAAATGCTCAACATAGTCCTCCAATGGCTCATAAATACATTGGGTAATACCCAAAGTATCATCCCTGTAACCCTTGTAGTACTCACGATATTTATTCATGAATACTTTGGTCATATGATGTCAAGAATGTATACTTCCTCTTTATAAACCCATGAACCATCTTAGTGTGTGATCCTTTAGTGTAGAGGAAAAGAGCTGCAAATTTTGGGCATCCATTTTTAATTCATAGGTACATAATAGCAACTCAAATTAAAATATTAATTTTGTCGTCTCCTCTGTATATAGCCCATGTATATATCCCATGGAATAAAGGTAAGAAATGCAGATTTCTCTTTTTTTTATCTAGCTTTCTAATCTGTCTCCCTAATTGGGAATGCACGATCCTCCCTATTTTCTTCATTCCTCTAGTATTATCTGTTGTTCTCCATAGTAAACAGGGTGACAAATCCCGAATTGGTGTTAGGAGGTTCAACCCTTACAACTTCCTCTCATGTGGAAGAGCTATGAACACCATGTCTGCTACTTTAAACAAATTTCCGTAACAATCTAGGCTGCTGGGAAAGGACCGCCTTGACAACTTGTCTCACCTAGCTTTAACATGGTGCATTAGGAAGGAATCCCCCCCACCTATCTCAATTTCCTTTCATTCGTGCCCATTGAGAAGGATAGAACAACAATCACAACTATATTTACCACAACCATATTTACTCACCCAACTCCAAAAATAGTAGCTACTCTTCCCAAAAAGGTTTCTCATATAAGATAAATGCCACCCCAAAGGCAACAGGAAATGGTGTGAATCCAAATCGTTAATAGTGGAAACAAGACTACCCAAGGATTTCCAAGTGAAAGTGGGAAATTTGTCAGCTTCTTTGATAGAAATCAAAGGTGGAGGTCATGCAAAAGCAGTTAAAACTGAGTTGAATGGACTCCAATGTGTGCTTAGGAACATGAATTCTGAAGTGAGAGGATGCTTCTTCTAAATCCATAAATTAAATTCTCTTAACCTCTGTTTCTTTCCCTTAACTACCAATCAATATAATACAAGAAGAGATTCTTTATAATCAAGAAAACTTTTTTGAATTTTTTTATTTTTATACAAGAAGAGAATTTTTATACAAGAACATGGAAGTGCATTTTGCTATCACACCTACTGAATCACTTAAATTTTTGTACAAACCAATTTGTGGCATTAAGCCTTCGATTCAATGCATTTTCTAGTGGAAACTTGTTAGTAATCTCCTATTTAATTCCTCCTTGTAATTCCAATCACACCGAGGACATGGTTCAATTGGGAAAGGGGTGATCGGGGTGACTGTTCAGTCCTTGTGGATTCACAGTTTGGAAAGATGTACATTTCTAATTATTCCTTTGGAGCATAAGCATTTATTCCCAAGGCTTGGATTTGAGAGGAAACAATGGATTTGAGAAGAAACAATGGTCAAAGATTGGAAAATGATATGGATATCATATTCAAGCAAGTATTTTCCAATTTACATCCATGCCAAGTGGTGGCAGGTGTTATTCACCTATTACTAATAATATATTTTTAAGGTCACATCCTAGCCAGACACTGAATTGGTGTATGAAACCCCCTTTTTTGTGGGACAAGGGATCCCTCCACACAGTGATTTAACTAAAGAGATTGCAGGCATTTTTCTCTTCTGATTGGGCATTTGTTAACTGTACTAATTTCTATTCAGAATCTCTGTAGTTGTTTAAAAGGGTGTAGGTTTGGGTGGTTTCATGATGGATATTCATCTTTATTACAATGGATTTAATGGAATGTGGATATGGTCATATTGGACAAGTGATTAGTGGTGTGGAGGATGGACTTTGAAGAAGATGTAGTTGTTTAGGAGGGTGTAGATTTGGGTGGTTTCATGATGGAGATTCTTCTTTCTTACAATGGATTTAATGGAATGTGGATATGGTCATATTGGACAAGTGATTAGTGGTGTGGAGTATGGGCTCCAAGATTATGCCATGTTTCGCATGGTACAAGCAGCTGCAAAATATTACATAGATACATGGTATTTTTGTTCATTCAATTGCCAATATAATGAGTATTTCAGGGGTTTTTCTAGGGTCTCACTCTTGGAAGATGTAGTCTTTGGTAGTAGAAAATGACATCCGCAAGGTCTTTGAAGCTTCATGAGTGACACAAGTTTAAACAATAGAGATTTATGTTTTGTTTCGTTTGAGACTCCACCATTTGTGCAAACTTGCAAAGGAAAGGTAATCAATGCAAGGCTTGGGCAGGTGCATGTGATCATAGTGGTGTGTTAGCTACATAGGTTTGGACATCTTAGTTGTTCAGTAAAAATTACACATTGTGTGGTAAGTTTATTACTTATACTGTAAATTCTTGATATTTTATAATAGTTGTAAGTTTTTATTATCAAAGTTTGACTAGTCCTAAATATATGGGGTGCAGGATAAACTACATGAAGACGTGGCACTAAATGATGTAACATGAGAGGTGCTCTAAGATTTGGATTGATAGAATGTTGGAATTGGAAGTAGTTGACTCCAGTGGGGTTCTTGAATGTTTCCTTGTACTCCAGAAGAGAATTTCAACCTTGAAATGTTGTCCATATCTTGCTCACACATCCTAGTTGTCATAGTGACAGATTATTTGGTCTCATTGGCTTAAGCTATTGTTTGTCTTGGCTTTACTAAATTATGTCATCTAATACCAAAAATATATTAGTTTATTTTAAATATGGATGTTCATGGTCCCATTTGGATTGGCTATGATTGGAGGCTTTTTATGGGTCATTGCACAAAGGACCTATATGCCAAAATTGATCATTTAGTTTTAGAGTAGAGTTTTTAAATATGAAATGAATCCTCAATGAATTTTGATACTGATCAATGGATCGATAGGTGTTATAGTAGTCTCATGATGGGTCGCTGGCACAAAAGCTTCTCAGATTGTATGGTCAGGGCAACAGACAGACAGCCATCAAATGGATTTTCTATTGTTGTCTTCACCTTTCTCAGAGTGCTATTATGAAGTTCTTCAACAAAAAACAGGTGAGCACTGCATCTAAAAAAATGCATTTACAGTGTAGTGAAAATAAGTGTGCTCTGGATTTTTCAAGGCCTTGTAAACTCAACTGAATTCTTTAACGCTTAAAATTTATACCATGGAAGGCTCCAATTTTCCAAGTTGTAAAACTCGACTCTGTTGAGGTAATTCTGGATCTATGTTATGAGGAACCTAACCATGAGACTAGTTTTCATTCATTTCCATCCCTATTATCATTCATGTCTTGAAATTGCATTAGAACTTTATGAGTCAATTTTATATGTATATTGTAAGCTGGAAGGGGATGGTAGGTTTATGATTCTTTTCTTGCAAAAGCCTTTAGCACTATTTCTCGATCTGTTCTTTTCCTTTTCTGATGGAATAACATAGATTACAGTGTGTCGTGTTTCTTATCAATGTTTAATGACTTTGTGCGATAAGAAACCATGATTGTTTGTTTCAATTACTACCTGATGACCTCTAATCCATACCCACTTTCTTAGCACACTCCCTAATCATGACCATGAACTTAAATGAAAACTACTGCATTGATTGTCTCCAAATCGGTATAAATATTTCCTTAAGCAGTTGGTAGAGACCTCCCAAGCCATATTGTAGAACTTCCAGGCTGCAGTGAGAACATGGGTTCCTAGTGAGCATGGAGTTACATTTGAGCTTTTCTAGTTCAAAATAATAAAAGATCAGTTCCATACGTCATGAAATGAAAATGGGTAGTTTATTGTTTTTTTTGTTCTGTATCATTTTCTGGATCCTCTCAGGTCACGCACAGGAGAGAAAACCTGGAAGCATCTAAGATGAACTTTTTAAGCGGCAATGGAAGACAGACTTAATAAGAGTTCAAAATATTTACTTAATGCAACTATTACAGGTCAAAGGCTAGCCAAGGCGAGGCATTACTAATGCATACAATAATACAAATATATACAGCCAGGAAAATTTAGCAAACCAATAGAAATTGCATCATTGAGGGAGAGTATATTATGATTAGAAATAATCACAGCCGTGACCAAGAAAGTCCAGGTAAAATATAAAATAATTTAAACATAATCAGGGTTTGCATACCTAATATTAGTAATTTATTGTGATTCCACGGGTGGGTTCTTACAAGATGGTTATCAACAAAGTGCAGAGCGCCAAGGATTGTATAGACAAGATCAGGGTTTGCAAATATTATCTTCCCCAAATATCAATTTTAAGCAGTTGACTTTCTACAAAATGCACATGGACGGAGTCATAGACGTATTAGGAACTAGATTCAACTACCAAGTTGAGCGATGAAAACATCCAAAGAGATGAAATTTCATTCTGTATCCTCCACTTTTTCCTATGTGGCCTTGGCATCTCCTATGAACAGATCTCCTCCACTTTGCCCTATGTGTGGCCTCGGCCTCTCCTATGAATAGATCTCCTCCACTTTGCCCTACTTTTCCCTATGTGTGCCATCGGCCACTCTTGTGAATAGATCTACTGATTAGATCTAATGGACCTTTGATTTGATCAAAATGGATAATCAACAATAACAATGGAGGTTAACCATATGAAATGATCAGGGAAAATCCAAATGGGAAAATGGGAAAATTGGGTTCCCTCTCAAAATTTTGCTAGTTTAAAATTCCCTGTTTGCCACCAAATTTACCAGCCTTTCGAATATTTAGCGCCACGGTCACACCATTTGTGCTGTAAATAGAGTCACCAATATTACACAAACATAAACCAAACAATATGACCATTGGTTTTATGCATTCGTAATCTAATTAGATTATTTTACAAGGGAGAATAAACTCTATATGTTGTTTTTCCCAAGAAACATTAAATACAATGTAGTATGACATTAAATGAGATTATCTATTGTGAGAAAATAATTTAGGATAATAAACTTTGTCTAAATCTTGATGTGGAAATTGCATTAACCTTAGTTATGTATATTGCAATTGGAAATTAACCCTAGTTGTGTATATTGCAATTGGAATGAGATTTTATGAGAGAAAAATTTAAATAACTAAAGTTTTTGGTTGTTGATTATATTTAACAAACATATACATAATTCAAAGCTTCTTTTTTTTTTGAAAATCTGAGAGTGCAAAACCATTTATGGGTTTAATACTTCTTCTTTAGGAATTATTTAATTGTAACAATTGTATTTAAAGCCAAAGCTTAATTATTTTTGGCAAATGGATCTCTCATAATTAGAAATGAAATTTCACCTAGGCTCACATAATCGCTTCAAATTATTTTTTTATGGTTCTTTTAGAGGTAACCCAAGGGTAGCAAGAGTTGGAGGGAAACTCATTAGCCTCACTAGAAATACAATAGTTAGATTCCCTTAGGGACTTGGAATTGCTTCAAACAACCATGCAAAACTATACATGTTTGGACCAATTTTATTGCATGACCTTTTGATAATAAAAAAAACTATAAGATTGGGGGATTCTTTATTTATTTTCCAACAAATGTATAAGAAAGTGATTAGGGAAGGTATTATTTACCAAATATCCTTGCACATACTTTTCCAAATTTGGAGGGGATTGGTGGTGTATAGTATTGATTTTAATTTACAATTAAAAAATCTCAATAGACTCATTTACCTAGTTAATCATGTACTTTGGAAATGGAGATCGTGACATGTGGGTTCGAGAAAAACAACCTACTAACAATGACACAAACAACTCAAACGCAACATCTGCATCTAAAGTACATGAAGTGATAAACCTAGGAAACAAGCCATTGAACCTAAAATCCTTTTGGAGGTTAATGTTGGGCCAGATGTAATATCACCTATTTATGTGGATAAGTTGGATCTTATGTTATCTTGCATGGGTTTCAATGGTATTGATGGAATTGACCCTCCTTGAAAGGATAAACTTGCTTGTCTGAGACCATCTTGCTTCATAGGCACAGGAGCACTCCCTCTAATTTGAACACATTGCACAACAGAAACATTACTAACGGGTCTGACATAAGTTGTTCTAGCAATCCTTGAACCAAGGCGCTCTACTAAACCACTAAGAATTTGTTAGTATGATATGGAGTTTCTTCATTACAAATTAAAATCTATTACGATTTGAAGAAATAAATGGAAACAAAATGACAATACAAGGGTTCCAATTGATTATAGAATGGAGTTGTAATTAGCTTAAACAAATCATTTCAATGTTGTATGATATAGAGTTTTTCCATTACAAATTGTACTCTATTGTGCTTTGATTCATGGATTAAGAGTTGTGCTCAGCTTCCAAGTTTGTCGCATTCATTTCCTTCTAGATTTGAAACCCTTAGTGTCCTGGAGTATCTTGAATAATATTCAATAGATTGAGAAAATGGATTCCTTATAGCCTATGCAGCAGTATGTTGCTGACCCATCTTGTCACCTTCAATCACTAGCCTTATACATGACTACATCTCACTACAATGTGTTGCATAACAACCTCTTCACAAGCTTTATACCAAGAAATATTTATAATCTCTCTACATCGTACAGCCTTGAGATTTTTAACAACAACATTTGTGGAAATGTAACTCCTTACATGGGACACGTGTGAGTATACCTTCTTCCCAGGGACATTGAAGAACTTTCCTAATTTTCTTTTTTCAGACAACAATATCAGTTGTCTCCTTTCTTCTGAAATAGGAGAGATGATGAAAGTAGGAAATCTCGATCTGAAACCGCAATAATCTCACTATAACCATTCATTGGAGGCTTTTATATCTCTATGAATCCTTCAAAAGTAGGAATTTTAACTAAGGTTTTAGATCTTAGAGAAAACTAATTGTTGGAAGGAACCATATCAGCAACTCTTGGCAATCATGTGATGTAGTTGACAAGTTAACCTTGATTATATGGCTGATGTGGAAACACTTAACTATAATGATTTGGATAGTGTTTCAAAGATACCAAATAGCCAATAGTGTTTATAAAAGAGATTGCTAAAAGCATATTCTGAACATATTTCTTCGAGCACTGCAACAAATATAATGCTTTTTGACATTGGAGGAGTCTTGCCTCTTGGTGCATTTATGTAATGTCTTGGTGGAAAGCACTTGAAATAACTCCTAAAACTTGAATATCTACCACAGCAAAATAAAATTATTCTGTTAGAAATTCCTTCCAACTTTGGAAATTTAAAGAGGCTTTATGAATGCATACAAATTTGTCCCTTTCAGGAATATTCCTTTCACTGAGGCGATGAGACCTTGGGGGAGAGAAATATGGAGATGGTGTATGATAACATCGAGCATAATATTAACGTTGGTTGAATCCACAACCTCTTCTCACACGTTTAGGTGTGCCCTCTAGGATAGGACTTCTTGCAGGAGTCTGAATTTGATTATGATGGGGAAGTGTACTCTCATCAACAATAGGACTACGACTTGATCCTCTTGAAAACCTTATTCTTGGAGGCCTGCTTCAACTTTTCAAAGGAGTTTGAGCTAGGTTTTATCATGAATTTCTACTCAAACTCCTTCGTGGACTCCTTCTTAAAGGCCTACGAGCAATCACACTTGGGCTCCTACTTAAATCCCTGCAACTTGGGCTCTTGCTCAAACTCATTCAAGGATTTCTACTCAATACCCTTCTAGGACTTCTACTATGGATCTTTCTTGATATTCTCCTAGGACTCTCACTCTAGCTCCTGCTCAAGCTCCTTCTTGGGATTCTTCTCAAGATTCTTCTAGGGATTCTGCTCAAACTCTTCCGAGGGATCCTGTTGGGACTCCTTGGAGAGAAAAATCCATTTATTATATTAACAAGACAACAAATTGTACATCGTATAATTATACAACACCAATATATGAAATAATATATATACAACAATATAACATTTATGGTCAGTTAAAAATTCAAATGGCATATCAAGATGCTTACAACTTAAAATATAAATGTACCTTCATCAACTGCAATTATATTTTTATCTTTGCCTGGAAATATTTCACCACAATTAGAAATCTTAACTAAAACAATAGGTTTTCCTTGATCTGCAGTTGATAACTGCTCAATTTTCTTCATTGCATCTATTCCCTCAACAACTCTCCCAAAGATGACATGCTTGTTGCAGATAATAAGAAAAGGGACATTAATTATATGAGAGTAAAACAAAAAATAGAGTGGGGAGAGGAAATATATCCACATCAGTCAGACAAATGTTAGCCTCACCCCCTTAGTAGCATATAGACCAACTGAACTGGACTGAAGAGAACCGCCTACAAATATTTATCAAAATTTAAAAGGTCAAATGGTAAGAATACACTGGTGTCTGGCACCCAAAGAAAATAACCCATTATTTCAAGGTAAAGGAATCTTGTATTTATAAAATACGAAATGACATATGGTGACACTCATGAGTCATGGATAAAGAGAAAATATGCCAACCACAACCAACATGTAAAGCTGCTCAAACAAACTTAGGTGAATACAAAAAATCATAGATATGGAATCAAGTATATACCCATCAAGATGAGGTGTTTCTGCAAAAGTAATAAAGAACCGAGAACCATTGGTGTTATAAGATACAAAATTTCCATATGGTGACACTCATGAGTCATGGATAAAGAGAAAATATGTCGATCACAACCAACATGTAATGCTGCTCAGACAAACTCAGGTGAATACAAAGTCTGTGGGACTTGATGAATTCGTATTTTATGGAATCAACAAAACAATTACTCATTGAGTGAATAAAATAAAAAATGGAGCAAATCCTAAGTATATCTCATCAAAAGAACCACTACCAATTTTGTTCCCAAGCCTATACTTGTTGTTTACGTGTGACTCCATGTCACAGGATGTCACAATTTTAGACCCTATGTGCACACATTTGAGATCAATATGCACATTCCAGTACCTACAATCATGTCCCAACACTCCCACATACACTTCAACATCTACACGTGTTCTATCTCTATGCATACACTTTGTCATCATGAGATTTGTGGAAATGACCATATTTTGATGGAGATCTCTATGCTAAACTAGAATATGAAAATATATATATGCACAATAATATTTAACAAGTTTATTTTCAAACTATGGTTGTCTCAAATGGTTCCCTTTAGTAGTAAAGTGCATTCTACAGGAAACATAGTATAATTGCTTGACAAAATCAGTGAACCAACAACATACTTTGCAATGATAAATAATCAAGTTTTATGCAATCAAGCACTGAAAAAATGAAGCCAAGAAATATAACAAGGATACCATACTTGGAATATATTGGGAAAACTATCTGTAATGGAAAGCTCAATAAAGGGTTGGGGTCTTGTATTTCTAACTTGTATAAATGACCTTATGGTCATTGGAGGCTAGAGAAGACTTGAAGGTGAAAATCTAGAGTTGAATTTCTGTAATCCTACACTTGAAGGAGGAGCTTTGAAATGGAATTTGATAACAGTTAAGGAATATGCAGGAATTCTACTTCTCACATATGAAACCATCCTATTGGCATCAATTTCTTGTTGAATGGTTATCAAAAATACATTTGATATTTTTCCACTTGCATATTTAGCCTATCAATACCTATGTGCTGGAACATTGAATTCTCTACCAGCTCTTAGTAACGATCTGAACAAGGAAAATTCCGTTGTCGTAGTAGTGGCTCTTAAAATTCGTGGCAGATTGAGAAATGTAATATTGTGAACACGTGATAGAGTATATTACAAAATATCTAGTAATAAAGAGTAATATTAGCAATGGGTATTTACAGATGTTTGGAGAAGGAAATATCATTAGGAATCTATGGTGTCGAATCCTCCAACTAGCAAAGTAGCAGGTCCACATTACCAGCATTCAAATCCCAAATTTTGAAGATCAACAATAAAGATCAACCCCATATTCAAGGCATCAGATCGAGCATTTCCAGGAATTCATTTAACAGATGGTATTCAAAGGAGGGAAAAATATCATAGTATAGGATGTCAAAGCATATTTGGGTCATAGATTGAACACTTGAAAGCTACAAGATTCCAAGAAATCATCTCCAGATTTATGGCAATAGCAAGGCATATATCCCCGAATTTCAGCTAGAAGATTAGTTGACAGTTATAGTCAAACCTCATATTTTAAGGGAATTGAACTCAGCAGTAGTACTAGCGTTTAGCAAATCAACTTAGCAGCAGTACTTAGCATTCAACAAATAAACTCCAGGTATAGCATTTCCTGGCTCTATACTTGGCTCTATGTTGAATATTTTTCTTGTCAAAATTCATGGCACAATTCATGTCACTAACCCTGGATTAATATATGGTGCTATGTTATTCAGGACGTTTTTTTGGAGGCTATTCTTGGCGTTATATGGGATGCTTTTGTGGAAACTAATTGGGGCATTAATTGGGATGCTAATTGGGTTGATAATTGTGATGCTAATTAGGATGCTAATTGGGACATTAATTGGGATGCTAATTATCATCCAAAATAGCACCAACTTTTAAAAAGGGACGATAATTGGGATGCTAATTGGGATTCTAATTGGGACACTAATTGGGATGCTAATTGGGACGCTAATTGGGACGCTAATTGGGATGCTAATTGGAACGCTAATTGGGATTCTAATGGGGATGCTAATTGGGATGCTAATTAGCGTCCAAAATAGTGCTAACTTTTAAATAGGGATGCTAATTGGGATACTAATTAGGACACTAATTGGGACGCTAATAAGGACGTTATTTGGGACGTTATTTGGGATGCTAATTAGCGTCCAAAATAGCGTCAAATTTTAAAAAGGGACGCAAATAAAGCCATTAAAAGCACCATCCCAAGGAAAAGCGTCCACTTTGTCCAAAAAATGATGAAAAATACACTAAAAGTGATAGTGGATGCTAAAAAGGAAGCTAAAAGGGACGCTAATCACAGGGTTTTCTTGTAGTGTTCGTCTTCATCCAAACCACCTTTTCCCACTATTCTCTTTCTTGATCTGTCGGGTGTCCTGCTGAAATTTTGTTGGCGGTGTTTTGCCATATGACCATAATTGTGACACATGTGGCATCTGAAAGGAACCCCTTCATAATCAAGTTTTTTCCTATGACTCTCCTGTCTCCAAATGAAATTCACCTCTCAAAGCCCCAATCTTATGTTTAGGGAAACCAAAATTATTTCCACTAACATTCATCCGGTTTGGGTGAAGTTCATATCTACATTAATGAATGCTCATAAGGAATTCCCAATATCCCGAAAAGAATCCCGGTTCTATAACTCCCATGGTAGCCCAAGAATCCTTACACATACCAGAATCACATCAATTTTTTTTGTATCTACGTGTGATCCAACCAGCAGTTGGCATGTTGTTGAACTTTGAAAAAGTCTAGCACTTCGACTACTTTGATTGCTTCGACAAATTTAGTATTAGATTCGATAAGTTTGAACCTCGAAAAAATCAAAATTGACAACCTTGATAGGTTTTGCACTTGACATACAACATCTTGACATGCCTTGTCAGCACCGACGACTGTCAAACATCGACAGAATGTCTCTATCTTCTAGTCGTCTGTGACGGTTGAACTTTTGAACCGTTATAACTTCTTTTTTAACTAAACGTAACAGGTAGTCACCCAAGCATCTCATAATTATATATAAACATTTACACTATTGTAACAATCAACCAACCTTCATGGAGAATAAGTAATATATAAATTGGTTTGAATTCTTTCATATTGTCTATGCGCATACTTTTTGTTGATATAGTGTATTTCCTTCTTTACTTGTTCTTTTTTTTATGCTTCCTACATAATAGTGTTCGACTCATTTAGTCGACTGTTTTCCCCAACATGCACCTGGGCACGACCTAGATCATTGGTACCAGAGCTTGATCTTGTTCAGAGATTAAGTTACATGAACAATTCCATCGAAGTTATTTAACTTATGCCTATTCAAACATGCTCGCAAACTCAGCAACACAAGAAGATACTTCCTTTGACTTCAGAAAATATGGATGAAGAAGTAGATAATAGACATGTAACTATCGAGACAAAGAAACTCATAGAAAAACTATTGGCTCACCGGTGGACCAAAATGTTCACCCAGTTTAGCAAGATTCTCATGTGATTCACTTCGACATCCAGAAAATCCTTGACACGAACTCACTCCAATAAAATCAGCCCCTTCAAAATGAAAATGAATCTGGAAATAATGAATCTTGAAGGAAATATTGACGTGGAATCCATCGACGATTGGTTTCAACAACTAGAATCATACTAATTCATGAATCAACTCTATGAAGCAAAAAAGATCACCATTGTGTCCTTGAAGATGTCAAGTTTTGTACACTGCTGGTGGGAAAACTTATCGACAAAGATGGAAAAATAAGGCGACCCCATAGAAACATGGGTAAAAATTTTTGAATACGTCTGAAAGGAGTTATACCTGCCCAAATATCTTGAAAAACAGTATAAGAAGAGGCAACAACTAAGTCAATGTAAAGACCAGTCCATGCAGAGTTACACCGATGACTTTTATCGCCTCATGGCTAGACTTGGCATCTAAGAAGAAGAAAAGTTGTGTGTCTTGAAGTATGTCAGCAGATTATTCCCATACATTCAACAAGAGACGGAGTTTTTGACTGTCAATAGGCTTACAGATTCATTTCATTACACCATAAATATTGAATCTAAACATAAAGGAAAAGCACGTTTCACGAACAATCCAACGGGTCAAACATCTGACAAGAAGTTACCAGCCGACTCTGACAAGTTTAACTACCTTTCTCAATCGACTCCGCCAAATCCTGATCATCACAAGAATAAATTTCAGAAATACAAGAAGGATCGCAACAAACAACCTCCTACCGGGAAATGGTGTGATTATCACAATTCAGCATGGCATGATACGTCAGAATGCAAAGCTTGGAAGACATTTTTGGAAAAATTATCGACATCCGACTTGTCCAAAATAACCTTGGTAGAATCTGATCCAGATGCATCAACCCTATTGGCTTCGACTTCAACCACTCTGACAGCCTCAACTATCATCGATGAGGAGGAACGAGAGAGCCTGTTCCATACACGGATATGGCTTTGAAAAAATACATTACATCTAATTATGGATAATGGTATCCAGAAGAACTTCGTTTCTAAATATCTTGTGAATAGATTAGGTCTTGTCATCACTCCACATCCTCAGCCTTACAATATTGGTTGGATGAAGGATGGACAGGAACTAAGAATCACACGCCAATGTAGACTCACCTACTTCATTAAGCATTTTGAAGATAAAGCACTCTGTGACGTGGAAACTATTTTCGTAGCCAACACCCTGTTCAGAAAACCTTAGCTACAGGATCGACATGGTACATCTCAGTCACGACCTTAGAAGATGATTGTCAAAATTCATAATCAATGGTACGACATACTAGAGAGACAACCCACATCAATGGTTTCTATGATATCTTCCAAACAAACAAAGAATCTTATCAATCATGCTCAACATTTCGCATTAATTATGATAAAGCCTCAACATTCTAGGAATACTGCATCAACAAGTCAACTCACTGACCTGCGCAACTCCAGCCAACAATAACAAATTGACCAAATTTTTGCGAAATACCCAAATATATTTCAAGAGCTGAATGGAGTACCTCTGTATTGTCAGGTAAAACACTCCATTGAACTTGTTGCTAGTTCTTCGTTACCTAACACGTCTATTTACAAAAGATCCATTCTTGAGAATGAAGAGATTCACAGGCAAATCCAAGATTTGATCAACAAAGGTCATATATGTCCCAACTCCTCTTCTTGTGGAAGTCCATTTGTCCTAGTTCCAAAGAGATATGGGACTTAGCGCATGTGAATCGACTATCGGGCTCTCAACAAAATTTCAGTAAAGAATAGATAGCCTCTTCCAAGGATAGAAAAACTCATCAACTATCTGAAAGGTGTTAAGTTCTTTATGAAGCTTGAACTTAAGTCGGGATATCATAAAATTCTGAACAAGTCAACCGATGTATGGAAAATGAATTTCAATACCAAGGAAGGATTGTTTGAATGGTTAATCATGCCTTTCAGGTTATCCAATGGACCTGCAACCTTCATGAGATATAGGATGACATTCTATGAATATTCATCGGTAAGTGTGTCATTGTTGAGCTCGACAATATCTTTATTTTCAGTCGATTATGGGAAGAACATGTCACACAACTTCAACAAGTCTTCAACACTATCCAACAACATCAACTTTATCTGAACATGGACAAATGCTCATTTACGATGACCAACATCAAATATTTGGGGTGTGTAAGTGACTCTGCATGCATTCATGTCGACCCGAAAAAAGTACAGATCCTCAAATATTGGCCCGTTCCTCAAAACATTCATGAACTGAGAATTTTTCTTGGTTTGGAGAATTTCTATCGACGGTTCATACTAGGATTTAGTCATATCGCATGGACCTTGAATTTGTTGACTAAAGGAAATGGAAAACTTTTCTTCAAATGGAAATCAAGACAACAATAATATTTTGAACAACTCAAAAAAAATCTTTGTACTGCACCAGTACTTGTGTTACTTGATTAGCATCATCATTTTGAGACTGAGAGGGATGCATCAAACTATGCAGGCTTGACGCAGTGATCACTCAGTCAGGTCACCTAGTTGTGTTTCATTCCGAGACTTTCAATGAAATTGTTAGAAGGTATTCGATGTATGAAAAATAACTGTACGCCATTTTGCAAGCTCGTAAGCAATGGATACCCTACATTCTTAGCAAGGAAATGGTCATCCTCACTGACCATAAACCTTTGCAGTTCGCTTTGTCCCAGTTGATAATACAAACAAATCGACAACTCAAGTGGATTAATTACCTGCAACGGTTTCATTTGGTAATTAAGTATCGAAAAATAAAATCCAATGCCACAACCGATTGTCTCAGCCGACCACCCATTACTCTACTATCTACAATAATGAGTATGAATTGTTACGACACCACTACTACTTGTCCACAATTGTATTCGGTAGACTATGACTTCTCCACAATTTATCGACAGCTTCAAGCCAACATGTTGTCTACTTCCTAAAGGACACCTTACTATATAAGCTTGGATAACTTTGTGTTTCAACTGATCTTATTTGAACATGTTTGGAAACATTATGGCCTCCCGACGACCATTATTTCTGACATAGATGATAGATTTATCATCACCTTTTGGAAAAATCTCTGGAAACATCTGGACACGAGACTTTCTTTGTCGACAACCTTCCATTTGTAGATATATAGACAAACAAAAGTTGTAAATCTCCTAGTAGTACAACTGCTTCTCATGTACAACCACAAGCATCATCGAACCTGGGATGACAACCTTCCATACATACATCACAACTACAATCGTGCTCGACGTAGTTCTATGGTAAAGAGTCCATTTGAGACATGTTATGGATTTCAACCTTGAGTGCCTATCGACTTGATCAGTTCCTCGACACAGTCAAATGACACCGACTTCGAAGGACGAGAAGTGGGGAAAGCATTAAAATTCAGAGATCAATTATACAACATCCATAAGAAAACACAGGAAATGTTGCAATGAGCTAATGAAAAAGCTAAGGCCCGACACTACAAGCACCATATGCCTCATTCATTCCAAATTTGGGATAGGGTCTAGTTAAATCTAAAGAAGGAGTGCTTCACTAGCCCGTACATAAAGCTGAAACCTTTGTGATATAGTCCATATAGTATCCTTAAGTAGATTGGAGAAAACATTTTTCAGCTCGATATTCTTGCATGCCTTGGTCTGCATCCAGTATTCAATGTAGACCTACTTCGACCATACCATGCACCATTATTGGAACAAAATGACTTGCATAAAACAAAACCCAAATACATGCATCCAAATGTTCAGCAACCGCTTCTTTGCGACACCATTGTGGGACGACGGATATGCCATACAAGGACGAACTCCATTCCCTTGTTTCAAGTGGTTGAAACTGGAGAACTTCCTATGCAAGAAAATGGTACTCTGCCACTGAAGTAGCCAACAAGTTTCCTCACCTGAACGAATACACAATGGAGACCATTGTTTCTTAAGGAAGGAGGAATGATCCAACCAACAGTTGACATGTTGTTGAACTTTGACAAAGTCTAGCACTTCGATTACTTTGACTGCATCGATAGGTTCAATATCGGCTTTGAAAAGTCCAAACCTCGACACAACCAGCCTTGACAACCTCGACAGGCTTTGCACTCGACATACAACATCTTGACATGCCTTGTTGGCACCAACGATTGTCGAACATTGATAGGATGTCTTTGTCTTCTAATCATCTGCGACAGTTGAATTTACGAACCGTTATAACTTCCTTTTGTTGATGTAATTGTAACTTTGGAATGTATTCATTCATATATCTTATGTATTGTACCCCAATGTTTATTCCAAGATGTGTCTATAATTTAATTGAGTCATGTCATACCCCGATGTTTATTCCGGGAAGTTTCTATAATATAAAGAAGTCATGTCAAGTCATTGTGGGTAACCCTCCTATTGGTCAAGGGTTAAAGTCCCCACAGTTATGGGGCCCTAGGGTTATTATATTATCCTAGAGATGTCGACCCTAGGTGAGTCATTGTAAGTCGGGGAAATAGTCCCCACCATTTTTTTAAGGATAAACCTCCTTGTTCGTCGGAGGAGGCAAAGTCCCCACAATTTGTGGGGCACTAGGGTTATTAGACACTCCTAGAGATGTCGGCTCTAGTAAGTAATTGTTAAGTGAGGCCGGCATGTTGGAGTGGGTTTCAAGTGAACAAAAGAATATAAATAGAGAGTGATCCTCTCTATTTATCACACACACATTCACTCATTGGGGCGCATGAGTGAGAGGAGAAGTTGCTGGGACAAGAGAGAGACTATTGATGTCGGGAGATCATCTTTATGTTTTCGGGTTTTACTTTTGGTGTTGATTATATCTATGAGGAATTTGTGGGGTTTTCTCCTTTATGGTTTCCCCGAGGAAAATTCTTTGTGTCTCTTGTCTCTTGTGTTTGTTGTTGTGCATGTTATTCTCTCAGTTAAAGATCCTAAGATCATAATGCTAGCTTAAATGATAAAAATCTAACATGGTATCAGAGCTAACCTAAGAAAAAGACATTGTGCAGCTACAAAAGCTAGGGCTTCTTACTTTTTGGGTCTCTCTCCACAATCCATCAGCAAAAGTATGCTAGGCTGACTCTCCATTGAAGGGCACATCTTTCTATCGAAGCAGAATTCAATTCCGAGCATTTTCAGTTTTGGTGTGGGAAATTAGGGCTTCTTATAGAAGAGGAATTTTTGAGTGAGCCCAGCATAGGATTTCTCTCCTCATCAAAATTGAAGTTTAGATACCTCGATCAATATTTTTGGTTGGGTGAAACTCCAGGAAATTCAAACCCTAGTTTGACCTCGAGCTGGAAAAACCCTAAGATACTAAAACTAATAAGTTTTGGTAAATTCACTATATCTTGGGATTGGCAAAGGCTCAAGAGCTGAAAATTGCAAAGGCCGAAGCTAAAATCTTGATTTACACTGTATCACCTACAAGAAAAGAAGGATGAGACTTGTTCCGAAGAACAAGTGACGACAGTTCAAGGTGAAAAATAATATGACAAATGCAGCGACATTATTGATGCAGAACCTTCCAAGAAGAAAGGGAAGACTAGTTCAAGAAGAATGATGTCTAGGATGCAGTATCAATACATGAAGTGAAGTTCATAGTTCCATCATGCAGTAGATGGAAACATCGTAGGATACAAGGAAATATTCAAATAGACATTTGTAGCCAGTAGGAGTTGAGACACATGACAGGCAGAATCATGTGTGCAAATAAAAGAAGACCTTTTATGAGTTTAGAAGACACCTATGGGATAACACATACATGATGAGCTTGATGAAGATCTGAACCTTTTCTACAAGGTTGATAAAGGATGACAAGCTCACAGATGGGTATGAGAAGAACGCTTTCAAAGATAGAGGATCTTGGTATCCAGTGACCCTAGATGGATACATAGAATATTAGTAGCAAAGGAAGCTACTTGTCTCTCTAGTACAGAATGTTTCAGTGCATAGAGTACGAAAGACAGAGGGAGTATGATGCTTCAGAGGGAGTGACTATAGAAGATCTTGAGGTTTGACATAATATGATAGGATGGATAGATTACTGATGACTCTAGGCTTTACTGAGAGTAAAGTAGATTCCAACCCTTGCTTCAAGGTTGAATGCAGAAGACCAGTGATGCTCCTGTTATGTGTTGATGCACTATGTTATAGGCATGGAGGTGTGGACAAGAGAAGTATGCAGTAGAGATCCTGAATAGGTTCAGGATGATGGGATGCATGACCACACCTATGGCATCGAACCTGAAGCTATTGATTGTTTCTTCATCAGAGTTGGTTGATTCCATGATGTATCATCAGATGATTTGTTCATTGATGTACCTGACAAATACAATACCAGATATTTGCTTTACTATGAACACATTGAGACATGTTCACCTAATGGTTGCAAATCATGCAGTAAGGTACCTGAGGGGTACAGTTGATTATGGGCTCAAGTATGAGGCGAATCAAAATATTAACCTGGAAGGTTATGTTGATTCAGATTGGGTAGGAAGTGCACTTCAGGGTGTTGCTTCAGTATGGGATCATGTGTGATCTCTTGGTTCAACAGGAAGCAATCCTGTGTGGCACTGAGTACAGCTGAAGCAGAGTATGTCACAGCTTGTTTAGCTAGTTGTGAGGTAGTATGGTTGAGGAAGCTACTGTCTGATTTATTTGATCTCCATATGGATGCTACTTGTATACATTGCAACAACTAGAGTTGTTTGAAGTTGTCAGAGAACTCAGTGTTCCATGACAAGTCGAAGCATATCGAGATCAAGTATCACTATATCAAGGATATGGTGCAGAAAGGAGCAATGAAGCTCCAGTATGTTATGACAGAAAAATAGATAGCTGATGTGTTGAAAAAAATATTGGCTAGGGTGAAGTTAATGTACTTCAGGGAGAAGCTTGGTGTTCTCCAGATCGAGGTTCGTTCCAAGGGGAAATGATGAGACCTAGATCCATTCTGACATGGTGAGAGGATTGGTTCCTTCCATGGTCAGATGTAAGCACTGAGCCATTTTATCATGGAGAGAGGATTGGTTCCTTCCATGTCAGATGTGAGTGCTGAGCCTATTATTCCAAAATACTGTCACCATCATGTGGGATGAGAATGCTTGGTTTCATGGAGATGCATGTCAACACTAAGGCTTGGTTGTAAAATTCTTCATATTTCTATATTAATGCAAGTTGATTTTTGTCCCACATATATTGTTGTTGTTTGATTTCACATGTATGTTGTTAGATTCCTTAGTCACTAACATAGATCAGTAGATTATATTCTAGCTGCGTTGATCTGTTTGTGTGTTGAAGCTTATTACAGGTACACAGGGTAACGATCAAATCATTGCATTCAAGGTATCTACGACGTCTAGGGAGAGTCTTCAACCTCTGTCCTCTATTTGTTCTAGATCTGAACCATTCAGACCAGTGGAACACCTTACTATCCGCAGGAGGTGAAATATTCCAGCTAACAAATCTAGTGACTCTGCTGGGGATAACTCAGCGGCTGCAGGGGAGTTCCCTTGTAGGATTTGCAAGGGTGATCACCTTATAAAATATTGTCATGGTTTGTCCCTATTTTTAGAAGAGTGGTATAAGGTTTCCTGGAAATCGATGTCATCAGACTCTGGTCATCATACTGATGATCCCCCATCAACCAATGACTCTGTGGTTAAGAGTCGGAAGGGTAAAGTCAGAAATCCTTGCTTTCTTTGTAAAGACATGCACTTTACTTACCTTTGTCCTCTCATGGATGAAGCTTCTAAGTTGCTGGAAGATCTTACTGTTTCTCGTCAACGGCTTCCAACAGGTTATTGTAGGTTGTCTCTTGAACCCTCATTGGTTGATAAAGTGGTTGATCTAGTTCTAACCGTGGTCGATCCCACTCTTCCGTTGAAGAGTGAAATTGAAGTGGTCAATCCAAGTCCATCCTTAGTTGATCCCAATCTTCTTTTGAAGAGTGAAGTTGAAGTGGTAGAGTCAATGTCATCTCCACTCGATCCCACTCTTTCATCAGAGAGTGTTAAGACTGAAGTAGTCTCTTTGACCAAATCTTCATCCTGTTCTTCTCTTCCAATAGAGAATGAACCAAAACCCGCTGAAGTTTTTATGCTTCGTTCTGATTGTTCTCGACAAGAGGAAATTTTGTCTGTTTCGACAGAACCCTCTCCAAGTAATGAGGTTATTTCCTTTGACTGGAATAACCTAACAGAGTCTCATCTTCATTTAAGTTTCCTTTCCAGATAGTTGTGAATGTTACTGCTAGGCAGATACTTCACACTATTGTTGACGAAGGGGCTTTTGTTAGTATTCTATCCTCAACTGCTTGGCAATCTTTAGGCTCTCCTCAGCTTGTGCCATCCACCGATCGGATACAGGCTCTTAATTGAAGACCTATTGCACCTTTAGGGACCTCTCCTTATTTACCTATTACATTAGGAGGGAAAACTGTCTGTATTGATGTTATGGTGGTCCAAGGTCCTTTAGATTTCAATCTGCTCCTTGGACACGATTATGTTTATGCCATGAAGGCTATTTTGTCCACACTCTTTAGAGTTATGCATTTTCCCCATGATGGGAAGATTGTGACCATTGATCAGCTTTCCTTTTTTACACCTGACCATCGCATTACTCCTAGTATTGAGGCTTCCCTAAATGTGCCACATGTTCTTGTGGTTCCTTCCCCTTCTTCTAGTTAGCTTCTTCCCATCATAGGTAAAATGGGGGGCATGGCTCTAGTCTATGGATATCATAATGGAGCTAAGTCGCTAGCTTTTATGAAATGGGGGCAACCTACAAACCTCTGGATATCATGTTTGGTAGGATCAGGTTTGCAAGCATAGTTTACCTTTTGGTTTCAAGCTCGTTAAAAAATAAAACCACTCCTCAGAGCATAGTTTACCCTATGGTTTCAAGCTCTTTAAAAAATAAAACCACTCCTCAGAGCATAGTTTACCCTGTGGTTTCAAGCTCGTTAAAAAATAAAACCACTCCTCAAGCGTAGTTTACCTTTTGGTTTCAATCTTGCATAAAAATGAAACCATTCCTTTGAGCAAAGTTCCCATTCTGTGTCAAGCTCGTTAAAAAATGAAACAGCACCTGACCATCATGTTAAGTTTTGACCATCATGTCAGTTTTCCTTGAGCAAAGTTCCCATTCTGTGTCAAGCGCATTAAAAAATGAAACAACACATGACCATCATGTCATTTTTCCCTGAGCAAAGTTCCCATTCTATGTCAAGCTCGTTAAAAAATGAAATGGATTTCCTCAAGCATAGTTTACCTTTTGGTTTCAAGCTTGCATAAAAATGAAATCATTTCTGAGCATAGTTCATTTTCTATTTCAAGCTCGTTAAAAAATGAAGTAGGTTTCCTTAAGCATAGTTTACCTTTTGGTTTCAAGCTTGCATAAAAATGAAACCATGTTCCAAGCATAGTTACCTTCTGTTTCAAGCTTGTGTAAAAATGAAACGGATCCCCTTCCCTTGAGTCAAGTCTTCACTTTAGTGTTAGAACTTGAACCTTCCTGATTCTCGTTCTTCCTACCCCTCTGGTGAACATTTTCACATTAGTAACCAGGTTTTTTAGGTTGGGTATGGAAGAATAATCGTCAAATGAAACGAAGCTTGGGGGCATGTCGAGCCGCTAGCAACCATGCTAGGGGTAAGCTTCGCTAGAAATCATGTTGGGGGCAAGATTCCAACCTCTGTATATCATGTTAATGGGATTTTTCAAGCATAGTTTACCCATTGGTTTCGAGCTTGCATAAAAATGAAACCAATCTTCGAGCATTCTTTCAACTAATCTTTGAGCTCGCTAAAAACAGTAAGATGTTGTTGAGCTTACTTTTCATTTTTCGTGCTTTGGTTAAAACATGAAATTTGGTTTGAGCTTAGTTTATTACTTTTTTGTGCTCTGGATTCAAACATGAAAAATTCTAATGGAGTCCTCTTTAAACCCTTTTCAGGCTCCCTAAATACGAAAAGATCGTCGAGCGATCTTGTCTTCTTCATGTTCGTTAAATTATTTGAAGAGTCATCCGTCTGACGATAGGTTATCTCTTCTTCGGTTTAGACAGGACTATTTACGAAAAAGGAACACTCCAGCCAATCATGACTGGAAGAGTTCTCTAAGGTATGATTTTATACTTTTTCAGGCCTTAGAGACTAAATCATACGAAAAAGGACCCCTTTGGATTCTTCTTCCGTATTCGTTTAGAATCTCTAAACATGAACGATGCCGAGTTTTCTTTCAGTGGACTCGTTAAATTAAACATTGAGAGGCCCATTTTGGGAACGAACCCCTCCTCTCTCAGGTCCGTAAAACATATGATTCTAGACTTGTCTTCTGACAAGCTATATCGAGTGTTTGTTACCCTCTTTGAACTCGTAAAACCGAAAATAGGCACTCATTGATCATGATGGGGGAAATGGGAAGGGGATCATTTTGCAAATAATGGCAGTTGTCGTTACCTTTGAACATGGCACTTGTCTGCATAAGCATGTCAGTCAATTGGGTATTCATCTAATCTCCATGACGATCCACTTTCATGAGTCATGTCACTCCTTTGAGTATTTCAAAAGAATGCATTGTCCATTGTCGCATTGTGTGTTTGTCCCGTCTAGTCATGCTGCCAAGTATTTTTGTTGTGCTCCCGATGTTCAATGGGTATTTGAAGGAGTTTTACCTCTGCAGTCTACACAGTCTTTGTGTCAGTATCTTTGAGTCAGTTATATGGTTACTACATACACATCATTCCAGAACTATGTTTCGAGTATCGTGTCGTCGATGTGGGACTCATCATGGCCCTCCTTCGACAAGACTATTCCCGTCGACATCAGCTCATCATCCAAGAAATAGTCTTAGAAACAATATTTGGTACCTTGAGATCTGTATGCCTTAATGACAGATTCTCTCGCTCTTGACATAGGTTCACATCATTGACCTTTGATCGATAGAGTTGATTGGGTATTCGACATCAGGATATCTATTCACACTCAGTAGATTGTACTAGAGTACCGACATCAATGGTGATCTCCCTCGCACTTGTTAACGGTTCACATCATTGGCCGGTAATCAAGTGGTTTCTACCATGTTCGAATTTAGATCATTGTAATCACATGGATAGAATCACACTTTGTGGAAGACGAGATGAAGACCCTGGGTATTTGTTTAAAGCGCTCATTGCTTTTCCCCAGGTTGCAATGGAGTTTTGTATGTCTAGCATGGATCCACATTTGTATGGTCGTGGCTATGCTCAAATTTTCATCTATATGACATAGATCTACATTGTATGTCTAGTAGCTATGTCCTCTATCACATGGATTTACGTTGTATTTTAGTAGCCATGCTTGTTTATTCCTCTCATGGATCTGCCTTGTATTGGTTTGCAGCCATGAGTTTGGTTACTTGTATCTATGAATCAAAATACTGATGTACTACAGATGCCTACTTGATGACATGCTCTGATCGAGCCAACATTTTCATCTCATGGCAACGAATTTTTCTCTCAAATATCTCGTTTATTGTATCCCTCTAAGACTCATGCTTTGGGGGGGCATCACGTTATACCAAAACCTGTCACCATCATGTGATAAGAACTTTGACATGCCTACTTTCCCTGAATCCCAGCTCTTGCAGTAGAAACTCATGGTTATCATCAATCTTCTATGAAAATTCCCAGCACCATGCTTGCCCCTTTATCCAGAAGCAGTACCCTTGTTCGCACTTCCCATCCCCTATTTCCCACAAGCGGTGCCATCGCTTATGGCCCTTGGTCCATAAGCGGTTATTACCAGAACCACTCTGTCATTGAAGGAGAAACGTGGTACCCTAGGTAAAAAGGGAAAAGGAGAAGTTTCTTGAGGTTTGTAGATGATAAGCCTCGTATCCTCCCTTATCCCTACTATTGTGGGTTAGTTGAGCTCAAGATCCCTCATCCTAGGATCTTAGAGGCCACCTCACCCACTAATCTCTCAACCTACCTTATCCATTAAGCCTTATAAATACAAGCTTATGGCCATGGTTGAGGGGGAGAACTCTGAAGTCATCGTTATGTTGTTGGATTGATCACTTGGTCCACATCATTGGAGAGCATAGAGAGAGCTAGAGTCGGAGCTTATGGCGATGAGAATGCTTGGTTTCATGGAGATGCATGTGAACGCTAAGGCTTGGTTGTAAACTTCTTCATATTTTTTAATGCAAGTTGATTTATGTCCCACATATATTGTTGTTGTATGTTGTTAGATTCCTTAGTCACTAACATAGATTAGTAGATTATATTCTGGCGGTTTTGATATGTTTGCGTGTTGAAGCTTATTGCAGGTACACAGGGTAACGATCGAAGCATTACATTCTAGGTATCTATGGCTTCTAAGGAGAGTCTTCAACCTCTGTCCTCTATTTGTTCTGGATTGGAACCATTCAAACCAGTGGAACACCTTGCTGTCTGTAGGAGGTGAAATATTCTAGCTAACAGAGCCATTATGATGTGACTGTAGGATTGGTTCCTACATGATTAGAAATAAGCATTGAATTCCATTCTTGGAATGGAGGTTCCTGGTTAGTTACCAGGAATACTCGGTCTAGGAATGAGGGCCTTTCTGATATGACTGTAAGATGTAATATTACATGATCAGATGTGAGCGCATGGAAATTCTGATGTGATTGTAGGATTGGTTCCTACTTAATCAAATATAATGGCTATTGCCATTCTTGGAATGGAGGCACCTGGTCAGTTACCAGGTAGCTTAGTCTAGGACTAGGGGCCATTCTGATATGACTGTAGGATTGGTTCCTACAAGATCATATGTAAGTACACGCCCTTCTGACATTGGTTGTCAGATGTAAGTGCAGAGCCCTTTCGGCATGAAGGATTGGTTCCTTGCATGGTCGAATATAAGTGCTGAGAATTTCTGACATTGGTTGTTAGATGTAAGTGCAGAGCCTTTTAGCATGGAGGATTGGTTCCTCGCATGGCTGAGTGTAAGTGCTGAATCCTTTCTGACATTTGTTGATGAATGTGAGTGCTGGGCCTTTTTGACAGGGTTGTGGGAGGTGTTCCCACATGGTTAGATGTGAGTGTTGGGTGTTCCTTTCTGATATGATTATAGGATTGGTTCCTACATGATCAGATATATGTGTTGGGTAGGCCATTCTAACTTAGGGTCATATATAAGTGCTGAAAGAATACCTACATGGAGGCTAGGCCTAAAACCAGCATGAAAAAGGGCTGGCTCTGTAGAACTTCCTGTGACGAGAAGAATCAAGAGATAGCACCCGTGATGATGATCTAGTAGAGATGTTCCAGAACTAGATATGATCCAAATCAAGTGATGATCTAGATCCAATGATGATGATCCAGATCGAGTGATGATCCAAATCGAGTGATGATGATCCAGATCGAGTGATTATCTAGATCCAGTGATGATGATCCAGATCAAGTGATGATATAGATGCAGTGTTGATGATCCAAATCAAGTGATGATCCAGATCCGACGATGAAGATAAATTGAATATGGAGATGAATTCAAGGTGAAGATGATGAGGACTCGATGATGATCCAGATGATACATAGAAGAAGACTTGTACTGATAAATTGTGTCGAGAGAATGCCTTCCTAGTTAAGAGGGAGTGTTGATGTAATTGTAACTTCGGAATGTATTCATCCATATATATTATGTATTGTACCTCGATGTTTATTCTATGATGTGTCTATAATGTAATTGATTCATGTCATACCCCAATGTTTATTGCGGGAAGTTTCTATAATATAAACAAGTCATGTCAAGTCATTGTGGGTAACCCTCCTATTGGTCAAGGGTTAAATCCCCACAGTTATGGCACCCTAGGGTTATTAGACTATCCTAGATATGTCGACCCTAGGTGAGTCATTGTAAGTCGGGGCAATAGTCCCCACCATTATGTTAAGGATAAACTTTTTTGTTGGTCGAAGGAGGAAAAGTCCCCACAAGTTGTGGGGGGGCACTAGGGTTATTAGACACTCCTAGAGATGTCGACTCTAGTAAGTAATTGTTAAGTGAGGCCAACATATTGGAGTGGGTTTCAAGTGAATGAAAGAATATAAATAGAGAGTGGCCTCTCTATTTATCACACACACATTCACTCATTGGGGCACATAAGTGAGAGGAGAAGTTGCTGGGACAATAGAGAGACTACTGTTGTCGGGAGATCATCTTTATGTTTTTCCATTTTACTTTTGGTGCTGATTCTATCTCTGAGGAAGTTGTGGGGTTTTATCCTTTATGGTTTCCCTGAAGAAAATTCTTTGTGTCTCTTGTCTCTTGTGTTTATTGTTGTGCATGTTATTCTCTCAGTTAAAGATACTAAGATCATAATGCTAGCTTAAATGATAAAAATCTAAAACTTTTGTAACTGAACGTAATGGGTAGTCACCCAAGTGTCTCGGAATTCTATATAAACATATACATTATTGTAACAATCAACCAACCTTCATGGAGAAGAAGTAATATAGAAATTCGTTTGAATTCTTGCATATTGTCTGTGCACATAATTTCTATTGATATATTGTATTTCCTTCTTTACTTGTTATTTTTCTATGCTTCTTCCATAACAGTGTTCGACTCATTCAGTTGACTGTTGTCCCCTGTGTGCACCAGGGCATGACTTGGATCAACGTGAAACATAGCAACTTTTGAAGAGTATGGGAATGTTTCCCAAACTTCAATGCTTCTGAAAGATTCAATCAACATCCTCCCTTATATTGAGCTTGAAAATAAACCATCCTCTTGAAAGGACCATAATTTCTAGTTGAAATGCCAAGAGGCTTGTCCAATTTGTTGTTTCCAAGTTTTCCAAATCCTCCCTGCTAGGGAATTTTCCTCTAGCTCTCCACACCATAGTTGTTTCTTCCATATCGAAAGATTGTGATGCAGAGACATTTTGTCCACGGATCAAATTTAGGGGTTTTTTTTTTTTTCAAGAATTTACTCTTCCTCCATCTCTGTGAATGTCCCTCTAGAGAGCATCGATTTAGATGAGGATCGGCAATTTCAATCCCAAAACCCTCATGCAAAGTGTTCATACCCTGCTAGTCCAATGGTCTCAGAAAAGAGGCAATGAAACCATCTAGGATTTGAGTGGTGAAATCCTCAAGGTTTTCAGTGGGAAATGAGGGATTACCTAGAGCCTCCAATAACAGCCATCCAAAATATACTAGATCCAGCACAAAACACATATCTGGTTCAACCCAGTTCTCCTCATGAAAACCCACATGAGTTATTGTTGCGTCTACCGTTAGAGAAAACCCTAGGCTTGTGTGATGTGGTGGTTTGAATAGGGTAAACAGATTTCCATCCATTTCTCATGCCATATGTCTTACCAAAAGCAATGCCGAGTATGCTCCTGCTTCAACACTTTTGGGCAAATTTCCAACCACACCCTTCGTCCCCATCTTCTCGCCATACCAATCCTAGTTGTCACCACTTCTGACATTTGGGACCCAGGTGTCTTTGTTGGGCATACATATTCCGATGAAAGTAGTTTTAAGAGAGATTGAAAAATCCCCTAACCCTCTAGTCGATCCTCCAAATAATCCACCTCATCAACCGTTTGGTATTCCATGCTTTCACCAAGCCACCAAATATTAGACTCCTCATCCGCCTTTTGTGGCTTTCATAGATCCATGGTAAGTGTTTTTGAAAGGGCTGCCTCTACAGCCATTTAGAACTGCAGAACCCTAGCGGTGCCCTTACTGTTCCTCTTCATAATCGTCTTCGTAAACTTATAAACCATAATCATTACTTTTACTTACACCACTTTCATTTGCATTAACATCAATAACATTCTTAAAATGAAAAAATTCAATCCATTTTATTTATTCATCATCATAAGTTGTAATCGTCTTCGTAAACTTAAAAACCATAATCATTACTTTGACTTACACCACTTTCATTTGCATTAACATTAATAACATTCTTAAAAAAAACATTCAATCTATTTTATTTGTTCATGATCATAAGATTTTTTTTTAGAAGGAAAAAATCTTGTCCTTGATATTTATAAAATGAATCAATGGGCATCTGGCATGCCATCCCTGAGTCAGGGTTACAAACATTTAAAGATCATAGAGGGAGTATCTAACAACAGTATACTGATGATAAGACTCACACAACAAGCAGCCCTGATGGAGTAGGAACATACCCAAAACAATGGCACTACCATATGTCATCCAATCCACAACATTAAAGTGTTAATTGTCTCTCAAAACCCATCTCTACCATGAACATAAAAGAGGTAGAGCTGCTATCAGTAAGTGCCTACTCCCAAATTATAAAAAAGGTGCAAGAAAATGGAGAACATGCTCCAGCACCTAGCTCAAAAGATCATAATATTGTCATGAGTGACCAAATGGTCATCAAAAAGTTCAGTAAATATACATTTATGGGGATCCAAGGTCAGGGCAGTCTTTGATAGGATGTCTACTTGCTTATTATGTTCATGATAGATATGACTGAAGGACAGGTTAAGAAACCCAGAGCATAGTTTTCAGATATCTCTGCACCAGTGACTGAGATTGGTGGAGTAAGGGAAATAGTGCCCTTAGCCCAGTTAAATATGACTAAAGAGTCCCCCAAAATGTTGAGAGTGGGGATTCCCATCACCTAGGCTATGTACAAGAGTGCCCAAAGTCCTATCAGCTCAGGTTTTGTATTGGTACATGTTCCAGCCCCCAAAGTGAACTTGAAGGAGTGAGTCTTACTTAGGTAAATACAGATGCCAACACCTCCTTTATTCTTGGTTGATGCTTCATCAAAGTAACCACAAGGAAATACAAGTTTAGGACATGTGTCTAATACTCGAATCCTTTTTGCCTTCCTACAAGGAGGCTAATACACCTGAGATAGATATTCATTCTGGAAAATGATATTCAAGACATTATGATTTTTTCCTTCAAATATGTATGCATTCCTTGCTTTCCATACAGTCCACATTGCAAAGAATAGGAGATAACAACAAACTAAATATTTGGAGAACCTGTCAGACCAGTTTCTTATATAGCTAAGGAAATAATCACTCTGCTGTGGGGAAGTAAAATGAAATCTTCCACTAAGATGACTGATAACCTCATTCCAAATTGTGCATGAAGAGAAGATATGCTGAGTACATTCATCTTCAAATTTATAGAGAGCACACATGCCGGGACCAATCCAGCCTCTTCTCTGGAGGTTGACCCATGTCAATATCTTATTTTCTAGTACCAACCAAATAAAACAACTAATTTTGTTGGGGAGAGCACCAGACCAAATGATAGCATGTAAACTATTTCCCTGTGGAGGATGTGAGGATTGAACAATAAAATCATATACATTCTTTGCTGAGGCTGGACTGACATTTCTATTATGTTCCCAAACGAGTGTGTCAGGCATATAATTGAGCCTGATCCTACCCATCTCCAATCCTCTCGTATAATTATTCCAGGAATGCTTCCAATCCCTCGCTATATCTAAGTCTTCAGCCATATACCAGTAATGGTGAGAACCTGGCATAATATTGTGTGCTTAAGCGAGAGAAATGATATTCAGATCCTCAAGATATTCCCGGAGCCTCGTAGGCAATGTGAAGGGAGTTTGCACTCCAAAGATAAGATCAATACCTAGCAGAACATCCCGTCGATTCCCAACATGCCAAGATAAGCAACTTCCCAGCCAAGGAAGCGTTTGCAATAAACATTTCCAAAAAATAAAACCTCCCCCGGCGCTAAATTTTTTACCTCTGAGCCATGATACCACCATGTGGTTTTTTAGGTACTTTGCCAGAAGAACATCGTGCCACAATCCATCACTATGTAGCACCATCCAGAAATTTGTTGTTCTCAAGGAAACATTAAACCAGTGTAAATTTTTAATGCCCCATCCATCATACTCCTTCGGCCATGATAGTTGTTTCCAATATGTTAGATGGTGTCACATACCCCAATTTTGTAAAATAATGTTAATTGTTTTAATTTGATTCCTAAGACATTATGTTAAATTTAATGCTAAGTAGAAACTGATGACTCAGTAGAGTCAAAAGATGTGGAATGTAATTCTGAATATTTTATTTTTAATAAATAAAAAGTGGAGACAATAGCTTGGGAGAGATGTTAATAAGAGTGTTACTTGTCAAACTGATGGAAGGAACTAGGTGGAGAGCAAAAGACAAGTGGCAGCATCCTCAAACACTTCCTATGTTGCAAGTGGAAACTTCCCTACATTTGGGGTCATGATCCCCCAAGAAAGTGGGATCAGAGCAGGTGGCTCAATTAATGACAACTAACCCAAAAAGACCTAGGCAATCTGTTAAAAGTACCCAATGTAGAGAGTTGAGGATGCTTAGATATTTTCCAGGAGAAGAATCATTCAGGTGGAATGCACTTCAAGGAATTCATTGGGGAAAAGGGAAAATTGTAAGGAAGGTGTTTTGAGAGACTCTTGATGTAACTTGGTCTGATACAGCTTACTAGCTGAGAGAAATTACTGATAAGTTCAAGACTGGTACTGAGTCTCGGGACTAGTACTTGATTATTTGCTGCACCTAGTTCCAGCCAGGGAGACCAGAGCAAGCTCGGGGGTATTGAGGAGTCACTATTTGAGCGCTATCCAGGAGTTGGTAGGGAGGAACAGCCTCCCATTGCTGTTGTCGACCAAGCTCTAAGAACAGGTTCTGTTATTTATTGATTTCCATGTAATTATCTATGTATGATTGAATGATGCATTTGCAGTTACGATGTAAAAACTTAGAGGATAGGGAATCTTATTTTGTTTAGTAATAAAATTATCCTGAATGAGAAACAAATCCTACCTGTGTATTTACTCATCTGGAGTAATCCAGATCGTACTCCAGCACGGGTGGTGAATTTATGTAAATAAAGTATGATGTAAATTATAGAATAAGATTTTAGCTTGAAAAAGAGAATGTTACTTTTATTTTGTTATCAGAAGAAATAACATTCTGTACATGGAGTAGAGTTAGAATTAGGCTTAGATTGTGAATGTTAGATTTTAGTAAAGGTAAAGAAGCTATATCTTTTTACTAACAGAAGTAGGTTTGGATAGATAAATAGTTCTCTGTACAGTATTCATTTCAATAACTTTATTATATCATTTTTAAACAAAGGAAGAATCTAATAGCTAAAATGAGTATTGTTAGGATAAATAAAAATGATTTTCATCTCTACAGATTACTCCTTTCCTGTATAGGATAAATAACTACTGTTTTATAGCAAATAAACTGTGAGCGAGGTAGATAAGCTTAGATTTATTTCTAAATATGAACTAATTGGTTTAAGATTTTAAATACGTTGTAATGTAAATAGCCTTTTATTTTTATATTTTATCTAACTGAACTTAAACAAGTTATACAGGTACTAACTTATTTCTTTTATAATTTAAAACAAACCCTACAATACAATTCATAGGAAAGAACTTAGATAGTTTATTACTCTTTTATTTTATCAATACTATTATGGTAATATAAATAGGGTAACATAAGAATTAAACAATACAATACTATCTCTTTATACTCCTACAAATAAATTAAACATAAAGATAACATATATAATTATAGGAGCAATATTACCTACAGACAAGATAATATTTTTATTTCTTAACAAGTAAATATGAATTATGTACTTGAAAAGATTTAACTATTAGTTACATAAGTACATCACTATAAACATGAAATTCTTATATTTCGAAGGTTAAAAATTATATAATAATATTTATGAATTCCATTATAATAAAGTAAATTAATATAAAAAAAGCAATGTACAGATACCCTAGCAGGTATTATTTAAATAATACTACAGGGAAAAATTTTAAAGGCAATAAGGTGCGGGAAATAAACCAACAGAGTAATAACATGCTCGATTCACCGAGCTCAACCAACCATTATACATTATAAATAATAACCAAATAAATTACAGTAGTGCTTTATAAATTAAAGATAATTTAAAGGAACTGCAAATACTTTTTATATTGCCAAGTTAGGGTAAAACCCTACTATGACAAAATATACAACAGAGGTATAAATAAAGAGTTAAGATCTTTTAGTGCCTCTCGGTTTCCAACAAAACTAACAGTGTAAGGATTTAATAGCCCTTCCTTCTATTTTTACATATTTACACAATAACTAAACAAAAATCAAAATTTACAGTCACGGCCTAAGCCAGAGAACCCCACATAAAGCAAGGGTTTCAACATCCAGTAGAAGCAGAGAACCAAATAACCAGGTAAACCAAAAACCACAAGGGTTTTATAGGCCGCAGCGACCAACCAGCAAATGCCCCATAAGGGACTGGACAAGGAAGAACAACCATGGGGTATCCAAGGCTTACCATGAACCAATAAGCCGTTGCCACAACCTCGCACCAACCACGCAGAGGGATAGGTCGGCACCTGTAAACAGCAAGGAGCAATAATGTAAATACCTGGTATTAAAAATAAACTAATGTGTAATAAAAACAATTTTGTAAAGATGACAAGAGGGTTTAATAGCAGTTTCATACCTCAAATATTAACTGAAACATAACCACCCATGAACTACAGTGCAGTTACCAACGCGAGGAGGAGCCAAACCTTCATCTGCCACAGGGAAGAGGAGATTACTAACACAGAATATACCAACGGCGACAAAGGGTCTAAGCAACTGGCCAAGCAAGTGTAAATGCTTGGGCTGCAACCATTCTTCAACAAAAATTACTTATGCTGTAAACCCTTTGCCCCAGAAACTCAGGAAAGCAAGACCTTGGCTCTCACTATCAAGCCAAAGAGGAAGGAGCCTTTTTACAGACGAAGGTTCTTGTTTGAGCGAGCCGCGATGGTGAAACCCTAGAGAAAGTATCACTAACCTTTACCCAAGAAACAAACAGTTTTGTGACAGCACCTCTCTATTAAGCATTCGGGGCGAGCTTACGAGGAGAAACAGCAAGCAGGGAGACTACCGGCAACAGATGCAAGCGACAGTGCAGACAAGAGCATGGTAGCAGAGTGGCTGGAGGCCCGAAGGCGACGGAGGGAATGTCAAGCTAGGGTTCGAGATTGACCTTATAACCATACAATGCTTGGCCACGGTGTTGCCACATCCCCATGCAAATTATTTGCATGCAGTGGGTAAAATCACATAGTCTTGACGAACATTGAAACAAAGAGTATCATTTCCAATTATTGGTAAATCGGAGGTTCCAACATAATCATCGTTTCCTTTGTCAACCTAGCATGCACGATACATGGTAAGTCACAAATCAATACTATATAAACTTTGCTATAAAGCTTACCAACGGAGTGGAGAATTTACGACCCATCAATATACAATATGGTATACATTTACTCAAATAGTTATAACCTTGATAATAGTAAAGCCTTGTTATATGGTATAAGAGGAATTTATAACGTTTAATTGGTGAGAATATTGCTTCAACAAATGATCATTTAACCAATTAAATTGTAACATGGTAAGGGTAGAAACATTACATAACTTAGCACGTTATGTAAGTGAAGGAGGCTTTAAGTACAAGATTATAGAATTATAAATTAAAAATAAACCATAAAAATTTCATGTGTGAGGTCTAACCTATGACCCCTTTGTTTATAACAAACATGACATTCAGTATTTAAACCAACTATAACTATATCTAAAGTTATGATAGTTGATGTTTATAAAAGAATTTCTTCAAGTCAATTTATGGTATATACCCTACATGCTAGTGTTAGAATTTTTACCTTTAATTATTTAATTAGTAAACCGGTAAGGTTTGCTAGTAAGCATGTTAAGTCTTAATGGCTTAAGGAGCTTGACATTGGAAATTTTTATAAAATTAATAACCTTAACTGGATAGTATATTCCAAGTAAATTATGGGCAGAAGAACTTAATCCTTCATCACTAGTATAGCCAAATTGACAGTAGTTTATGAGGATATAATTTCCTTATAACTTCAAGTTGGGAAGATGGAATAATAAGTATAGAAACTTTTTAACTCTTGTACATTACACGATGACTATGATAAACATCGGAAAGATTCAGTACACAATATAAACTATAAATTACGACTACTAGAAAGAAAGCAGCTGAATCTCATTTCCATGGCGTCTTTAAACAGAGTAACGATTTAAAGGTTTTACCTCATAAAGCAGTTGATTTTTGAAAAGCATTTATATTCTTTAATGAGCTATTATTTTTGCGACGTACAAATATCTAAATGCTTTAGGATTTTGACAAGCAGCATCAGATCTTCTTACTTGTAAGTCTGTAAGGACAGGTAAACTATCTCCGTTAGCTCAAAGCTAAGTAAGCCCCAGAACACCAAGACTATTCCACCTTGTGGTCGCAAAGAAAAGCAAGTTATTAAACTGAAAAAAATAAAATAAAATTATGCTATAAGATAAACATAACCAAGTAAATAATTCAGTTTACAAAATCATTAACATATAACTAATTAAAACAATTAGTTGACTGCAATAATGTAAATTATCTGTATTTTCAAAATTTTAAAATTTTTGGAAATTTGGGGGTTTTGACATGTGGTATCAGAGCACAAGGTTCAAACACTAGGCCTTGATGCAGCCCAACTAGCTTTCATAGAACAGTAAATTAAAATAATATGCTAATATATATATTTTGTTTTATGTTAAGAACATAAAATTTCCTTTTTCTGAAGTTTAACAGGCAGGTATGGAAAAGCTGGGAGAGTATGCACAGGAAGAGTCTCCAGATACAAAAACAAGAAATTTGCCCAGAGAACCTATGTTAGAAGAGGGGACTGCTAATTCCTCAGAGCGGTTGCAGACTATAAAAGAATTGAAAATTGAAATGGAATCAATAAAGAGGGAGAATGAGAGGATTTTGAAGGCTCGGGAAGAATTGAACCAAATTTTAATAGAAAAGTTCCAAACTGAAGGAAGGAGCAGAAGATCAGAATCTGAAGATGTCAGTCATCAAAGAAAATCCAAAAAGATGAAGCTGGAAAAAATTGAAAGTAGTTCATCATTTGAAGGGTTTGGTGAACGACAAAGTTATCATACTACTAGTGACAGTAGTGAAGATAATTTGTATGACAGAAAGAAGAAATACAAACCATATGAGGAAATTTCAGGGGATTTTAAAAAGATAAAGCCCCCAACTTTTAACGGAGAAATTGAGAAGGGGGAAGAAGCAGAGGCCTGGTTGTCTAGGATGAAGAAATATTTTCAAATATATAATAACTCCAATCAGCTAAAGGAAAGGATGGCAATATATAACCTCTCAAGAAAAGCTGACATATGGTGGCAAGACCTGAAGAGAGTCAAGGGTATAAGAAAAAAAGAATTTAATTGGAGTACCTTTAAAAGGTATTTCAAAAAGAAA
Organism: Pseudotsuga menziesii; assembly: GCA_001517045.1. Taxonomy (NCBI): domain Eukaryota; kingdom Viridiplantae; phylum Streptophyta; class Pinopsida; order Pinales; family Pinaceae; genus Pseudotsuga; species Pseudotsuga menziesii. The sequence goes on along the minus strand of LPNX010801435.1, from coordinate 1,556,062 downwards.
TTTCTGTCAGAGCAATATTACGAGGAAAGAGCTAAAGAATTTTATGAATTGGAGTTAGTTTCAATGACTATGAAGGATTTGAACAGCAAATTCTTAAGTTTACTTAGGTATGTACCTTACCTAGTAGACGAGAAACCTAAAGTACAGTGATTTCTTAGCTATCTACCATATCATGTCAAAGACAGAATTGAGTATGATAACCCGAAGACTCTAGAGGAAGCTATAAGGAAGGCTAATTTTTGTTTTGAGCAGAACCGGAAGAAGGAAGGCTTGGCAAATTGGAAGGCTAAGAAAAATAACAATCAGCCTGAATTTAAGAAGAAGGAATTTGCACCTCATAGAAATTTCAAGAATAATAAGACCAAAAATTATTCTAACAACAAAAATTTCCAGGGAAATAGGAATGGTACTTCCAACACTTCGAATAATTTTAAGGGCAAGGAAGCTACAAATAACCATGGAAATTTTACCAAGAGTTTTGAATGTAAAGAGCCTGTTAAGTGTTGGGAATGTAATGGCCCACACTATGCCTCGGTCTGTCGAAACCAGAAAAAGTCAGTCAGCAACATTCATACTGTACAGGAGGAGATGACCATCGGGGAACTAGCAAGGAGCATGCCCAGAATTAACACAGCATTGGAGAACCGCCAAGCTGAATATCATACTTCCATGGTGGAAGTAGAAGGTATGATTAATCAGACCCCTGTAACCATTTTAATTGATCCAGGAGCTAGTCTCAGTTACATTGCACCTCAGATAGTGGAAAAATGTAAGTTGTCTGTTGATAAGTTTGAGAATTCTTGGTTAGTTCAATTAGCCACTGGGGCAAAAAGAAAAGTAACCTGTTTTGTGAAAGAATGTGCTTTACTTATGGATGAATTTAAAAATACAGTTAAGCTTAATGTTTTTCCACTTGGCTCATATGATTTGCTGATTGGCATGGACTGGTTAGAACAGTATAAGGTATTTTTAAATTGTTATGATAAAAATTTTACGTATTTAAATAGTAATGAACAACCAGTAAAGGTTAAGGATATTCCTAGAAAAACTATAATAAAGCAGATTTCTGCTTTACAACTTAAAAGAGCTGTTAGAAAAGGATGTAAAGCCTATGCAGTAACTATTATAGATGAGGAAGGTAAAACTAAAACAGATAAGTTAAAAATAGAAGATATTCCTATTTTAAAAGAATATACTAATGTATTCCCAGAAGAAATACCAGGATTACCTCCAAGGAGGGAATTGGATTTCACCATTGAGCTGGTACCGGGTGCGGTACCTAGCTCAAAAGCTCCATATCGAATGAACATTTTAGAACTTAATGAGCTAAAATCACAATTAAAAGAGTTAATTGATAAAAAGTACATTCGACCTAGTGTGTCTCCCTGGGGGGCACCGGTCATCTTTGTTAAAAGAAAGATGGAACCATGCGATTATGCATAGACTACCGTCAGCTAAACAAGATAACTATTAAAAATAGATATCCATTGCCCCACATAGATGATATGTTTGATCAACTATGTGGAGCCATGGTGTTTTCAAAGATAGATTTGAGGTCAGGATATCATCAAGTAAGAATTAAAGATGAATATATATTCAAGACAGCCTTGAGAACGAGATATGGACACTATGAGTTTGTCGTAATGCCATTCGGGCTTACCAATGCCCCAGTTGTCTTTATGTGCTTAGTGAATAATATAATGCATAAGTATTTAGATAAGTTTGTGGTTGTGTTTATCGACGACATCTTAATTTACTCTAAAATAGAAGAACATAAAGAACACTTAAAAATAGTTTTACAAGAGTTGCGAGAACAACAACTCTTCGCGAAATTTAGTAAGTGTGACTTCTTTAAGGATGAAATCCAGTACTTAGGTCACGTAGTGACTAAGGAAGGAATTTCAGTCGATCCTGAAAAGATGCAGGCAATCGAAGATTGGCCAGTTCCTAAAAATGTAACGGATGTTAGTTCATTCATGGGAATTACCGGTTATTACCGGAGATTCATTGAAGGCTTTTCAAGGATAGAAAATCCGATAACTTCCTTGCAAAAGAAAGGCAAGAAATTTGACTGGAACTCAAAATGTGAACAAAGTTTTAAGAAGTTAAAAAATCTTTTAACCAGTGCACCTATTCTAAGAATAGCAGATCCTAATAAAGACTTCGTAGTATGCACCGATGCCTGTAATGATGGCTTAGGAGGTGTTCTGACTCAAAAAGGGCATGTCATTGCCTATGAGTCTAGAAAGTTAAAAATTCACGAAAAGAATTACGCAACATATGATCTAGAACTAGCAGCTGTAATACATGCCTTAAAAATGTGGCGACATCATTTAATTGGCAGAAAATTTATTTTAATGACTGATAATAAAGGACTGAAATATCTTCTAGATCAACCTAATTTAAACGCTAGACAAGCTAGGTGGTTAGCATTCTTAAGTGAATATGAATTTGAAATCCAGCGTATAAAGGGTAAGGATAATAAGGTGGCTGATGCGTTAGGCAGAAATGCTAAGCTGAACTTTACAGCAGCAATCAACACTTACGTTTTAGATTTAAATGAACAGCTTAAAGAAGGGGTAAAACAAGATGAAAATTATCATAAATTGCAAATTACAGTTAAGGAAGAACCTACAGAAATCTTAATAAAAGGTTATAGTTTAAATGAAAATGGATTTTTATTATTTAAAGATAAACTGTATGTGCCTAATGTGCCTAAGGTTAAGTTGTTAATTCTGGATGAAGTCCATAAAACACCTTATTCAGGACACCCAGGTTATCGAAATACTGTAACCATGCTAAGAAAAGAATATTTTTGTCCAAATATGAAAGCTGAAGTAGCTGAATACATTGCTAGGTGTTTAGACTGTCAACAGGTGAAAACCAAACACCAACATCCAGCTGGTCTGCTACAGCCTTTACCTATTCCTAGCTAGAAATGGGAAGTGATTAGCTTAGATTTTATTACTGGACTGCCCAAAAATCAAAATCAAAATGACTCTATTATGGTAGTGGTAGATAAGTTAAGAAAGGCAGCACATTTTATTCCTGTTAAAACTACTTACAAGGCTTCCAATATAGCTGATATCTTCCTAAAGAAGATTTTTCGGTTACATGGAGTACCGAAGGTTATAATCTCAGACAAGGATCCTAAGTTTACAGGAAACTTTTGGAAGTCCTTATTTAAAGGATTAAATACAACATTGAATTTCAGCACCTCCTTCCATCCTCAAACAGATGGACAAACTGAAAGAGTAAATCAGGTACTGGAGGATTTATTGAGGATGTATGTGAAAGATCAGCTAGGTAAGTGGGAAGACTACTTACATCTAGCAGAGTTCGCATATAACAATAACTATTAGTCATCAGCTAAATTTAGTCCATATGAAATTTTATATGGATGAAAATGCAACACTCTTATCTCTTGGGATAAACCAGTAGATAGATTAGTGTTAGGTCCATAATTGCTGAAAGAAATGGAGGAAATTGTGAAGCAAGTGCAGGGAAATTTGAAGGTGGCACAGGATCGGCAAAAGAGTCAAGCAGACTTGAAAAGAACTCCAAAGGAGTTCCAGGTAGGTGAACGTGTTCATCAAGGTAAGGCCCAAGAAAATCTCTCTAAGACTAGGGAGTTGTGCAAAGTTGGCACCACGTTACTGTGGTCCATTTGAAATTTTATCTAGGATTGGTCAAGTTGCTTACCAACTAGCATTACCACCTAACTTGAAAGTACATAATGTTTTTCATATCTCTGTTTTAAAGAAGTATGTTCATGATGCTACTCATGTGGTTGATTGGAATGTTGTATAGGTGGAACCAGTAGGAGAAATTCTGGTGGAACCGGACTGTATCCTCAGGAGGAGGGAAATTACACTGCGGAACCGCACCATTGGACAGGTGAAGGTGCAATGGAAGCACCTTAGTCCTGAAGAGGCCACCTAGGAACTGGAAAGTAAGATGCGGGAAGCATACCCAAATCTGTTCCAGGGGACTGCAGAAGATGAAGAATAAGTAACATCGAGGACGATATTACATTTTAAGGGAGTGTGTATGTCACATACCCCAATTTTGCAAAATAATGTTAATTGTTTTAATTTGATTCCTAAGACATTATGTTAAATTTAATGCTAAGTAGAAACTGATGACTCAGCAGAGTCAAAAGATGTGGAATGTAATTCTTAATATTTTATTTTTAATAAATAAAAAGTGGAGACAACAGCTTGGGAGAGCTGTTAATAAGAGTGTTACTGGTCAAACTGGTGGAAGGAACTAGGTGGAGAGCAAAAGACAAGTGGCAGTATCCTCAAACACTTCCTATGTTGCAGGTGGCAACTTCCCTACATTTGCGGTCATGATCCCCCAAGAAAGTGGGATCAGAGAAAGTGGCTCAATTAATGACAACTAACCCAAAAAGACCTAGGCAATCTTTTAAAAGTACCCAATGTAGAGAGCTGAGACTGCTCAGATATTTTCCAGGAGAAGAATCATTCAGGTGGAATGCACTTCAAGGAATTCATTGGGGAAAATGGAAAACTGTAAGGAAGGTGTTTTGAGAGATAAACTGTAGTAACTTGGTCTGATACAGCTTGCTAGATGAGAGAAATTACTGATAAGTTCAGGACTGGTATTGAGTCTCAGGACTAGTACTTGATTATTTACTACACCTAGTTCCAGCCAAGGAGACCAAAGCAAGCTTGGGGGTCCTGAGGAGTCGCTGTTTGAGCGCTCTCCAGGAGTTGGTAGGAAGGAACGGCCTCCCATTGCTATTGTCGAACAAGCTCTAAGAACAGGTTCTGTTATTTATTGATTTCCGTGTAATTATCTGTGTATGATTGAATGATGCATTTGCGGTTACGATGTAAAAACTTAGATGATATGAAATCTTAGTTTGTTTAGTAATAAAATTATTCTAAATGAGAAACAAATCCTACCTATTTTTTTCCTCATCTGGAGTAATCCAGATCGTACTCCAGCACAGGTGGTGAATTTATGTAAAGAAAGTATGATGCAAATTATAGAATAAGATGTTAGCTTGAAAAAGAGAATGTTACTTTTATTTTGTTATCAGAAGAAATAGCATTCTGTACATGGAGTAGAGTTAGAATTAGGCTTAGATTGTGAATGTTAGATTTTAGTAAAGGTAAAGAAGCTATATCTTTTTACTAACAGAAGTAGGTTTGGATAGATAAATAGTTCTCTGTACAGTATTCATTACAGTAACTTTAATATATCATTTTGAAACAAAGGAAGAATCTAATAGCTAAAATGAGTATTGTTAGGCATAAATAAAAATGCTTTTCATCTCTACAGATTACTCATTTCCTGTATAGGATAAATAACTACTGTTTTACAGCAAATAAACTGTGAGCGAGGTAGATAAACTTAGATTTATTTCTAAAGCTCAACTAATTGGTTTAAGATTTTAAATATGATGTAATGTAAATAACCTTTTATTTTTATATTTTATCTAACTGAGCTTAAACAAGTTATACAACTACTAACTTATTTCTTTTATAATTTAAAACAAACCCTACAATACAGTTCATAGGAAAGAACTTAGATAGTTTATTACTCTTTTATTTTATCAATACTATTATGGTAATATAAATAGGGTAACATAAGAATTAAACAATAGAATACTATCTCTTTATACTCCTACAAATAAATTAAACATAAAGATAACATATATAATTATAGGAGCAATATTACTTACAGACAAGATAATATTTTTATTTCTTAACAAGTAAATATGAATTCTGTACTTGAAAAGATGTAACTATTAGTTACATAAGTACATCACTATAAACATGAAATTCTTATATTCTGAAGGTTAAAAATTATATAATAATATTTACGAATTCCATTATAATAAAGTAAATTAATATAAAAAAAATCAATGTACAGATAGCCTAGTAGGTATTATTTAAATAATACTACAGGGAAAAATTTTAAATGCAATAAGGCGCAGGAAATAAACCAACAGAGTAATAACATGCTCGATTCACCGAGCTCAACCAACCATTATACATTATAAATAATAACCAAATAAATTACAGTAGTGCTTTATAAATTAAAGATAATTTAAAGGAACTGCAAATACTTTTTATATTGCCAAGTTAGGGTAAAACCCTACTACGACAAAATATACAACGAAGGTATAAATAAAGAGTTAAGCTCTTTTAGTGCCTCTCGGCTTCCAACAAAACTAACAGTGTAAGGATTTAACAGCCCTTCCTTCTATATTTACATATTTACACAGTAACTGAACAAAAATCAAAATTTACAGTCACGGACTAAGCCGGAGAACCTCGCATAAAGCAAGGGTTTCAACATCCACTAGAAGCAGTGAACCAAATAACCAGGTAAACCAAAAACCACAAGGGTTTTACAGGTCGCAGCGACCAACCCGCAAATGCCCCATAAGGGACTAGACAAGGAAGAACAGCCATGGGGTATCCAAGGCTTACCATGAACCAGCAAGCCGTTGCCACAACCTCGTACCAACCACACAAAGGGATAGGTCGACACCTGTAAACAGCGAGGAGCAATAATATAAATACCTGGTATTAAAAATAAACTAATGTGTAATAATAAAAAAATTGTAAAGATGACAAGAGGGTTTAATAGCAGTTTCATACCTCAAATCGTAACTGAAACATAGCCACCCACGAGTAGCAGTGCAGTTACCAACGCGAGGAGGATCCAAACCTTCATCTACCACAGGGAAGAGGAGATTACTAACACAAAATCTACCAATGGCGATCGAGGGTCTAAGCAACTGGCCAAGCAAGTGTAAATTCTTGGGCCGCAACCGTTCTTCAACAAAAATTACTTATGCTATAAACCCTATGCCCCAGAAACTCAGGAAAGCAAGACCTCAGCTCTCACTATCAACCCAAAGAGGAAGGAGTCTTTTTACAGATGAAGGTTCTTGTTTGAGCGAGCCGCGATGGTGAAACCCTAGAGAAAGTATCACTAACCTTTACCCAAGCAGCAAACAGTTTTGTGACAGCACCTCTCTATTAAGCATTCGGGGCGAGCTTACGAGGAGAAACAGCAAGCAGGGGGACTACTGGCAACAGATGCAAGCGACAGTGCAGAAAAGAGCATGGTAGCAGAGGATCCGGAGGCTCGAAGGCAACAGAGGGAATGTCAAGCTAGGGTTCGAGATTGACCTTATAACCATACAATGCTTGGCCACGGTGTTGCCATGTCCTCATGCAAATTATTTGCATGTAGTGGGTAAAATCACATAGTCCTGACGAACATTGAAACAAAGAGTATCATTTCCAATTATTGGTAAATCGAAGGTTCCAACATAATCATCGTTTCCTTTTTAAACCTAGCATGCATGATACATGGTAAGTCACAAATCAATACTATATAAACTTTGCTATAAAGCTTACCAACGAAGTGGAGAATTTACGATGCATCAATATACAATATGGTATACATTTACTCAAACAGTTATAACCTTGATAATAGTAAAGCCTTGTTATATGGTATAAGAGGAATTTATAACGTTTAATTGGTGAGAATATTGCTTCAACAAATGATCATTTAACCAATTAAATTGTAACATGGTAAGGGTAGAAACATTACATAACTTAGCATGTTATGTAAGTGAAGGAGGCTTTAAGTACAAAATTATAGAATTATAAATTAAAAATAAACCATAAACACTTCATGAGTGAGGTCTAACATATGACCCCTTTGTTATAACAAACATGACATTCAGTATTTAAACTAACTATAACTATATCTAAAGTTATGATAGTTGATGTTTATAAAATAATTTCTTAAAGTCAATTTATGGTATATACCCTACATGCTAGTGTTAGACTTTTTACCTTTAATTATTTAATTAGTAAACTAGTAAGGTTTGCTAGTAAGCATGTTAAGTATTAATGGCTTAAGGAGCTTGACATTGGAAATTTTTATAAAATTAATAACCTTAACTGGATAGTATATTCCAAGTAAATTATGGGCAGAAGAACTTAATCCTTCATCACTAGTATAGCCAAATTGACAGTAGTTTATGAGGATATAATTTCCTTAGAAATTCAAGTTGGGAAGATGGAATAATAAGTATAGAAACTTATTAACTCTTGTACATTACACGATGACTATGATAAACATCAGAAAGATTCAGTACACAATAGGAACTATAAATTACGACTACTGGAAAGAAAGCAGCTGAATCTCATTTCCATGGCGTCTTTAAACAGAGTAACGATTTAAAGGTTTTACCTCATAAAGCAGTTGGTTTTCAAAAAGCATTTATATTCTTTGATGAGCTATTATTTTTGCGACGTACAAATATCTGAATACTTTAGGATTTTGATAAGGAGCATCAGATCTTCTTACCTGTAAGCCTGTAAGGATAGGTAAACTATCTACGTTAGCTCAAAGTTAAGTAAGCCCCAGATCACCAAGATTGTTCCACCTTGTGGTCGCAAAGAAAAACAAGTTATTAAACTGAAAAAAAATTATGCTATAAGATAAACATAACCAAGTAAATAATTCAGTTTACAAAATCATTAACATATAACTAATTAAAACAATTAGTTGACTGCAATAATGTAAATTATCTGTATTTTCAAAATTTTAAATTTTTCAGAAATTTGGGGGTTTTGACAGATGGTATCTGTGTTTATTTCCAGTAGAGCCCCATAAGAAAGTGAAGGTGATACTTCTGAGCCTGTTAAGAATAGAGACAGGAATGGGAGCCAGACCAAACCAATATGCAGGGAGGCTAGACAAAACAGCTCGAACAAGTATCAGTCATCCACCCAAAGAAAGAAGCTTATGTGACCATTTATGTATTCTATTTTCATACTTCTCTACCAACCAATACCAGTTGTTGACTCTATACCCCAATGGTTTAAGGTAATAGCCAAGGTATTTTAAACCCATGACAATTGGTTCCATTTTATATGCAAGAACCCTACCAATGTCACCCAATATACCCAAATCCACATTATTGAAGAGGAAGCTCGATTTAGTCAACACTAATGCTCATCCCCAAGGCCTTGCAAAATGTACAAAGTATAACATCAAAGGAAATCCATTCAGGTAGGGTGCTAGACCCAAGTAATATCACATCATCAACAAAAAGTAGGTAGGTGAGGGCTAGGGTAGAGGAAATTTTAATTCCCCTGATGAGACCGTTCTTCCTAGCATCTGAGATTAAGATACTGAGACCTTCTATCACAAGTATGAAGAGTACAAGTGACAATGGATAGGCCTGGCTGATTTCCTGAGAAGCAGCAAAATACTAAGAGGGTATTCCATTTACCAGAATAGAAAAGTTTGATTTTGTGATACATTCCATAATCCAATTGACCCCAAGAGTGGGAACCCCAATCTGTATCAGAATGAGTCGAATATACGACCAATTAGCTCTATCAAAGGCCTTCACCAGATCCAGTTTGAGGATGAGAGCACATGTATTATTTGTCTTGACAGAATGCGGATTTTCCTGGGTAATACCTATAGGTTCCACTATCTGATGATTTTTTAGGAACCCATACTGCTCTCTGGAAATGTGAGTGTCCAAAAAAGGCTTGAGTCTTATAGCAATCACCTTAGCAATCAGCTTGTACAGTAAATTACACAAGGAGATGGGCCTAAAATTAGCATAGGTAGTGGGTTCGTCATTTTTAGGAATCAGGGCAATGAAAGTAGAGTTCAGTGAGGGGGTAATGTACCCAGAGGTCCTAGCAAATTCAATAGCATGTAATATATCATTACTCAATAGCTCAAAGAAGTGAAAGTAAAATTCCACAGGCCAGCCATCAGGGCCTGGGCTTTTGTCCTTCTTGAATGATTTTAATGCACTTTCAATCTCAGACAATGTAACAGGTGCAATGAGACTGGGGGCAGTTTCCATTGTGATCATAGATGGGTAAAGAGAGACCACCTGTAGCTGATTTAGTAAGCAAGCTTGTTTATCATCACAAAAAATCTGTTCAAAGTAACGTTTTCCCATTACCCTAAGTGCATGCTCATCCTGTATACACTTTCCCTCCTCATCATCCAAAGACCAAATGGTGTTATGATTCCTTCTGCCAGAGGCAATGGCATAAGTTGTACAGCAGAATAATCCAAAACACAAAACACATAGTATTCTTGCTCAGATGTGATTGATTGTGGCTCATATCCTCAAATGTTTTATTTCAAACAAATGCTACTTAAAGCTTCATCATAATACCTAAAAATAATTTTCCCATATACAAGCATAGATAGAATACTAGAAAAGCATTCTATCTACGCTAGAAAGCATTCTTTTTATCAATGCTTTCGGTGACTCTAATCGCATTAATAGAAACTACCCAAACATCTACACATGGAATTGTTCAAACAGACTTAAAAAAAGAAGTTTGTCTGGAATATACATGGTAACAAATTAGAAAGTGGCTAGGGTTCTACCAAAGGGGCGGGGGATGGAGCTTGATCATCATGTTTTTGCCATGGCTGTAGTCTGTGTCAGTCCTCCTATTATTTCTGTAGGTTGAGTAGCCAATTGTATAAACCACAATGAGAAAAATGACCATCACGATGTTCACAGTGGACACTTTACCCCACTAATGTTTCATATTTTCTAAAAATCCTACCTTACATGAGTTACAGTAAGAGCGAAGCCGGCTCTAGTCGTTACTCCAAGCATTGCAATCCGTCTGATCAACGCTACTTATTCTGTTATTCTCATTCCAAATTTAGTAGGTTACATTCATGTACGCATAACCGCATGACAATGGAGGTTTGCAACAACCAGACTGCATGACAAAAATACAACAACATGGTTATATCCTTAGCATGATCATCATCACTAATTTTCAGGAGAAAACAAGAAAGTAGAAAAATCTATATTACAGACCTGAATGGGTGATAGCTGATCATAGCTGTGAACAGTGGACAGTTAGCACAAACATTGGCATGGGAAATAATACAGTTCTTGATCTTTCTCTAGTTATCAAGATTCTTCACATGGTCCTGCAACCAGACAGATTAATCTCCAAGGAAGTATTCATTGTGTTCTTGTCTTCCTACACCCTTACTGGTGACTATGAAGATAAATATTGTGAAGAACAAGAGAAAAAATATGACAATGAACATGAGGAATAGATAGAACTAGAGTAGCCACGATACTTTGTAGCACACACCTACGAAACCTACGAGAGAAAGCACCATAATGAAGACTCCCGTGAGTATGACCGGCCAATGAAGAAATCTCTCGCAGTCTGTGCCCATGTGTCCGGCCAGATACAGTCCACCTCCTAAAATTGGGATTGAGAAGAGGAAGATGAGGAAGTTCAGAATTCCTGTTACACTATTACTCAGACTATACTTGATATAATTTGTTTTGTCGAGTCACCAAGCTACCAACAGTGCTAATTGTTCCACCGGCATGAATGTACTAATTTATCTCTTCGCTTACCATTCGATCGATTTTAGGTATTGAGCGTTGGTTTTCCTGTGCATGGAAATTCACATGGGAATTACTTTAAACGTCACTGCTAAGGTCGTATGTGTCAGAGATTCCATTGGAGATTAAAATTCCTTGGGCTCTTGCATTTAAGTCAAAAGCCAATAATGTTCCATATCCTACAACACTTAGAGATCTATCATCACCAATAAGTATTTGTTTGGTGTTACATTCATGCATAGTAGATATGGCTTGATCCTTATCCATATGATAAGATGCTCCAGAATCAATGAGCCACTCGTTTGAACTAGAAAACGAAGATGCACTATAGGAAAAACCAGAAGCGCAAAGTGCATGTCCATGAGATGCAGATTCTGAAGACGAATCAAGGCTGATGTGGTTTTTCTTCATTGTTGCTTCCAAGAATGCCATGTTCTTGAAACATTTAGATTTATCATGATTATATTTCCCGTAATAGTTGCAATAACACTCAGTATTTTTACCTTTTGTCTTGGTTCACTGTTTAAAGAATGATATGATTGAGAGGGTTTGGGACCCTAGTTTGGCTTATTATTGCGAGGATTTTGCTTCTTTGGATGCTTGGAATTTTCTTTTTGTTGTTCCAATAAGGATTTCCTAGATGTATTTGCATTGCTAATCATTCCAAGATGTATGATCTAATTTTTCTCTCTAATCAAGGAATCACAAAAAGATTCAAGACTAGGCTCTTTATAGCTGGTTGGATCCAAGGATTATTTCATGGAGTAAAATGTAGATATAAAAATAGAATATGCAGGTCCAAGTTTGGAATGAATATGACATAAGCATTTATTATCTTCCCTTTTAATTTTGCATTCTGCACATTATATTCTAAGAGTTTTGTACTTAAATAAATAATCTTGAATGCAGGAAAAAACACTTGGGTTTAAGGAAATCAACTCATTTTGAGTTGATGACCTCGAATTTCACTGTGTTTACCGAACACAACTACCAAGTTTTATCTGGTTCATCAATTCCATATAGGTGAAATCACAAATTAATGGAGATTGACATCCCAATAAATCCATGAGCTTCATCACTTTTATTTTCCCATTTTATTCTCTTATCATCCTCAATGGGTTTTGTTTCTTTCTTTGAGGTAATTTGGTAAAGTACCCTACTTCGTAGAACATTCTCCATGCAAGATTTCCATGAGAAGTAGTTGGAACTGGTAAGTAGAATATCACATGTGTTGGTCATACTAAAAAAAGAAGGTATTCAAAATAGAAACCACTGGTCCGGATGTTAATATCTCAACAAAACAAGATGATTAAAAAAAAAACACTGAAAACTGACTCCGGATGAGGAAGTTATGATTCACTGAAAAATAGTTGAAGATGACCCCAAGAGAGACGTGGTAGGTAGAGGATTGACCCAGTTGAAAAAAAAAGACTCCCCCTCTTCCCAAGCCTAACCTTTTAAACTCACTTTATAATAATGTTTCTTTATGTGAACCACTTTTGCAAAATAAGTGAAGTCCACTTTTACAATGACGTTACTTCAAATATTGCATGCAAAAACTAAAAGTCTTTAAGTGACTCACTTTTATAATTCCAGTGAAATGCACTTTTACAAGAAAGTAACTTAAAAAAATAAATTACATGCACTTTTTAAAAAGCAACTAACAAGAATACTTGAACTCAAGACCTCTTAATGAATAAAGAAACTTTTAACCAAGCCTAGCTAATATTTAAAGGTACATAAAATATGGGAAAGAGGAAGGGGTTTATGTTTTTTTTTTATTCTTTTTTCTCAAAGTGTGTGCTTGCTTCTTTTCCTGCAAATAACTTCACATAAACTAAAACAAAAAACTAAAAAAAAATTAGTACTTGTTAGCTTGCCCAAATGTTTGTATTTTCCCATTGTTTCTAATTTACCGTGATCGCACAAGGTGCATGGAAAAGAGCATACACCATAGAGAAAAACCCTTTCCCTTATGTTTTTTTATTTGGCGTGATTGCACATAGTGCAAGGAAAAGAGAATATATAGAAAGGGAAGGAAACAATCTGAAACAAAAAACAAAGCTAGATTTGAAAAGAATATGAGAATTTGTTTATTTATAAAAAAAAAACGTCACTTTAACAATATACCTTCAAACCTGGTGAAATGGTTATATCTAGGGAAAAAATAAACATTTTTCAATTAAACAAAAACTATTTTCTAATGGAAATGGAACTTTGGAGGCAATCAAACACCTCTCACTGCCCAGTAATGCACAAAAAATTCAGAACTAGAAACCCTTTCAAAACTTCGACAACATCAGTTCAAGATCTAGATCATCAATGGAAGAATCTCTTCATAAACACTATGATACCATGTTCGAGTACATAGGATACTTCCATAAGTATGAAAACCTAGAGCAACCACTCACACAAACATATCACAGATAAACACACTGATGTTTTCACGTGGTTTAAAGTCTTGAAAGGGAAACACTCCATGACCTATTGCAGTTACAACTGTTTTCCCAAAATTATCAAATTTTGGACCATCCTTTTTATTTTATCTTGCCTGGAAGTGTTTGGATTCCTGAGCTCTGTTTTCTTTGATATAAATTTGGATTTTTAGGTTGATTGTTTTTCTTTCATCTTGTAAGTTGAATGACCTTGCTTTGACTGTGGAACTTAGCAATTTCCCAATGTTTTGATTGTATCACTGTCGGAGTTTGGTTGAATTTTGAGTCAATGTTTTCTTCTCTATGCCACCATTGTTTCAAAGATGAAACAAACTATTTAACTGCTGCACAACTTAAATATTTCAAAGCACTTAACGTTTTCGGTGATTTTTCCCATTTCAATGTTTTTTCTACTCGCTATCGGAAGCCTATTCATGTTTGAATCGAAGCCTTAGTTGTCTATGCAGCCGCCATTTCGGAGGACAAATAGAGAACGGGCTAATGGACAGTTATTACGTCCGTCGATGCGTGGTTTTATTGGCTCAAACCTTTTGCTTTGCAATGATTTATTTTTGTTTTCGATGTCAGAAGTCTTTTAAACAGTAAGTCGAAGGCTGTAGTCTGATTACTTTCCGCCATTGCAGCTCCCAAGCGAACTAAATGTCCACCATATAACTGCTCCGCTCGCCGATGTTTTTATGTTGATCGCAGAAGCCGTTGTTTGTATGGTTTCCGCCATTGTGGCTCCTTAGCAAGCTAACCATCTGATGCTATAGTTGTTTTGATCTTCGATGTGACAGCTTTTAATGCTTTATTTCGCTGGCACTTTATGCTGACTCGGGATTCTTAGTCTTTTGGTTTCCGCCATTATAGTGGCTTAGTGAACTAACCTTCCGACTTGTAGTTTCTCCGTTCACCAATAAGGAATTTTATCTGCTCGATGCTTAGTTTTCCCGTCGGTGAGGGTTTTCCCGCTTTTTTGTGTGTGTTTTTACCTTATTTTATGGATGGCGTAGGTTTCATATGCTTTTATCATTTTGGGGTTTTCGCGATGAGAGTGCAGTACAGGGCCTCACTTTGATGATTAGTTTTACTGTTAGTATGGTTTACATTTTTTGAAAAGATGCAATCTGAATTGACGATGAATTTTTCATTTTAATTGCAGACGGACTTAGAAGATTCTCCAGACCCAGTTTGATGATTACTGTTGCGAAGTAGGACAAAGCAGAAGGAAGTTGGCTAAAAAGTGATAGGCAGAAATGTTTTGAGATCAACGGATTTTTAAAAGGACAAATAAAAGACAAAGCAGAATCGATAGCAACAAAGGACCAGGCTTGGAAAAGGTACATCAGTTACCGAGCTGGTCCCATTTTATGAATTACTCATAAGTCTTAATCTAAAATGTAACACATTATATGAATCATGAGCACTCACAAAAGGACAAAATTGTGAGATTAAATGGTTGGGGGAGCCCAAAGGTCACCCCGGGGGGCAGCCCAAGGGTTTTGTTGTTTTGTTTAAATATAGGAAAGTTAGAGGGAATAGGGGGGATTTTTCCTAGAGAAACTTGTGAACTACTTGTTGTAAGAGAAACTACTTCATTTTGCAATAATAAAATTACAAATTTTTTCCTGTTGGAGAAAGTGTTGTGTGGGATGTTCAAATGTGATGAAATGAACAATGTTGAAGGGGAACTATTTCTTTTTCAGTTGTGTTTCATTAACTGTGAGAGCGTTCTAACTTTATGAACCTATGTTCTTATTTGAATGTTCTATGGTTTATTTTAGGAAAATTTCCATTGTGAGTAATGAATGTTGTTCATAAACAATTGGCTATCTGATTGTTCAAATATGTTTAAATGTTCATGTGTTTGAAAGTAGTATCAGCTATCTATGATTTTTCATAATGCATGTACAAAATACATTACTCATCAATGAATGATAATCTTTCTCCCTAGGGATAGGTTAGGTAGTTAGTTTTAATTTCTTGCTGTGTGTGATTTAGATGCGAGAGAGTCTAAGACGAGAGGTAAGAACCTGTGCATCACATTGTGACCACTCCTTGCTTTCTTCATCAATTTGCATCTTAGATAGGCACTTGCATATCATACTTAAAGTCAAAAATACAAAAAATACAAATGGTGGACCATGCTGCAATCGGTAAAACCCTTTGTTTTTGTTACTTGACCTACGGTAGCTGAACCGCAAACCGGATGGATTCCCTACACCAAACAGTCATGGGCTAGTTGGGAACGTTGACTGGGGAGAATCCCTTGTTGTTGTTGCCTGTGAATTTCCAAGCCTCAATAGTTTCTGGTGCTAGAAGGAGGGCCGCCAGTGCATGGTTGGCTGGGGAAATCCATTTCCTTGAAATAACTCCACCAGTGATAGTTTTAAAAGCAGTCTATTTCCTGATCCAAATACTGAAGAGAATAGAGAACATTTGTTTGCTGTGGACAACCAAGTAGTAAATGATCTGAGAAGACACACGCGGGATTATGTAAAGAGTATTGGAGGATTTCCCATTATACTTGATTTACCCTGAAGAGAATATAGGAAGAAATATTGTACCATCTTGGAAGATTCAGTGTTGGTTGGAGATTTGGAAGAGTTAGTAGAAGTAGCATTACAGGAGCTTGTTCAGCCTTTGAATCAAGTAGGCCCAAACACACCTTACTGTTCTCTTGCATGTACTCCTGTTCCTTCACCTTCTCACTCTCCACCCAGACTCATGGCAAGTGTAAATGCAAATTAGCCACCTAACCCACCAAATCCACCACCGGCTTGGAAATCCAGATCACCCTTGAAATTAACACCTCCGTTGCATGACTTACCTCAAGCTTTTGAAAAGATGCTGCCCAGGTTTGATCCAAATGAGAAGATGTTAGTAGATGAACATTTACAAAGTTTCTATTTGGCAATAGAAGGGTTGAGGGCTGGGGAACATGAGGATGTAATTTGTAGACTCTTTCCACATACCCTTAAAGGAGCAGCAACATCATGGTATTTTGGTTTTCTAGCAAACTCTATCCCAGACTGGGATACCTTTGAAAATATTTTTAGAAGTAAATATGCAACCCAAAAAACTCATGTTGCTCTCATGAAAGGGTTGTGTGCCTTAAAGAAAGAAATAAAAGAGAAGGTGCATAGTTTTACCCAAATATTTGCAGCTTATCTTAAGAATTTTTATGAAACTGACAAACCCTCGGATAAAGTTCTGATTGAGTATTATACTTCAGCTCTAGGACCCGAGTTGGCCATCTTTTCCAAAATGAAAGCCAAAACAACGCTAGCAGAGACTTATGAAGAAGCTGAAAGAGTGGAGGCTAATAAAGAAAGCATTGAAGACTATCCTGAGCAGTCTAGATAAAAAATGGTTGGGAGAAAAGATTTGTTATTTACTAAGTCTAAAGAGGAGCAATCACCAGATTTCGAAGGAATGGAAAACATGATGTAGAAGCTCTCTAACCAAATAATATATTTGGAAAAGGAGAAGGAAACCCATAATTTTTATAAGCCTTATTACAAGAAAAGGGAAGATAACAATCAATCCCAACCCCCTCCGCACAGCCCTGCATCTACGAACTTAACGGAGGTAGGGATGGATAACTTTTGCACTTTTCACCAACAACTCCATTCTGAAAAGAATTGTCCTCAATGGATAAATTCGATGACTTTGGTTATGAATCAGATGTTGGATTCCAAATTAATCGAGGATAATGATGAGGAAGGGAAAGACAACAATAAATCAACAGAAAAATAGGAGGATGAGGCCATGGTTTTATGGGATTGCGTATCGTTGTTTGATGCCGAGGAAGAAAAGGATCTGAGACTTGAAGATATCCTGGAAACAAATGTAATGATGAGGATCCAGGGGTTGATTAAGGAAAACAATCTTATGCTCCCAAAAATTAGGAGACTTCAAAAGAATGTTAAGAAATTTCAAAAAAACTCCTCAGCTAATAAAAGTCTAGAATTTACCATCACTAGTCAAAATCCTAGACATATTGACATACCTATTAAGCCCAATGAAGAAAAGATAAATAATGTTAAACTGAATCTCACAGAACATAAGATGGATTATGACATTGTGGAGGATATCAAAAAGGTAAGGGCGAACATCTCCTTATTTGAGATGTGCAATGTGTCATAGCAGAAAGAAAAGCTATTGAAAGCACTTGAAATATCAGAGGAGAATCTTCCCACCGACAATCAGCCCCAAGAAGAAGAAATTGGTGAAGCAAGTGTGGGAGGTAAGCCTAAAAGCAATACTCCACCTTTCCTCCTTACTTTTGAAATTTTCAACCATAACGTGCATAACTGCTTAGTAGACTCGGGGGCATCAATCAATGTTATGCTGCTATCAGTCTGCAAAAAGATAAATGGGAAACCTAAACCATCTACCTGGAGGGTTATTCAGTTGGATAGAACGAATGTGAAGGTAATTGGGGAAATGGAGGATGTTCTCATTCACTTATCTTCAAATGATAAGGTATGTCAATTTATTGACATCGTGATGGCTAACATACCGAAAGCTTATGGACTTGTTTTAAGCAGAGATTGGTCAGCAAAGCTTAGTGGATATTTTGCCTCAGATTGGTCACATCTGTGGATACCTTATAAAGGAATCCCAAATCAAATTAAAGTTTTAAGGGAGCCACACATAAAACACAATGTTACTTTGTTCGAAGAAAAAAATGAACCAGTGAATTCTATTTTGGGAAATTATTTTATTGAACTAGAACCGGGAAATTATCAAGTAGAAGAAGCCAGCGATACATCAAATGCTCATCTTGATCTCCTTCGGTTCTTACAGGCTGATGAAATCGATTGTAAAATAAAATATTTAACTGTAGATGTAGGTATTGATTCACGCACAGTAGTGGTAAGTGATTTTTGGACGCTTTTATTTGATGGTTCTAAAACTTTAGACGGGTCAGGAGTCGGTTGTGTCCTAACTAATCCTAAGAAAAATAAACATTTCCTTTCATGTAGGTTAGAGTTTGAATGTACCAATAACACAGTTGAATATGAAGCATTAGTTCAGGGACTAAGAAAAGCAATTGAATTAAAGGCAAAAAAATCTGAAAGTGTTTGGGCATTCTGAAATAATTGTAAAACAAATTCAAAATCAAATACATTGCATCAAAAATTAGAGTCGTTGATTCAGAATGAAGTTAAGAAGTTATTGGATGCTAGAATTATCTTCAAGGTTAGACACTTGGAATGGGTTTCAAATTTGGTACCGGTAAGGAAGAAATCCAGAGAAATTAGGCTATGTGTGGATTGTAGAAACTTAAATCGCACTTCGGATAAAGAAAATTATCCTGTCCCACCCATGGAACAGATATTGCAAATGGTTTCGGGTTCTGAATTATTCTCTTTATTAGATGGATTCTCAGGCTATAATCCAATGTGAGTAGTTGAAGAAGACAGACTTAAAACTACATTCAGAACCAGATGGGGAACTTTTGCTTACAGAAGGATGCCCTTTGGACTCATAAATGCTGGAGCTACTTTCCAGAGGGCTATGGACATAGATTTTCACGGTTTGATTGGCCACAGTGCTATAGTATACCTCGATGACATTAGGATATTTTCAAAGAAAAGGGAGGAACACGCGTTTCATCTAAAACATATTTTTGAATGCTGCCAAAAATATGGTATCTCACTAAACCCCAAGAAGTGTGTGTTTGTCGTTACCGAAGGTAAGTTGTTGGGTCATGTGGTTTCTAAGAAGTGGATCTCCATAGACCCAGAGAGGATCAAAGATATCGAACATATTCCCTTACCCCGTAATAAAATGGGCATGCAATCATTTATGGGGACAATAAATTTCGTGCGAAGGTTTGTGCTAGATTTCACCCAAATTGTTAAACCTTTGCAACAAATGGTAAAACAAAGTGTACAATTCAAGTGGACCGATGTAGAGAAGAATTCATTTAGTAAAATAAAGACAGCGGTTGCACACGCACCCTCCCTCAAGAGTCCATATTTTGAGAAAGATTTTATTTTGTACACTTTCACATCTGACGATTCACTAGCAGCGGTGCTTACCTAGAAGGTAGATGGGGGAGATGAGTTCCCCATATCATTTATGAGTACTGGTCTACAAGGGGATGAATTGAATTACCCAGCTGTGGATAAACAAGCTTATGCCATGTTCAAAGTAGTAAAACAATTCAAACCATACATACTTAAGAACCGGACAAAGGTAATCATTCCACACCCAGCCGTGAGGTCTCTTTTCGTACAAAAAGAGTTAGGAGAAAGAAGAGGCAACTAGGTAACATCTCTACAGGAGTATGACCTCGAATTCAAGCCAGCCTCCATAGTTAAAGGGCAGGGATTGTGCAAACTAATGTCTGAAAGTAAATACAATGAAGAAAATAACTGGGAGAATGAAGCTGAGTTACATTTGATGGATTTATGTCCTCTTTTCACAGCTCCGGACTCCTGGTATCAATACCTTGTGCATTACCTTCAAGCGGGATTGTTACCGGAACATTGGAATTCTAAGCAAAGAAGAGCATTGCGTCTGAAATCAGCCTCATATTAGATTATTGAAGGAATATTATTCAGAAAAAAATTATGATGGAGTTCTTCTTAGATGCTTAGAGAGAGAAGATGTGAAGAAGGTCATGATAGGTTTACATGATGGGCCTACTGGAGGACATTTCTCCATAGATACTACAGCTCATAAAATTTTCAGAGCCGGATACTATTGGCCCACACTGTTCAAAGATGCACATTCCCATGTCAAAAAGTGCGACATTTGTCAAAGGTGTGGCGGAAGACAAGTCAGAGCAAGAGGACCATTAAAGCCTGTGATGGTGATAGAACCTTTTGAACAGTGGGGGATGGACATCATTGGGGAGATCAAGCCAAATTCTTCCTTGCAATACAAATATATTCTGACGGCAACTGATTACTTCACTCATTGGGTCGAACCCATTCCGTTGCATAAAGTGAATGAAGATGAGGTCATGGACTTCTTGCAAGATCATATTATGACCAGGTTTGGAGTTCCAATTTCTTTAGTTTTCGATAATGATACTTATTTTTCCTCTATTATATTAACTGCATTTTCTCATGAGAAAGGAATTAAGTTGCACTACTCTGCAAATTACTATCCACAAGGCAATGGCTTGGCTGAATCTACGAACAAGAATCTGATTAGGATTTTTAAAAAGACTGTGATAGAAAACCAGAGGAGTTGGCACTCAACATTACCAAATGCTCTTTGGGCTGACAGGGTCACCCCCAAGACTTCATTAGGAGTGTCCCTGTATACCCTTGTTTATGGAAAAGAGGCCATTCTACCTCCCAATATCATGCTACCTGCCTCCATAATAGCTCAGGAATCAAGAGGATCAGATAATGAAGTTTTGTAGATGAGGATACATAATCTTTTGAAGGCAGAAGAATATAGATCCAAGGCTAGAGAACATTTTAAACAACAACAGGAGGTAGTGAAGAGGTGGTTTGATAAGCACAAAGCTGGAACAAAAGAATTTGAGGTGGGAGATTTGGTTCTCAAGTGGGATTACCCTCATCATGAGAAAGGAAAACACAAAAAATTTCAACAGTTATGGGTAGGCCCTTTCCATATTGTGGCAAAGCTTGGCCCCTCAACCTATAAGTTGCAGGATTTACAGGGATGGGAAGAGAACTTACCAGTAAACGGTTTAGTTCTCAAACCGTATTTTTCTTGATTTTCATTTTGGATTTTTGTTGTACATAAATAAATTGATTTGGTTGTTTATTTTGATTTACTTTATTTCGGTTTGTTCTAGTTTATATTTTGATTGATTTCAATAAAAGGAGCAAACTTTTGGTTGCATGGAGGGCATCAGAATTCTGGATTAACTAGAGTCCTTGAGTGTAAGACTATGTACTACTATTTTATCTGATAGAATTTCTTCTAGTTTAGCAGTTTTCCTAAATGGCTATGAACACATTGAAGTCCTGCTTAATCCCTGTAAAATAACTCAAGATTAAAAGGTCTGGAATACTATTTCGAGGCTCCATCCATCTCACACTTAAAAATGTCCTAGGGGGTAACAGCAAAAGACCCATGGAAAGGAAGTAGGGTAAACAGTATATTATATATAAATGATCCCATGCCAAGAATTGAAAGCCAAAAGGCAAATAAGAGTAAAAAATCTCCTAAGAAAGCAATATGTATCAAAACAAAGTACTGAACCATACAAGTACAAAATTGCCAAAGTTCTTCTCCGTCCGTGAGATGAAAATCAATACATCTCTCACACAAAAGGACACTATGGATAGAGGAGCCTGAATAAAAATTCAGAAAGAAAGTCATGCAGGAGGACTCATATGAAAAGGACAAAAGTCCAAAAGCACAAAAAGTGAAAAATGGCATGGGAATGAGGAACAAATGAATATTTATGTTTACCATGTGTTACAATCCTGTGGTGTCCAAGATGGAAGCTACCCGAAGACAGAGGTAATAATGAAACTCATATTCCTGGCCTCAAAAGAGTTATCTTGATTTTAAAATCTTGGTTTACATTTCCCTAAATTGGACTATCATCAATGATTAAAAGTACATATATTTTCCATTTGGGAAATCCAGACATCTAGAAGAATTCAACATGTTGGTTTTATTGTTAAACAGTATGTTACTTAAGGAATAAATTTTCCAGAGATCTAGGTTCACCAGGTAGTCGCCAATTGTTGTAGCTGCAACTGTTTTCCCAAGTTTTTGAAATTTTGGACCCTCCTTTTTATTTTATCTTGCCTGGGAGTGTTTGGATTCCTGAGCTCTATTTTCTTTGCTATAAATTTGGATTTTTAGGTTGATTGTTTTTCTTTCATCTCGAAAGTTGAATGACCTTGATTTGACTGTGGAACTTAGCAATTTCCCACTGTTTCGATTGTATCACTGTCCGAGTTTGGTTGAAGTTTGAGTCGGGATTTTCTTCTCTATGCCGCCATTGTTTAGGAGATGAAATGAACTATTTAACTGCTGCACAACTTAAATTTTTCCAAGCACTTAACGTTTTCGGTGATTTTTTTCATTTCGATGATTTTTCTACTCACTATCGGAAGCCTATTCATGTTTGAATCGAAGCCTTAGTTGTATATGCAGCCGCCGTTTCGAAGGACAAATAGAGAACGAGCTGATGGACAGTTATTACGTTTGTCGATGCGTGGTTTTATTGGCTCAAACCTTTTGCTTTGCAATGATTTATTTTTTTTTGTTGTCGAAAGTATTTTAAACAGTAAGTCAAAGGCTGTAGTCTAATTGCTTTCGCCATTGCGGCTCCCGAGCGAACTAAATGTCCGCCATATAACTGCTTCGCTCACCGATGTTTTTATGTTGATCACGGAATCCATTTTTTGTATGGTTTCCATCATTGCGGCTCCTTAGCAAGCTGACCATCCGATGCTATAGTTGTTCTGATCTCTGATGCGACAGCTTTTAATGCTTTATTTCACCGGCACTTTATGCTGACCCAGGATTCTTAGTCTTTTGGTTTCCGCCATTACGATGGCTTAGTGAACTAACCTTCCGACTTGTAGTTTCTCCATTCACCAATAAGGAGTTTTATCTTCCCGATGCTTAGTTTTCTCGCTGGTGAGGGTTTTTCCTGCCTTTTTGTGTGTGTTTTTACCTTATTTTATGGACGCGGAGGTTTCAGATGCTTTTATCATTTTGGGGTTTTCACGATGAGAGCGCAGTACAGGGCCTCACTTTGATGATTAGTTTTACTGTTAGTATGGTTTACGTTTTTTGAAAAGATGCAATCTGAATTAACGATGAATTTTTCGTTTTAATTGCAAACAAACTTAGAAGATTCTCCAAACCCAGTTTGATGATTACTGTTGCGAAGTAGGACAAAGCAGAAGGAAGTTGGCTGAAAAGTGATAGGAAAAAATGTTCTGAGATCAACGGATCTTAAAAAGGACAATTAAAAGACAAAGAAGAATTGATAGCAATAGAGGCCCAGGCTTGGAAAAGGTTCATCAGTTACTAAGCTGGTCCCGTTTTATGAAGTACTCATAAGTCTTAATCTGAAATGTAACGCATTATATGAATCATGAGCACTCACAAAAGGAAAAAATTGTGAGATTAAACGGTTGGGGGAGACCAAAGGTCACTCGGCGGGGGGAAGCCCAAGGGTTTTTCTATTTTGTTTAAATATAGGAAAGTTAGAGGGAATAGGAGGGCTTTTTACCAGAGAAACTTGTGAACTACTTGTTGTAAGAGGAACTACTTTGTTTTGCAATAATAAAATTACAAAGTTTTGCCTGTTGGAGAAAGTGTTGTGTGGGATGTTCAAATGTGATGAAATGAACAATGTTGAAGGGGAACTATTTCATTTTCAGCTGTATTTCATTAATTGTGAGAGCATTCTAACTTTATGAACCTATGTTCTTATTTGAATGTTCTCTGGTTTATTTTATGAAAATTTACACTATGAGTAATGAATGTTGTTCATAAACAATTGGCTATCTAATTGTTCAAATATCTTTAAATGTTCATGTGTTTGAAAGAAGTATAAGCTATCTGTGATTTTTCATAATGCATGTACAAAATACATTACTCATCAATGAATGATAATATTGCTCCCTAGGGATAGGTTGGGTAGTTAGTTTTAATTTCTTGTTGTGTGTGATTTAGATGCAAGAGAGTCTAAGACGAGAGGTAAGAACCTGCGCATCACATTGTGACCACTCCTCGCATTCTTCATCAATATGCATATTACACTACTACATTTTGACCAAAAATCCGACGGCCGTATTGTCGGATTTTCGACACTTCCCTGTCGCATGTACGACACTATGATTTTTTTTTAAGCGTCGGTAGTCTATCGTCGGTTATCCGACATCGGTTTAAACCGTCAGTTAAGCGACACCTCAGCTACCGTCGCTTAAATATAAGGCGCCAGTTAAGCGACATGGAGAACCGTCGGGGAAGCGACGGAGATAAAACACAGGCGTCGGTTAAGCGACATGGTATACCGTCGGTTAAGCGACGGCGATAACGACTAAGCGTCGGTTAAGCGACATTAGAAACCGTCGGTTAAGCGACAAATATAAATAGTAAGCGTCGGTTAAGAGACATCTCTTAGCGGTTTTTTTTTTTTTAAATTACCTACAGAAGTGTCGGTTAAGCGACGTCTCTTAGCGTTTTTTTTTTTAAATTACCTACATAAGCGTCAGTTAAGCGACGTCTGTTAGTGTTTTTTTTTTTTTTAATCACCTACATATATTACTAGGAAGCAAGGTATACCCCCCTCACATGCACATTACTTAGTATTGAATGTGGATCAATTTGGGATCAATTTGCCACACATTCAATGGTGCATACTCTTCCAAGCACTCCTTTAGTTGAGCTTCAGTGTAAGACTGCATGCGGGAAACCCAATTAAGATGCGTTTAAACCAACTTTGATTAGGAAATTTGAACTAATGATACTGTTTATACTTCATATAGTTTGTGGAGAGTACCTTTCGAGAAATCCAGTTCAGGGCATTTGCATAGCAGACATCCATTGTATCCATCCTTTATGATTGAATAAATGTCAGATATGGCATCTAGTCCGGTCTTCTTTCTTTCATCAGAAAATAAGGATATCTTTGACATTTACATAAGCCTGGGGGATTCATCTACATCACTTCGGGAGACTGTTTCTGAGAATCTAAGTCGACTTGGTGCCTATGAAGAAAAATTCAGGCAAAAGAAACAGTGAGTATGGGCAGTTGTTGTATTGAAGAAAGACTCTCAAACAGTCAGCCATCCAAAGTTTTCCACAGAGCTACATTTCCAATAGTGATCCATTTAACTTGGATGCTAGGAGAGCTTTAACAGGGACGATCCAGCCTGGTCCTTAGCCCATTATGGCAGAGTGCATTCTATAAATACAATATATAAAAGCATCAGTCATTACAAATATATTTTCAACTTATTCCATAAAAGTTAGGCATTTAAATAGATTTTTATCATTTGCTTGTCAAGACATTTAATATTTCTGTTTAATATGAGACTTGTGGCACATTTAATTTTTGCATTCAAGTAGTGATCATGTTTCTAATTTATCACCAAATGAGCAAGCAGCAAATGAGTAAATGGGGTTAGGTATCTATTGTTTTCTCTTAAGAGCTTGAATAGAAATTGGTCCACCTGAGTGCTTGTTTTCTGTTTAGCTTCTCTTTTTTTGTAATGAATTGGGGCTGAGATGTTCTGTTGTAACTAGCTTGCATATGACAAAGTACGTCAAATGCTCAACCATCAAAAGAAACCTTCATTGTTGGATTTTCTCTTGAAAATTCAACCATTTGCTACATATTTACAATATGTCTTTTTGCTTGCATATATCTGAGGATTACAAGTGTTTTTCCTGTAAAAAGATAGAAACGGATGAAATTACTATTATCAAGATGGATGAGCAGGTTAGTCCCAGGCATCCATTCCATTCAGCAGGGCCTTCTGTGGGCATCAGCTAAATGGATTTTCTTATACCGAGTTCCATAGATATATTTGTTTGATTAAAGTATTGCATCTAGTCGATGGCCTCCATCGCCATTATCAATTTAAGCCTTAAGGTCAAACTTTTGGGGATCATGGTGAAACACTATTAAAGCCTTATTAGGTTTTAGTGTGCATTTGGAGGTTAAAAGGATTTATATGAGGGCCTTACATTTTGCAGGGAGAATACAAGGCAGTTCCTATTGAAGATATCTCCACAGATAATAAAAGTGTAGGGTTATCAGGGAGTGAGTCTGTTTGCAGTGTCTGTGGATGTGAGGACAACGAAAAATTTGAGATAATGGTGAGTGTTGCACCATATCTTTTAAGTAGTGATAAGGTCTCACAAGTTGCAATCCTGCTTTCCAGATTTTGTAACAGACTGGCCTTGCTCCATGTGATTTCTAGGTTTGATTTATCAGTGCTATCTACTAATCTTCACAAATATGGATGCAGATACATCCTTGCAACTGCAACGGAGGTTCAGTTCTTGCCCATCCCTCCTGTGTTTTTGCATCACTAGCAACTTTCAGGAGAGGAAACAACTAGGCACCAGCTTCATGTAAGGTCTGCAGTGGTAGAGGCACTATGATTATAGGCTCACCAGAAGAAGGGTCTTCAAAGCCAACTAGAGTAAATCCAAACTTCAGAAGAAACACTACTAATGCCACTCAAAAGAAGGGAGTAAAACGAGTTTCTAGTGACCTAACCAATGGGGGAGTGGGGAAAGCCGATCTCTCTGAGATCCAGCCTCTGAAAATACTTAATGAAGAGAGTGGCAGGAAAGCTGTACAGGATCCACAAAAGGATGATTTTTCAATTTTTGAGTCTGAAAAGGTGCATTTTGCTTTATTATTTAGATATAACTGTGTTCCTAGCATAAAAAGCTTTAGTTTTCAACATTTGACTGATAGTTTCTGTTTATTTTTGTTATGAGCAGCTTGGAGTTACTATTCCCACTCGACGATTTGATGATGTTGTTGCAAGTGTTCCCATAAAAAAGCGGAAATATACATTGTTCCAGCTCCCTTCTCCTCCACCTGCATCCCCAAATCCAGCTTCTCCATTGCGATCATCTTCTCCAGAGCTTGCTGCCTCTTTAATTTGTTCTAAAGGATTACCATCTGCAAAGCAAGAGCAGGGGGGACAGCAAGTGCTAGAAGGTATGGCTTTTACAGGAGAATCTCTCCATGAGAAATACACAGAGGTTGTTGGTCAGCCCTTGAATGAAAATACCTTGAAAATTCCTAGTTCAGTAGGTTATTTTCCACAGGATATTGGAATTGCTAATTTGTCAGGAAATTCAAGGTTTCCAATGTCTGCTTCTATAGGTAAACCAGGGAGTAACAGCTTGGAAGACAGAGTATCCAAAGTGGAATTGATGGAATTCAAGACTCCTAAGCCTACACCTGAAATAGTGAATGATGGTGATATTGGTAGTCAAGATAATAAACAAGAAGTTTATTCATGCATGGACACTATGAAACAGGAAGAAGATTTTAGGAGACGAGACCATGTGCTACAGAGTGATCTGTTACTCACTGTAGAGAATGAAATCCATGTAATCAAGGGTATTTCAGATTGTAATAATCTGAGCAGAACAGATAACATTACATGCATGGAGACAGAGGAATCAATGGAGTTAGCCCTATGCTATAACTCTATTGCTCCAGGATCTAGAACTCATTTAGAGACAACTGGCTGTAGTAAAATGTCTTCTGTAGCTGGGGAGTGCTCTGTTGCAAGTTTACAGCAAGATGGAGAGAAACAAGAGAAAGGAATTATTTTGAGGTTGGATTCTAGCTATTTCAATGATGATAGGTCCCATTGGGACTTGAATACCCCTACGGATTCTTGGGAAAAGCAACTAGAAGTTGTAAATACAGATTCTAAATCTGAATTTTTACCTGCAGACACTACAAACAATAAGAACTCAGAACATTTGGATGGGATTTAGGTACACATATTAGCTTCAGAAGCTAAGCATGATACTGGAAATTCTGAGCAGGATATGCTGAGCAAGGTTTTACAGGAAGGCCAAGATAATAATGCACTAAATTTCTCAGAAAGCTCAGCTTCTGGAAAGGATTCAGAACTTGATACGT
This sequence comes from Pseudotsuga menziesii, assembly GCA_001517045.1. Taxonomy (NCBI): domain Eukaryota; kingdom Viridiplantae; phylum Streptophyta; class Pinopsida; order Pinales; family Pinaceae; genus Pseudotsuga; species Pseudotsuga menziesii. Next base: position 1,527,597 of record LPNX010801435.1, on the reverse strand, counting down.
CTCTCAGACTTCGGTCCGATGCCATTCACAACCAGTGTGAGATGAACCTTGCATATATGTATCGGAGTGTTTCACTATCAGAGGAATCAGTTGCTGAAAGGGAACTAAACCTCTCCATAGCACCTTCAGGAGGACCTTGTGAATCAGTTATTAATGTTTCTGGTGTTTATGCCCAAGATGATAGAAATTTTGTAGAGAAACCTTCAGGTTGTCTTTTGGCAACAGACCAGTGCTTGCAAAGTGAAAGCCAGTTAGATAATACTCCGATTGATGACAATGTAGATATGTTTAATAAAACTGAGTCTTCTGCTGATTGTAAGCAAGATAAAGAACCTGTAAAAGATAATTTTGAAGCTACTGATGGCACTAGTTACGAGGGCAACTCAAGTGGTCCTGAAACAACTAATGAAAATCCTGATCTTGTGCAAATAAACTTCCCATATTCTCCATCCAAGGATCAACAACTTATCAAAACTGTCAATGAGGACAGCATTGTTGATGATGCAAATGCTATGACTATATGTGTTGTTAATGCTTGTGTAGAGGATATTAACACCACTAGGGAAAATCCTAGAAGCCTCGAGCTTGGATTGGACAAGCAATCTGCAGAGGATGCCACAAAAATTGCCTATGGTGGTGACTCTGAGTTTGATGGTTATGATGATGAATACGAACTTGTTTCAGATATTGGAAAGGAGATTGTTAAATAGGTTGAAAATGAGCATCAAGTTGAAGAAGGAGAATACAGAGAAACAGGGCTTCATACTTGGGTTAAAGAAGATACAGGGGAAGAACTGGAAGATGAACATGTTGATTATGGTGATTCCGATGGTAGAGATGCTGATGATCTTGGCATGGATCTGGATGACAGAGGGAAAGATGTGGAGCATGAAAAAAACTGGGATGATGACCAGCAGTCTGAAATGGAAGAAAAATATGATATTGATAGTCATCATGAGGAACATGACTCACAATTTGACGGTGTTGTTCAAGTCAGTCAAGTTGGGGAAGAAGACACTAAATGTGAATCAGTGGAAGCAGAACTAGATATTCAACATGCTACTGAGAAACAGGAACATAAAGGTGATGGCGATGTTTCTCAAACCACTGAAGTATTAGGCGAAGACATAAGTTTGGAGGTTGAACTGAAGTGCCACCAAGATCAAAATAAGGGTGTTGCTGCAAAGTCAAGGGAAGGGAGGCTCTTTACACCACGGCAGAAATCGTCTGGATGGGATCAATTGCCTGATGCAATAGGCTTTCACCAAGTATACCTAGCCTGGTTTTTTTTTAATCCTAGTACATTAGCTCACTCACACACACAGAATTGCTATGAGAAAAATCATGAGCAGCTAGACCATGATAATTGAAAATTCACAAGTGGCCAATGTGGACCTCCAAAAGGCATGATGAGAATGTATATGCCTAATAAGCATAGGGTTATTTTGAGAAATTTGTGAGGCGATTGTCATGATTTCCAATTGAACCGAGAAATTTCATTTACACACACAACAAAGGCTCTGAAACAAATAATAGGTAAATGCATTTCAGGCCTAATTCACTAAGCAAGCATTGCCTAAGAATTTGTGTGGGGATGTTCATCTTCTAACTATGAACAACAGATTTTGAAAATAAATGATTTCATTTATACAGAGAATTGACTCTAATGCCTTAGGAAAATCAATGAAGGAATAATTCACCAAGTCTGCCTAACCTGGTTTTTCTAATCCTAGTATTTTGTCTCCTTCATACGCAAAGAGATTTGTTACGAGAAAAATCAGCAACAGCTAGACCATGATGATTGATAATAACTGGTTCCTGGAAAGACAACACTAGTCTTATTGCCAAGGTAATTCCAGAAGTTACAGCTTACCACCAAACTGCTTAAGAATGAATGAAGCAATTTTCAGGCATTCTGTACATAAAGAAATGGTGCAAGAAGAGATGGTCAATCAAGAGAAGTTTCCTTTCATATTTTTGCTTGAGTCACGTACTATTCCAAACAGTTCACCTAATTTTGAGGGAGAATACTAATGCGGATCAATATTCCTTTCTTGTTTTTGTGGAGTTGCATATCATAGCTATTTTTAATGACCAAGTTTCTATTGCTTGTCCTATCAAATGGCAATAACAACAAAAACAAATTAGTGATCACTATATAGCTAACAAATGAAGTTAATTTATCACAATAAGTTACAGTTGAAGAATCGAGGGAAGTACCTAGAGTGTGTCTTAGCTATCTGATGTTGTATAGCAACTACAATAGCACAAAGGTTACCACAGACTTGCATAGACCCAAGAAGACCTTAGGATAACCCAGATGCATACTATTTTGTTTTCTCACATGTAATCTCATATAGTATATGTGTCCATGTAAATACTCTTAACTTCAAGTTTTCAAATGCAATTGACTGCACGCTTTAATTAGGCCATAAAAACTAATTGGACGAAAAGGTTATTTATTACATTACATGCATAGGCAAGCTGCAATGCATAGCTTAATTCTGTATGC
>LPNX010801435.1:1468929-1514828 GCA_001517045.1 Pseudotsuga menziesii | reverse complement strand
TAAGTTTGCTATATGAAATTCAAACATTTCATCAAACAAAATACAATTTTATTTGAAGAAATAATGTTTTTTAAAGGCTGTTGGGTAGGGGCACAACACGACATTAACAAGCTTAGCTTAGTTTGAGCGAGCAAGGCTAATGTCGAGGTAAATATAATCCATGATGCCTTCAATCAGCCATGTTGACAGAAGCATTGTAGTTATTCCACTACCAAACTGGGTTACCTCGTGGTACAGAATCCTTGTAATATTCTTTATCTCATCCTAATAATTGACCATGTACCTGACACAAATGGATTTTGTTAATGATTGTAGGGGATGACCTCATACATGCTTTCATCATACAAAGAGATCATCTACAAATTTTTCCTATCAATGGTCATTGTTGGTGGAGGGTTAATTATCGAGTGAATTAAGAGAAAATGCCCTTTACTCGTAGGTTGTCGACCCTCCCTATCTTATTTGTGAATCTTGTGCCACTATCCCTCTCTTAAATAATGTTGATGATTAAACCCAAGTTATGGATGCCTTGCATTATTCTATATAGAAGAAGGCATGTTAAAATATGCAAGAGGGTGGATCCATGGAGACGTGTTCTACTTTTTAGTGAAATGTGGCGATGAATATTTGACATTTTACATATATTTTATATTGAGGTCATTGAAAGTCATATACACCTTGTAAATTTTGAAGTGTAGTAAGAAAACAATTTGTAGGGAATTGTGTTATTTTTTTTCAAAAAATATTAGTCTTTTTAATGTGTTAAATTTGCATTTAATTATAAGTTTGTTCTTGTAAATTTCAAGAAAAAGTGAACAAGTGGCTTTTGTTTCTAACAAGTAATTTATTGTTCAATGTATAATTAAAACAAAAATTATACTAACAAATTGACACATAACTTAAGTGTATCCATTTTTAATTTTATTTTTTTGGCAAATTGTATTTCTTTTAGTAAAGGGTCCCACAAACTTGTGTATATTTTGCTTACTAGAAATCCGATGGTCTATGTTTAAGGGTTAGAAATGTCTTATAACAATTTTAGATTTTTCATCTCATTTTTTATTTGTTTCCATACCTTAAACTCTTTCATAGTGGAAATGTTTGCGAGATGGGAAGCGATGGAGGCATTTTTGGTTTCATAGTCTCATGGACATCCTTTTAGGAAAATTTATATACCATCATTTTTCTTTATTACTTACAATACTTTTGTAAGTATATTCTCACACAATCTGGGCAACTCACATGTTGAAAGTGTCTTTTGTAAGGTTTTAACCTTTATTGACATAATTTCTCTTAATAATTTGTATTAACCTTTCCCAGTATAATTTAACGTTGCCCTCGATGTGTATTGCAAGCTTAATATCCTTCCATTGATATATCTCATTAGTATGATCACCCTTATTAAGGTTAGATATGCAAATTCTAATATGAAAATCTGCATGTCCAAAGGAATTTTTCAATAGTATAAAAACCCTTTCAATAATTACGTATTGAAATCAATTTTTTTCTAGGCAGGATAGAATTTCCACTCACTCAAGGCACCGTCGCTTAAGCGACGCTTATGAGGCTAGTCGTCGCTTAAGCGACGCTTATGAGACTATCTGTCGCTTAAGCGATGCTTATGGCCACTTTTTCAAAAAAAAAAATTATCTTTGTGATTTTTGGTAGGTTTAAAAAAAGAAATCCACGCACCATCGGATTTTTCCGTCGGATTTTGGATCGAAATGTAGTAGTGTTAGATAGGCACTTGCATATCATACTTAAAGTCAAAAATACAAAAAATGCATACGGTGGACCGGGCCGCAACCGGTAAAACCCTTTGTTTTTTGTTACTTGACCTACAGTAGCCGGACCGCAAACGGGACGGATTCCCTACACCAAACAGTCACGAGCTAGTTGGGAACATTGACTGGGGAGAATCCCTTGTTGTCATTGCCTGCGAATTCCCAGGCCTCAACACGACCCCAACCAAATAACTACTTGAGGCAGTTTATTATGCAAAAGAAAGAAAGTTACAAATGAGCTTCTCATAACCGATCAACTAGACAGTGACCCTTTTTTCTCTTTAAATAGATATTATGGACCAATCGGGTGCTAAGACATAGATCAAAGGTGGTTATGATCTAAGAGAAGATGAACAGTCAAATCACTCTGTGTCTAAAATATATCGTGACCGCTGACTTAGATATTTACAAAATCATGCTAATGCACAATAAAGAAACACACTTTTCCTAATGGATACATTATAACAAGTTGATCTAAACTAACTACTAAGTGTCTAAATATTCTAACATTTGGACTAAATTCTATCAGTATCCCACTAATATAAATATGTATCTCTATTAAATATTTCATTTATCTCTCACAATGAGCCTAATATTTCCCTACTAGAATTTGATATCAAGTTAAATTGTGGTGATGTAAGGCATCATGTTTGGCCCTATATTCTTATGGGATTCATTTATAGGATGACACCATAAACCTAGGTATAATTCACTAATTGAATGACATAATAAACCTAGTGGTGTTAGATACTATGGTTTTTGTGCATACTATGGTTTTTCTATTCACATACATATTGTGGTTTTGTGCATTGCAGATTAGAAACACTCTTTCGTGTATTGAACGAGATCTACACAGATTTCCTACTAGCAGATCATAATTCAAGACAAAATTCTACAAATCCATAATGAATCAAGTTCCATCGGAATCTTATGTTGTGGATTATCTTCATTATGACCTTTATGTTGATTTATCACATATTCTAGTCGTTCTTATCAACCATGGTGAATGGGATAAAAAATGCAACATAATTGCAAACATGATTCTAAATGAACCACTAGCCAACCACAATTAGAAGTGGCGCAGTCATCCATTATTGTAAAGGATTTTGACGATGTGCTCATAATTCTTGTTCCACAAGATCAAGAATATGATAGGCCAAAAAGGTTTCCGCGTGGTGAATATGATTGTGTATGCTTTAATGATGAAGAATAGGAGTGTAAAAAACAACTTCTAATACACATTATACTTGTTTTGTGCATCTCAAATACATTGTGTACAACACATTTTTATTGAGTATAATGGTTGTGATCTTCAATTGTTTACTTATGTTTGATGATTATGTTTATGATTGTGTATGATTGAATATGGATGATGCAATGATGACTTGGCATGTGCTTTGGTAATGTGTAATAAGATGGCATCAGGGTTGAGATTCCATTAATAATATGATTGTATTCTATCATGTTGTATTCCTAGGATGATTCATTCTTGATTTCACTTAAGTTGTTAAACCTCTAAACCAGATAATGAAGAAATATGTTAAGTTTAAATGGGACCCTCTTATGTGTCATAAACACCTAAATTAAGGAAAATTTTGTCAATGAACAATACCTAGACCTATATTATTTTAGATTTGTCTAAATTAGAAACCCAAATTATGATTCCTGAACATCCCACAACATATAATTGTGCTTACCTCCAACAAAAAGATCCTCTACTTGAATGATGTCTTTCTTATATATTGTCTTATTCAAGAACTAAGAAAATTATTCGAATGGAGTCCCTTCAAAATGTTACTTGAAGGAAAGAAAAAAAAATTATGCAATATAAATGGTTTGTAATGGTGATGAATATGAAGAGAAGATGATTTTCAAATAGTATGAAAGCATAATACATTCGTACATTTATATAGAGTGCAAATACTAGTTTACATTTCTTCCAAAACTGATTGTTCTACACATCCTTCAACCACATTCCATAAAGGACTTTCCTAAGGGGATGCAACTATTTATTGAATACCTTTAAAAAACAAATATTCCTCTTACCATAAACTATACAAATGCTTCCTTAATATGGATTCATAAAGGACTTTCCTAAGGGGATGCAACTATTTCTTGAATACCTTTAAGAAACAAATATTCCTCTCACCATAAACTATACAAATTCTTCCTTACCATGGATTTTCAAAAACATTTGACAAATAGACAACTAATATAAACTATTAGAAAAATAGTCATATGACTCTTAAAACAACATAAAGAGACTTCCATCTCATGGGATATGAATTCATTCTTTGTTTGGGAAAATTACGAAGGTTCAAACCTGGTGCGAATGTCATGAAGCGGGATTTCCGATTGGCTCCCATTTCTATGCTTCCAACTCGAATTTACAGAAATGTTAGCTGAGATTCTAAAAATTAAATTTTTCACTAAACATTGGATTCTTTTCTTTTATCATTTCCAACTCCTCCACCATGACATGCTCTCTTTTCTAGGTGTCTTCACATTCTTGATCTTGGATGTCTTCCTCCAATGAGCCGAGGTTCGAACCAAAGTAAATAAGAAAATCTATTGAGCAAACGCTTAGCTTATATGCTACTGATAAATGCGTGACTCATAATGGTATTGTGGATATGTGGGTGAGGTGAACTTCATTTACTCTGAAAGCCCATATCAGGATCGTAGTTCTTTCTGGGACCACCAGGTTGTTTTGGAAGGAAATTTACAGTGGGTGAGGAGGGGGTCAACAAGAGAATTAACCAGTTTTCGGTGGCTGAATCTTTTATTGTTTTATTAAAGATGTTTTTCATTACAGGTCTTGGGTGGATTCATCAAAAATTTCATATCGTTGTTCTCCTATCCTACTGCAATTTGAGGCTGAGAGTAAATGGAATCCTTATCCATTTAATTCAATCATAGTTGGTTAAAAGAGCACTGTTTTGTGGATCTAGTTCATGTGGAATGGACTTGTGGATCGAAATCATCATCCATGCATAGAATTGTCCAAAAATTGAACTTTTAAAAGGGGTGGGTTCTAAGTGGGATCGGGAGCGTAGACAATCCCTCGTTTCTTTTCAAAGAGGAGGGAGACAATGTTGTTAATCCTATAAATTTGAAGGAGGTGAAAAAAGTCTTGTCCATCTTTTCTCGATCCAAGAGCTCAGGCCTAGATGAGTGGACTGTGGAACTATTTTTGGATTTTTTTGATGTTATGAGCCCGAATATACTAGATGAGGTTGAAGAATCTAGAATTTCTGGGAAGGTTTTGGGTGCTTTGAACTCCACTTTTATTTCTTTAATTCCTAAGTTCCTGCATCCTTCTAGTTTCAGTGACTATAGACCTATTTCGTTATGCAATTTGGTCTATAAAGTTATATCAAATATCATTGCTTAGAGGTTGAAACCTATTTTATCCAAGTACATTTCAATGGAACAAAATGGATTTTTGGATAATTGTCAAATTCTTGATGGAATTGGTGTGGCAAAGGAGAATTTTCATAGCATTAAGTCTAGATATTTGAAGTATCTGGTACTTCAGCTAGATATCATCAAAGATTACGATCATATGGATTGGGGTTTTCTTAGACAAGTTTTGCACCAGATTGGCCTCCCTTTTGAACTTGTTAAATGGGTTATGGCTTCTGTTTCTTTTGTCAATTTCGCAGTATTAACTAACGGTGTCCCAACAAATTTCTTTAAGAGTTCGAGGGGTCTCCAACAGGGTTGTCCTCTTTCAACCTTATTTTTTCTCCTTTTTATTGAGGGGTTGGGTAGGTTAATTCTAAAGGCAAAAGAAGAAGACTCTCTTCATGGTATAAAATTTTCATCCCATATTTGTATGATACATCTTTTGTTGTGGACGATGTTATACTTTTTGGTGCAGGGTCAACAAGTGAATGGCGATTATATAATAATATAATTAATATGTTATGTGGGGCTTCTGGTATGGTTATTAGTGTGGCTAAATCAAACTTTCTAGAACATACTATGGATGAGAGGCATTTGGAGCATATCGAACAGTTCCTTCCTTATAGAGTTGCTTCCATTGTTTTTGGCACTAAGTATTTGGGCTATTTTATAAATCCAAATAATTATTTAGCAAATGATTGGCAATGGATATTAAATAAATTCGATAAGAAAATTCATCACTAGTGCTAACATTGGCTATCCATTGGTGGCAAACTAACCTTAGCAAAATATGCTTTGGAAAATCTTTATGTCTCCTGGTTGTCTCTTTGAAAGATCCCTTAATTAATTCCCTCTTGTATTCAGAGGGAAATTTTCAACTTCTTGTTGTCTAATGATAGGGATAAACAAAATTTTCATTTGTTATGTTCGAGATGCTTGGTGTACCCAAACTGTTTGGGAGGATGGGATTTAAAAATAAAATTTTATTTGCAAAATCTTTATCCATTAAGAGTATTTGGAGGACTCTATGTGTGGAAAACCTTTGGAGTAGAGTTTTACAAGAAATATCTAAAGGTTTCCTTGATATTAAAATGGATTAGGAAAAAATATAAGTTTGTCAAAGGGGTATCAAACATTTCGGATGGATTTGTGAGACCTTTTCAAGTTATGGGATATTGGTTGGCTTGGATTCTTGGAAATGGTAGGTTTATTCAGGTGGGGAAGGATCCATCATAGGAGGCCTTGTCAACTTTCAGTTATACTTAGAGATAATTGATTTCTTGACGGTAAATGGTTTATACTCTGCTAATTAAGTGGCTATTGTTGGGAATGGAAGGTTGAGGTCTCATGTATGAAATGGTTCAAATTAGTTGGGACTTTATGGATCTTTAGGTGATGAATGGTCATCATACATTACTGTGTTGATGTAATTGTAACTTCGGAATGTATTCATCCGTAGTTCTTATGTATTATAACCCGATGTTTATTTCGGGATGTATTGTAATGTATTTGAGTCATGTCATACCCCGATGTTTATTCTGGGAAGTTTCTATAATGAGAAAGTCATGTCAAGTCATTGTGGGTAATCCTCCTATTGGTCAAGGGTTAAAGTCCCCATAGTTGTGGGGCCCTTGGGTTATTAGACTATCCTAGTGAAGTCGACCCTAGGTGATTCATTATAAGTCGGGGCAATAGTCCCCACCATTGTGTTACCCTCCTATTGGTCAGAGGAGGCAAAATCCCCACAAGTGGTGGGGCACTAGGGTTATTAGACACTCCTAGAGATGTCGGCTCTAGTAAGTAATTGTTAAGTGAGGCTGACATGTTGGAGTGCACTACAAGTGAACGAAAGAATATAAATAGAGAGTGAGCCTCTCTATGTATCTCACTTGCAACATACACACTCACTCATTGGGGCGCATGAGTGAGAGAGGAGAAGCTCTCTCAGTGTGAGAGAGAGAGACTGTTGCTGTCGGGAGTGCATCTTACTGTTTTGGGGTCTTACCATTTTGTGCTGATTCTATCTCTGAGGAAGTTGTGGGGTTTTCTCCTTTATGGTTTCCCCGAGGAAAATTCTTTGTGTCTCTTGTCTCTTGTGTTGTGCTTATGTTTTATTGACGTGCTTGTTATTCTCTTAGTTAAAGATCCTAAGATCATAATGCTAACTTGAATGATGAAAAACAAACATGGTATCAGAGCTAACCTCAGAAGAAGACATTGTGCAGCTGTAGAAGCTAGGGTTTCTTACATTTTGGGTCTCTCTCCACAATCCATTAGCAAAAGTATGCTAGGCTCACTCTCCATTGAAGGGCACATCTTTCTGTCGAAGCGAAATTTGATTCCAAGTATTTTTAGTTTTCGATGCGGAAATTAGGGATTTCTATAGAAGAGGAATTTTTGAGTGAGCCCAGCATAGGATTGTTCTCCTCATCAAAACCGAAGGTTAGAGACCTGGATCAAGAAATTTGGTTGGGTGAAACTCCAGGAAAGTCAAACCCTAGTTTGACCCCGAGCTAGAAAAACCCTAAATACTAAAACTGCTAAGTTTCGGTACATTATCTATATATAGCGATTGGCGAATTCTCAGGTGCTGAAAATTGCGGGGGCCGAATATGAAATCATGATTAACACTGTATCGAAAATTCAACCTCAGATTCGCTATATTCTGGGAGATATGATCCATTCACGTTAGGGTTCCAGCCTCTTCCAGAATTCATCCCTAAACATGACACCTAGGGAGAATTTCCATATCTTGGGCTACAGAGGTCCAAATAGAATTATTGAAGCTATTCCAAAAAGAGCACGGACTGTACTTGTGGTGGTCCGAATATCAGGCTCATAAGATGAACCAGTGACACGTGGCATGCCATACAACGTTGATGTTTTGAACAGTCCTGTAACAGGTCACCTTCGGAAACGGATCATAAATCCCAAATGGTGAAACAAATTCTGATGAAACCTATGGTTTTGTATTAAGGACATGCAATGTTATCTCAGTGAGAAATTTAATACATGGAGGAGAAAAAATGTCAGAGATATCATAGAAATAGTAACAGGCATTTCTGTAGAAGAAATTGGAAAACTAGAACTTCCTGTTCCGGGAGCTTCCTTCCACTGTTTTTAGAAAAGGAGTACATTGGACAGCTCCATTTGAAGAGATATATCTGCCTATCTAATCAGATCTGAAATATTTCAAGTTTTGAAAATTAGGGTTTCTGTGACAAACCCTAGATCAGCCAGCTCTGGAACCAAGATGGACACCTCAAAACGGTAAGATCTAATCTTTTGCTATTTCCATTTGAGGTTCTCATTTCAAAGTGATCTATCACATCAGCTTGATGATAATATTGGTGAAGTTGAACAAATTCCAAGCATGGAAGTAAATGATCTCTCTGAAGAAAATGAATTGGACACCTACATGGGTAGAGAGGTTCCAGTTCCAGAGGGAGATGAGGCTAGAATCCTTACACAAGAAGAACTTGGTCAAGGCCAAGAAGATCATTGTTTATTTAGGCACATATCAACTTGTACCACAAGTGTCTCCCCAAAGACACCGGAGATGTTTGATTCCTTGACCAAGATATTTTAAGGGAAGAACATAAATCAAAATATGACCTTAAGAATCCAGTTGAAGAATGTGAAGATCCAGAATGCAGAGACCATGCAGTCATAAGGGTCTCTCAAATCAAAGAACAACTTGAAGCGGTAAAAGAAGAAGTGAAGAATGCAGAAGTGGCGATGGCCACCTTGAATGGCCTCCCAGGATCATGGGATTCATTCATTCAAGGAATGTGCACCAGAAGGAAGTGATTACTTTCAGCAGACTCTGGGAAGAAGAAGAAGCTCGAATCATAAGAAGAGAAGAGAAGATGGGAGCAACTAAATATCAAGCTCTCACCATCCAAAGAAGATCCCTCAATTGATGAGGAATATGAAGATCTCAACTCTTGAAGAACTTCTTATCCACCTTAGAATTTGGATAAGAAACGATGCTATTATGAATGAAGAAGATGATGAAGCTGAAGACTCAAGAAAGAGTAGACCCACGAAACAAATAAAGATAAGTATTCAATTTTCATTTCATGATTTTGTTTTGTTATGCATTTGTTCATATTCAGTTGATGTATTATGCATGATAGGATGTTTGCATTAACGACAGTATACTACTAATATGCATGGGATGGGTAAGTAGCTCATGCTGCTATACAACTCTCCATTGCTACTTATCTAGAATGAAACCTCTTTGCTGACATATTGGATTAGTGCACAATCTCAATGATGTCCTGGTAGAGATGGAAGGAATCTAAAAAGTTCAGTGAGATATGGATGAATGTTGTATTGGCTAAAGTAGTTGCATGATCATATATTTATGCATAAGAACTTGCCAATATAATTATTCCTTATGAAATGTTTCTAACCATACAAATGCATTTGACTTGTAGGAAAGATCGCATACATAATCGCCTGCAAGCAAAGAAGAATGAGACTTGTTCCGAAGAACAAGTGACGACATTTCAAAATGAAAAATAATATGACGAATGAAGCGACATCATTGATGCAGAACCTTCCAAGAATAAAGGGAAGATCGGTTCAAGAAGAATGATGTCTAGGATGTAGTATCGATACGTGAAGGGAAGTTTGTAGTTCCATCATGTAGTAGATGGAAACATCATGGGATACAAAGCAAGATTCATAGCACAAGGCTTCTCATAAAAAGAAGGCATAAACTACGAAGAGACATTTGCAGCCACTGGAAGTGAAGTCACATGACATGCATAATCATGTGTACAAATGAAAGAAGGCCTTGTACGAGTTCAGAAGACACCCATGGGATAACACATACATGATGAGCTTGATGAATATCTTAACCTTTGCTACAAGGTTGATAAAGGATGACAAGCTCACAGATGGATGTGAGAAGAACTTTTGAAAAATTTCAAAATAGAGGATCTTGGTATCCAATGATCCTAGATGGATACTACTTGTCACTCCAGAATAGAATGTTTCAGTGCATAGAGTACAGAAGACAGAGGGAGTATGATGCTCCGCTTCAGAGGGAGTGACTGCAGAAGATCTAAGGTTCGACATGGTATGACAGGATGGATAGATTACTGATTACTCTAGGCTTTACTGAGAGTAAAGTGGATTCCAACCTTTACTTCAAGGTTGAAGGCAGAAGACCAATGATGCTCCTATTATGTGTCGATGCACTATTTAGGCATGGAGGTGTAGACAAGGGAAGTATGCAGTAGAGATCCTGAATAGGTTCAGGATGACGGACTGCATGACCACACCTATGGCATCAAACATGAATCTATTGAGTGATGCTTCATTGGAGATGGTTGATGCTACAATGTATCGTCAGATGATTGGGTCCTTGATGTACCTGAGACCAGATATTTGCTTTTCTGTGAACACATTGAGACATGCTCACCTAATGGTTGCAAAGCATGCAGGGGTACAATTGATTGTGGGCTCAAGTACGATGTGAATCAGAAGATTAACCTGGAGGGTTATGTTGATTCATATTGGGCAGGCAATGCCATCGATAGGAAGAGCACTTCAAGGTGTTGCTTCAGTATGGGATCAGGTGTGATATCTTGGTTCAGCAGGAAGCAATCCTGTATGGCACTGAGTACAGCTGAAGCAGAGTATGTCACAGCTTGTTCAGCTAGTTTTGAGGCAGTATGGCTGCGGAAGCTACTGTCTGGTTTATTTGATATTTAGATGGATGCTACTTGTATAAATTGTGACAACCAGAGTTGCGTGAAGTTGTCAGAGAATCCAGTGTTCCATGACAAGTAGAAGCACATCGAGATCAAGTATCACTATATCAGCGATATGGTGCAGAGAGGAGCAGTGAAGCTCCAGTATGTTGCGCTGGAGGAACAGATAGCTGATGTGTTAACAAAGCCATTGGCCAGAGTGAAGTTTGAGTACTTCAGGGAGAAGCTTGGTGTTCTCCAGATTGAGGTTTCCTCCAAGGGAAAGTGATGAGTCCCATAGCCATTCTAACATGGTGAGAGGATTGGTTCCTTCCATGGTCAGATGTAAGGGCTAAGCCATTATGTCATGGTGAGAGGATTCAGTTCCTTCCATGTCAGATATGAGTGCTGAGATCCATAGCCATTCTGACGAGTAGGTCAGATATAAGGGCTAAGCCATTCTGTCATGGTGAGAGGATTGGTTCCTTCCATGATAGATGTGAGTGCTGGCCATTCTGTCGAGTAGGACAGATGTAAGGGCAACTGCCATTCTAGGAATGGAGGTACCTGGTCAGTTACCAGGAACACTCAGTCTAGGACTGAGAGAGCCATTCTGACAAGTAGGTCAGATGTAAGGGCTGAACCATTCTATCATGGCTAAAGGATTAGGTTCCTCCCATGTCAGATGTGAGTGTTGGCCATTCTGTCGAGTAGGACGAATGTAAGGGCAATTGCCACTCTCTGGGAGAGTGGAGGCACCTGGTCCATTACCAGGTAGCTCAGTCTGGGACTGGGGGCCATTCTGACGAGGGTGTAGGATTTAGTTCCAACCAGGTCAAATGTGAGTGCATGCCCTTCTGACGAGGGTGTAGGATTTAATTCCTACCAGGTCAGATGTAAGTGCAGAGCCTTTCCATCATTGTGAGCAGGGTGTGATTGTTAGGTAAAAATGAGCAACATTAACATAATAATGAGCCAAAAATAAACATTGCAAGCAACATTCAAGATAGACACACAATATACCCTGGAAACCCCATGCGGGGAAAACCAGCACCAATGAAGATCTTCATTACATGACCAAAATCGGCCATCCGGGCCAAATGAGCTAGCCACCGCTCACCTCTAGACCATTTTACAATGGATCCTCCTCAAGCCTTATAAAGGCTTAATCACATGCAATACCATGGGAAAATACCATGGGCTACAACAAACCATGTGCCCAAACCATGTGCTAGACCTAACCACCTTTGACTCAATCCCGAGTCAAGGTTAACCCTAACAATCCCCCCTTTAAACTTGACTTGGAGTAATCACCAACTCCCCTCAAAGTTTTATCAAGGAATCTCACATACACCCCCCTATCACCTAGGTCTATCTCCCGACTTTACCGGTGAGTTACCAGGGGTATGCATGCCTTACCAGGTCTTACAGCCATATTCCCATTTACATGCAAACCGCTCCATTACATTTTTTTTCATGTGCCTTCATGGTGACTACACCATCACCATCCGTTACTTCATCCTCTCACTTTCCATGATCGCTTCCTTGCTCGTCTTTTACCATGCTCCCTTTGTACCTACATCCAAACTCTATCATTGATGTCCATATAAAGAAAAATCCATCTACCGGATTACATGGGTCATCGGCCGTTGTAACCGCCAGTTCTCTAGGAATTCTCTTCACATACATGGCTCATCAATCTTGGTCCCAAAACCGAGATTAAACCATCTCACATTTCTCCCGCAATTGAAGACTCAACCTCTCTGATCCACATCAAGCTAGGCTACGAGTACACCTGCCACCCTCGTACCTACCTAGTGGTTCATTCCACACTTGATGCAACATCCCTTCTTTGCGCATAAGAGGGATACCTTGTGCTTTTAGCATCCAGAGAAATCCAAACTTGCCTACGGTTAAGTTTCACATGGACCAAAAAATTACTGCTAGGGTGTCGGGTACCACCGAACATGCACCCCGCAATTTGATTCAACATAGAAACACCAACGAGCATAACCAAGCCAAACCATGGCTCTGATACCCATTGTTAGGTCAAAATGAGCAACATTAACATAATAATGAGCCAGAAATAAACATTGCAAGCAACATTCAAGATAGACACACAATATACCCTGGAAACCCCATGCGGGGAAAACCAGCACCAATGAAGATCTTCATTACATGACCAAAACCGGCCATCCAGGCCAAATGATCTAGCCACTGCTCACCTCCAGACCATTTTACAATGGAGCCTCCTCAAGCCTTATAAAGGCTTAATCACATGCAATACCATGGGACAATACCATGGGCTACAACAAACCATGTGCCCAAACCATGTGCTAGACCTAACCACCTTTGACTCAATCCCGAGTCAAGGTTAACCCTAACAGTGATTCCAACCTGGATGAAAGTATGGAAATCTTTCATCACTGTGAGTAGGATGTGTTCTCACTTGGATGGATGTAAGTGCAGAAATCTTCTATCACTGTGACCAGGATGCGATTCCAGCCTGGATGAAACTATGGAAATATTTCATCACTGTGAGTAGGATGTGTTCCCACCTGGATAGAAGTCTTCCATCATTGTGAGCAGGATGCAATTCCAGCCTGGATGAAAGTATGGAAATATTTCATCACTGTGAGTAGGATGTGTTCCCGCCTGGATGGAAGTGAGTACTATGTTGTTCTGATGAGTAGGTCAGATATAAGTGCTGAAGCCTTTTCACAGATGATAGTGATGTCCTGTCATGCTAGTGAATGTGAGTGCTGGGCCTTTCTAATGTGATTGTAGGTTTCTACATGATCAGATGTGAGTTTTGGGCATGCCTTTCTGACGAGTAGGTCAGATGTAAGTGTTGGGTGAAGAACTACCTAATGGCTAGGCCTACAACCAGCATGAAAGAAGGCTGGCTCTGTATAAATTCCTATGACGAGATAGCACACACATGATGATAACCAGATGAGATCCAAATCGAGCTATGATTCAGATCCAGCTATGATGACTCCAAGAGATCCAGATCGAGTGATGATCCAGATCCAGCAATGATGATCCATATTGAGTGATGATCCAGATCCAGTCCAGTGATGATGATCTAGATCGAGTGATGATCCAGATCCAGTGATGCTGATCCAGATCAAGAGATGATCCAGATCTAGTGATGATGTCCCATGATGATCTAGATCAAGAGATGATCCAGATCCAGTAATGATGTTCCAGATCAAGTATGATCCAGTGACGATGTTCCAGATTGAGTATGATCCAATGACGATGATCTAGATCGAGTGATGATTCAGATACAAATGAAAGATGACTTGAAGATGACGAGGAATTGATGATAACCCAGATGATACAAAGAAGAAGACTTGTGCTAATAAATTGTGTCAAGAGAATACCTTCCTAGTTAAGAGGGAGTGTTGATGTAATTGTAACTTCAGAATGTATTCATCCATATTTCTTATGTATTGTAACCCAATGTTTATTCCAGGATGTATTGTAATGTATTTGAGTCATGTCATACCCCAATGTTTATTCCAGGAAGTTTATATAATGAGAAATTCATGTCAAGTCATTGTGGGTAACCCTCCTGTTGGTCAAGGGTTAAAGTCCCCATAGTTGTGGGGCCCTTGGGTTATTAGAATATCCTAGTGAAGTCGACCCTAGGTGAGTCATTATAATTTGGGGCAATAGTCCCCACCATTGTGTTACCCTCCTATTGGTCGGAGGAGGCAAAGTCCCCACAAGTGGTGGGGCACTAGGGTTATTAGACACTCCTAGAGATGTCGGCTCTAGTAAGTAATTGTTAAGTGAGGCCGACATGTTGGAGTGCACTACAAGTGAACAAAAGAATATAAAAAGAGAGTGAGCCTCTCTATTTATCTCACTTGCAACATACACACTCACTTATTGGGGCACATGAGTGAAAGAGGAGAAGCTCTCTCAGTGTGAGAGAGAGAGACTGGTGTTGTCGGGAGTACATTTTACTGTTTTGGGGTCTTACCATTTTGTGTTGATTCTATCTCTAAGGAAGTTGCGGGGTTTTCTCCTTTATGGTTTTCCCGAGGAAAATTCTTTGTGTCTCTTGTCTCTTGTGGTGTGCTTATGTTTTATTGCTGTGCTTGTTATTCTCTCAGTTAAACGATCCTAAGATCATAATGCTAGCTTGAATGATGAAAAACTAACATACTGTTCTTCAATGTGGTAACTTACAGTTGTCCTCGGTAGAGGACACATAGTTGTGGTCCTAGAATGTGTTCAGTCTGGAACTATTAGTGCAAAAATGGCTTATGAATCTTTGATCTCCAAGGTGATGATTGAGCATAATTGTTAGAAGTGGAGGGTTCCACTTAAAACTAAACTATTCATATGGTTGAATTTAGAGAACCGTATTTTGACATGGGACAATTATCTTAAAATGGGGGGTATAGACCAAGCATGTGCCCCTTGTGCTATAAAGAGGCCCAATCGATGGAACACTTGTTTGTTTCTTGTATCTTTCCTGGACATGTGTGGTTTTATGTCAGGAAGGTCTACAATGTTGTTGTGAGTTGGTCAATATCTTCTCTTTCTTCTTGTTTTCTTGCATGGTTTAAGCTTGTCCATTTATGGAGGGATATTCCATACTTTTTATGTTGGGAACTATGGAAATATAGGAACAATATTATATTTGAAGGAAAAAAGATAGGACCTGCTTGGATTAGTAGCAGGGCAATTGCTACTTTTTTGGAATCTGCTAAAAATGTGTATAAGATCCTTAATACTTCTTTTCCTTGTCAAAGGGACCCGTCATTTTATTTTGAGGGTTGAAGAGGCTTCTTCGATGGGGATTATCAGGATGATTTTAGTAGATGTGGCGTTGGAACCATTCTGTCGGTTGGAAGGTTCAAACATTATAAGATTTGGATGCATTGCGAGCCTGGTTCAAACACAAAGGGTCACCTGTTAGCCCCGTGGATGTTGTTATTTTTTGCTAGACATTTAACACGTCAACAATATTCAAATTGTTGGAGAATCAAAAAAAATTATAGATTGGGATCTTAAAAAAATCTCTCTTTGAGTTCTTCAACTAAATTCTCAAATGGTGAGTGTTAATCAGTTGCCTAAGGAATTTCAAGGAATATTAGGTTTATCATATACATGGAATATAATCAACAGGTGGATGAGTTATCGAAGCGAGCTCTTTTGGCAAATGAAGGGTCCATTTATATTGATGGCTTGGAGAATGATCTGTTGGTTTCAAAAGAGTGCTTGAAAATAGTGTATACTTATTCTCTTTTGTGCATCTTATTGAGATACTTTCACATATACAATTACCTGTTATCGGATTTTATTTTGTGTATATCTTCATATTTTTGAGTTTTGATTGATGCAAGCTTGGTCTCTGTTGTCATCAACTGGATCATCGTTCAGTAGTATCTCATTTTGGTCGACGGGTTCCAAGTCTTATTTGGCCCACTACATGCTTGTATATATGTTTTGTGGTTGTCAGTGGTTGACAATCATCTTATCAGTCCATATTTTGTGGCTCTTATATTCATAGAATATTCTAGATGGGCTATCTTTTACTCTATTTCACATTCTTTGTTGGTTGGGATATATAGCAATATTTCAGATTCATTTTATGCCAAGGTTTCTATTAGTGCCCAACTTTCATTTGATATGCTACTATGTTTAGTGTATTTTATTTGGTGAACGGTTTTCATATTCTTGGTGTTGCAACTTGTTGGTATTTTGGTCTACACTTTATTCAAATAATGATTGTAGTTGTGTTGAGTCAATGTTGTTTGATAGATGTGTATATGTGGAAATTCCATAGAGCATATTGATATTCCTGATTATATTGTTATTTGTAATGTTTTACTTTATATACTTATATAAAAGGATAGACTTTTGCTTCTGTAAAAAAAATAAGAAAGAAAATCCCTTCAATAGTAGTAATCCATAATATTCATTTCATATAATCCATAATATTCATTTCATATGCTTTACTAAATGTCCATTAAATATTGTTTATAGTGCATAAATATATTTATATACCGCACACATTTTACCACTATTTGAAAATACCTATAATTATTTTAAAATATTAATCAAATATAAGATTTTGACAAACTTTGAAGATAAAATGAAAATGTAAATTTACTTTATGTAGAGTATATATTTATTCTTAAACAAATTTTTCTATTACATATTTAGTTAACAAATTTAATGGTTTTTATAGTGAAACTTTTATTAAATTAATTCAAAAATAATTAATATTAATTCATTCTACTAATAAGCATTATTTCTTTTTAAATTATCATACTCTTAATAACATAAAACATAATTTTATAATTTAATTATTTTTTGTAAACTTTTTTTTTCCAAAAAAAGATGTAATTTAATTAAAACATAATCAAATTACATTTTGGAGAAAGGTTGTTATAGGCCTTTTTCTTGATCTTAGCTTTTCAACTTCGCAAAAATAGAAAATAATTGTCCAGCTTTGTACTGGTCTAAAGACTCATACACCATCCAAAAAAATATAATGTTTTCCAAGTTCCCCAGCAGAAACCCCAGAGGCAGATATAACATTGTACATACAAAATATATCAAAGGATCCAAAAATTTACAGATTTAGATTATCTGTTCTAGTCCGTCTATAAAAGGCCTATGGTAGTATTCATGGAAAATTCTGTTATTTTTCTCCAATATCTTCCATTGTCCATGTGGGAGAGTTAATCCAAGCTTTGAGAGTTGGTCATCTTCAACATTCCGCTCCATGTATACATGTCGATACGAGAAAGTGTCAAGCTCCTCTAAAAGGCTATGAGTTTCTGTCAAAATAGAATTTAGAAAAAGATTGTGGAAAAATTGCACGTTATTTATCCATATTGTAATGATCATAGAGTCACCAAAGATATGAAGTTGTGTGCAATTATTCTCTCTCGCAAAATAGAGCAAGAATTTTAGAGCGCAGAGCTTGGCATAGTTGTTTGACCCATGGCCAAGACCCATTTGTAATTTAAAGGAATGGTTTTCAGTTAAGTGAAGTACTACACACCCCCCCCCAACCACCACCACAAACACATCTCATTTTGGGAAGCCCCATCGAAGTAAGCCCATGGAAATTGTTTGTTAATTACATCCTCATATATAATACAGGGAACCGGGGGGTTCTTTTCCTGTGGAGAATAAGATAAAATATTTGTGCAGGTGTCTGCAACACTTTTAGGAATAGTTTTCTTGTCCTGGAAAACCACCCTATTTGTCGCCAACTAAATTTCCCAATTGGCAATAAGAGGTAATGCACAATATTTTAGAGTCATCGGAGAGAAAATACAGGATTTTCAAGCCTCCTCCATTATAGGACCACTCCATTCCAGCTATTGATTCAAATGAGTATTCAACTCATCCCAAGTTTTTGAGTAAAAAGGGAAATTAATGAATAGGTGAGAGATCGTTTCCTCACTCTACTTGCACAATGCACACCAACCCAGTCCCTCAATTTTCCTCCTTTTTCATTATTTTCTAGATAGGGGTATTATTTTCCAAAATACACCACTTAATTTTTTTTTCTTTAATGGACAATGTGATTTTTAGACTCTTTTCCATGACCATTTCTCTTCCACATCCCGTGTTCTCACATCTAACAATTTGTAGCCCAATTTCATAGTATATCTTCCATGAGAATCTCAAGACCAAATGATTTCATCTGTCCTGTCAATTATTCTAACATGAGTACTTCTGAGAGAAAATATATATTCATTCCAATGTATTCCCATCTCGTGTGGAAATCCCAATTCCCCATCACTTTTCCACCCCTGGTGCCAAAATGTTGAGAAGTTTTGGTTCGCAATTTGATTTAGATGATAATATCCCTGTGCATGTAGGAGTCGTAAGAGATGTGGAGGGAGGACATATCTATTATGGAATCTCAACCAAGGATCTGAACCAATGTGGACCTGATAACCACTACCAACATTCCAAACCACCCCTCTTTCAATAAGTGGTAGAGAAGAAAGGACGAATTTCCAAATGACCGAGATTCCCACTCTGTTCTTTTAGGGATTCCTAACTCAATTTATGATTGAATTTAGTGCAATTTATTTCTGATTCACAACTTCATTCCAAAGATTTTATGTGGACAAAATTAACAATCCCAATTTTGTCGCTATGATTTTGCAAACAGATGGATGTGTTTTAATCCCCAACCTCCTTGCGACTTTGGTTTAGCAAGGATCTCCCGAGTGGCCCAAGGAGATACAAAGGAGTATGAGCTTCCTGATCTTAAGAATATAAAGAATATTTTCCTTGCTTTATCCAATATTCCTTTTGGAATCAACGCCAAGGACATCCAGTAAACCAAAATTGCTTCCAAAACCGATTTAATGTGAACCAATATGCCAGGTCTGGATAACCAACGATGGATCCAAACTCCTAATATTTTCTCTAACTTAGCTAATAGCCACCCCCATCCCTTATTTTTATATATGTTTCTTTTTAACTGGAACCAAAAGTATTTGAGACCAACATCAAGTAATTTGGTTTCAAAAGTAAAGAGAGTTGTGTACCTTTGAGCTTCATTATCTTTTAGGAGAAATAAGGTGAGATATGACTTGTGTGCATTTATAACCATACCATTTGCGTGTTTAATTATTGTAACTTTGAAGTGTATTTACTTATTATCCCTGATGTTCCGATCAGGAGAATCATTTGTGTTTCATTATACCCCGATGTGCCTATCGGGAGAATTACTAAAAGTCATGAGGAAATTCCTTCTGTTGTAAGTCGGGTCATTAGCACCCTAATTAATATAATATTAAGTTGTTTGTGTCCTCTTAGAGAAGTCTTCCCAATCAATTTTAGTGGGGCCGAATTGGTGGACTGAATTGTCAAGTGAATGAAAGAATATAAATAGAAGTGAAGCTCTCCTCATTTCTACACACTCACACTCACTTTTGTAGCGCATAAGAGAAAGAGATAGTTGTAGCTACAAGGAGGAGAAGGATCGGTCTGAGGTTTTATCTTTTATCTTTCGATCATCTATATTGAGGAAGCTTTTGCTAGGTTTTTCCCATTAGGGTTTTCCCAAGGTAAATTTGTGTTGATCTTGTGATACTCTTTCTTTCAGTGATCCTGTCCATATGATTTTGTTATGAAATTGAAATTGAATGCTGATAATATAGCCTAGCATATGGAATCTTAACATGGTATCAGAGCTGACCTCAATAGGACAACTTTCACAAGGTGAAAAAAATCCCTCTCTCTTTCTCCCTAACAAGAAATTATGGTTTTGGAAAATTTTGAGTTTTGAAGAACTGATTGCATGGAAATTTGTGCCCTCCTAGAGCACATATTTTGAGCCTAGGATCGAAGTTTTTGAAGGAGCATATCTCCCGAAAATCCAAACCCTAGTTTGACACTGCACCAGAAAACTGTAGAAATCTAGTGAACAAGAAAGCTGCAGTGTTGAATATCGCAAGTTATATTTGAAAGGTGAAGACTTGATATCTCCAGAAACCAAGCACACCAGTAAAAAAACCTCAGTCAAGCGCATCTCCTGGTAAGATCAGTTTCTCATTTTCCAAATTTTCAATTTTTTGTAATCTCCTGTCAAGATGGCCCCAAGCACCAAGCTTGAGGACAAGCTAGAAGGCATAGAGAATTACAGAGCATGGAAATACAAAATTGGTCTGATTCTCAAGGAGAATGATCTTGATAAATATATCAAGGATGAAGTTGCAGAACCTGAAGAGGATGAAGCTAAGGAGAAGCACATAAAGGATTTGATTAGGGCACAAAGAATTATTGTTGATTTCCATCAAGGATCACTTGATCTCTCAAGTGTCATCCAAGAAGACTCTAAAATAAATGTATGATTCCCTAGCAAGAATGTATGAAGGAAGAAGCATCAATAGAAAGATGAATCTAAGAGATCGGTTGAATACCACCAAGATGAGTCATGGAGAATCCATCCAGGACTACTTCACAAGGGTCTCCTAGTTCAAGGAACAACTAGAATCCATTGGAGACAAACTTGATGAAGATGAATTGGTTATGACTGCTCTCAATGGTCTCACTAGACCCTGGGATTCATTCATCCAGATGATGTGTGCCGGGAAGGAAAGCATGAAGTTTGATGTTGTATGGGAAGATTGTATTCAAGAGGAGACTAGAGTGGAAAATAGAGAATCTATACTGAAGGAGGATGATCAAACCCTAGCCACCCATACCAAGAGAAGAAGAAGTCAACCCAAATTCAAGAAGGGAAACCACAGAGAATCTCAACCTCCCACAAGGTTCCAAATAACAAGATAAACTCTCCCCAATAAGGACTACTCCAGCTTTCAATGTTTTCAATGTGATAAGATAGGAAAATTTTCTAGAAATTGTCCTTTGAAGAGACAAGAATACAACAAGAGGAACAACAACAACAAAATACACCATGCACATCTAGCTGAAGATGAGGATGAAGAAGAAGAAGAGGAAGGACCTCGAAGAAAGCAAGCAAGAGAAGAAGATGCAGAAGAGTGTGTACTATAGTAGGAGATGACTATCAATATCAAATATAAGGAATCGGTGAAGCAAGCTACACGCTTGATTCAGGAAATCCCATGAAGATGAAGGAAGTTTTATATGTACCAGGTTTAAATAAAAATTTACTTTCTATCTCATCTCTAGATAAGAAAGGATTCAGAGTTGCATTCATAGATGTCCAAGTACTCATGTGTCCCAAAGGAAAGTCAATTGAAGATCGGTTGTCATTGGTGAAGAAGAAGGAGGCATGTCTAAACTCAAGGGACATTCAAAAACAACCCTTGTTCATGAGTCCACTAACCCTAGTGAACTATGGCATAGAAGGATTTCCCACATCAATTACAAATCAATACCTCATGTGAACAAAGTAGTGATAGGATTACCAGACTTAAAGATCAACCATGAAGGAATTTGCAAAGGATGTGTGAAAGGGAAGAATATCAAGAATCCATTTCTGAAGAGTGAAGCAAAAACTAAAGGTACGTTGGAATTGATTCATTCAGATGTGTGTGGTACAATTCCATACATGTATTTGAGTGGTTTTGATTATTATATTACATTTATTGATGACTATTCAAGAAAGACATGGATATACTTCTTGAAAGCTAGAGCGAGGTGTTTGAGAAATTCAAGGAATTCAAAGCCTTGATAGAGAGTCTTTCAGACAAGTTAATAAAGACACTTCGATCAGACAATGGTGGAGAGTAAACTTAAAAATAATTTGAATCCTTTTACAAAGATGCTAGAATCAAGAGGGAACTAACTACTCCCTACTATCCTCAAAAAAATGGTGTTACGGAAAGAAAGAACAGAACAATCATGGATGCAGTGAAGACAATGATATATGATCAAGATCTTCCAATGCATCTATGGGTAGAAGCGGAAAGAACTGTTGTCTATGTACATAATAGAATATCTCACAGTGCTCTTGGATTCAAGACTTTAGAAGAGATGTTCACGTGAAAGAATCCTGAGGTAAGTCACCTCAAGATATTTGGTTGTCCAGTATATGTTCATATACCGAAAGAGAAAAGAACCAAGTTGGACCCTTCTGGAAAGAAAGAAATATTTGTTTGATACTATGAAGTATCCAAGGCATTCAGAATTTACATTCTTGGATTCCATCACATGGAAATTAGTAGAGATGTAACATTCGATCAAGAAGCAACTCTCAAGAGATCCAGAAAATGTCAACATGAAGAAGTGTATGAGGAAGATGCACCTCCCAGAAATGTAGAGGATACATTCCTCCCTAACGATGAAGCACCTGAAGATTATGACAGAACCACAAGAACCCCATACGATGGAAATATCATGGAAGAGAAATCCTGCTTGGGCAAGAGAAATTATACAAGAATCAAAAATATATGGAGCTCCTGAAGGCTCCACAAGGATAAGCAAGAAGCCTAAGACATTTTCCAACTATGTAGCCTTGATGTGTGATCTTGTAGATCAAAAACTTACAAACTATGAAGAATCTGTACAGAAGAAAGAATGGGTAGAGGCAATGATGGAAGAGTACCAGTCAATAATGAAGAATGATGTTTGGGATATAGTTCCCAATCCAGAAGGCAAGAGTGTAGTATCCTCCAAATGGATCTACAAAATAAAACATGCAGCTAATGGAAGTATAGAGAAGTACAAGACAAGATTTGTGGCTATAGGCTTTTCTCAGAAAGAGGGAATTGATTATGAAGAAACATTTGCACCAGTAGAACAATATTCTTCTATTAGAGATATCATGGCACTTGCATCCATGATGAAGTGGGACTTACACCAAATGGATGTGAAGACAACCTTCCTGAATAGTGTGATTGAAGAAGAAGTATACATAGAACAGCCACAAGGATTTGAAGTTGAAGACAGACGGACTCACGTATGCAAGTTGAAGAAGGACATGTACAACCTAAAGCAAGCTCCTAGAGCTTGGTATGGAAGGATAGATAGTTTCCTGACGAGCTTAGAATTTACCAAGAGTAAAGTCGATCCTAACCTTTACTACAAGGTTATAGAAGATGAACCTGTCATACTATTACTATATGTGGATGATCTATTTCTGACAGGGAATGAGAAGCATATTGTGGAATGCAAGAAGAAGCTCAATGAAGAATTTGAGATGAAAGACCTTGGGTTAATGCATTATTTCCTAGGTCTGGAGGTATGGCAGAACTCAGAAGGAATCTTTCTCGATCAGGGAAAGTACGCAGTGGAAATATTCAAAATATTTGATATGTTGGAATGTAAAGCCATGGCCACACCCATGGATACCAACTTGAAGTTGTTGGATGATGAATCATCAAAATTGGTGGATGTGACTCAATACAGACATATNTGTTTTGCTGTGAACACCTTGAGTCAGTATCTAGTTCAACCTAGACGTGTTCACCTGATAGCTGCAAAACATGTGATGAGATATCTGAAAGGGACTATAGACTTCGGTCTATGCTATGATGGAAACCACAATTATAGATTATATGGATATATAGATGCAGATTGGGCTGGAAGTGTCTCATACATAAGAAGCACATTAGGTGGATGTTATAGTCTAGGGTCTATTATGATTTCATGGTTTAGCAAGAAACAGTCCAGTGTTGCTCTTAGCACGGCTGAATCATAATATATAGCAGCTTGCTCTACTAGTTGTGAAGCCATATGGATTCAGAAGCTGATGTCAAGTTTAGTCAACATGGAGTTGGATACCACCGTGATTCTATGTGATAACCATAGTTGTATAAATATGACGGAGAACCTAGTGTTCCATGATAGGTCGAAGCACATAGAAACATGATATTTCTACATTCAATATACGATGCAAAAGGGAGCCATAAAGCTCCAATATGTGAGTACCGATGAACAAGTTGTTGATGTGTTGACGAATCCTCTATCTCGAGTAAAGTTTGAATACTTTCGAGACAATATTGTTGCAGTGTGAGTGCAGGGATGAGACACTCCCACTGCAACATCACTGCTCCCCCTTTCGGGGAAGGTCTTTCCAAACAACAACATTTTTCCTAAAGTGATCCGTAGACTTATGTCTCCGAGAAAGAAGAAGGATTGTATCATCCATGAATATTTGTTCTAAAGTGATTCGGTGACTTCGGTCCTTGAGAATGTGGAGGGATTGTATCATATTTGAACTTTTGTTCAAAACAGATCTGATGAATTCGGTCCTTGAGAATGTGGTGGGGTTGTATCATACCTGGACATTTTTCCTAAATTGTATTTGGTGGCTTTAGTCCTCGAGAATGTGGTGGGGTTGTATCATCCCTATACATTTTTCCTAAACTCTATTTGGTGGCTTTGGTCCTTGAGAATGTGGTGGGGTTGTATCATCCCAGGACATTTTCCCTAAACTTTATCCGATGGCTTCGGTCCTAGAGAATGTGGTGGCATTGTATCATCCCTGGACATTTTTCCTAAACTGTATCAGTTGGCTTCAGTCCTCGATAATGTGGTAGGATTGCATCATCCTCGGACTTAGTCCTAAAGTGATAGGGAGTTATTATCTCGTAATTGTATCCAGTGACTTTAGTCGTCGAGAATATGGTAGGATTGTATCATCCCTGGACTTAAATCCAAAAGTGATCTGAATACATTCGTCTTCGTATTGTGGATTGCAGGTTGTTGTTGATGATGATGATGATGTTACTGATCAAAAGATCAGACTGTGATGATGATGTTACTCAGAGAATTGATGATGATGATGATGATGATGATGATCAAAAGGTCAAAGTATTATTGATTATTATGATGTTGATTGATGAAGACCAAAGTGTTGATGATGATGATGTCAATCAAAGTGTTGCTACTACTGAAATTGAAGATGAAGACTATATGTCAAATATGTTGAAAAAGCTTCCTATGATTTATAGATGTATCACCCTAATGATGTTGAATATGATCTCTCTCCTTCTCCTACTATTGTTGTTGATGTTGTTGTAGAATACCCTTCTTGTTAAGGGGGAGTGTTGAATTATTGTAACTTTGAATTGTGTTTACTTATTATCCTCGATGTTCCTATCGGGAGAATCATTTGTATTTCATTATACCCTGATGTTCCTATCGGGATAATTACTAAGATTCATGAGGAAATTCCCTTTGTTGTAAGTCGGGTCATTAGCACCCTAATTAATATAATATTAAGTTGTTTGTGTTCTCCTAGAGAAGTCGGCCCAGTCAATTTTAGTGGGGCCGACTTGGTTGAGTAAATTGTCAAGTGAATGAAAGAATATAAATAGAAGTGAGGCTCTCCTCATTTCTACACACTCACACTCACTTGTGTAGTTCATAAGAGAGAGAGATAGTTGTAACTTCAAGGAGGAGAAGGATTAGTATGGGGTTTTATCTTTTATCTTCTGATCATCTATATTGAGGAAGCTTTTGCTGGGTTTTTCCCATTAGGGTTTTCCCAGGGTAAATCTGTGTTGATCTTCTGATATTGTTTCTTTTAGTGATCCTTTCTATATGATTTTGTTATGAAATTGAAATTGAATGCTGATAATCTAGTCTAGCATACGGAATCTTAATATTGCGAGCCCAAATAGGTTCAGGAATTTGTCCAGCTCCTCAATGTCCCTCACCGATCCATCACAAAAGATGAGAATTCCATCCACAAATAATAGATGGGTGAGCCTGAGAGTGTGTGTAATGTCAATTCCATTGAAAGAGCCTTGTATTCTTGCATTCAAAATGGCTCTACTTAGACCTTCCACAACTAACAAAAAGAAGAGAGGGAAGAGGGGGAAGCCCTGCCAAAGGCCTATTTCAACCCCAAAAAAGGAATATGTAGAACCATTGATTAAAACTGCAAAGGAGGAAGTTGTGATGCAACTTAATATCCATTTGATTAATTCATATTCAAAACCCAAATTTGTTAATAATATGCTTATATACAACCAACTAACCCTATCAAATGCTTTTGATAGATCAATTTTAAGAATTGGACCTTTTCTACCTTTTGTTTTTTTGTGAATGAAGGCCTTCCTTTGCTACACCAATGGCTTCATGAATCTGTATTCCTTCCAAAAATCCAAACTAATCCTAGGAGATAACCTTTGATAGTAACTTGTTTAGCCTCCTAGCAATGATCTTTTCCACCACCTTGTAAGTGATATTGCATAGAGAGATCGGTCTATAGTCATCCAAAGTAATGGGTTGATATGTTTTGGGATGAAGGCTATGAAAGTGGAATTTATGGGAGGGTGCATGATCCCCTCCTTCTAATATTCTTCCACCAATTGTAGGATATCCGCACCAATCATCTAATAATGGTCCAAGAAAAACTCAATAGTCCAACTATCCAGACCAAGACTCTTGCCTTTTTTAAAACTATGCAATGTTTCTTTGAGCTCATTCTCCAAGACTTCTTCCATGAGTTTCCGATTATATTTGGGGGTTATGAGCCCAGCAAAAAATTGAGAGAGACAGATAAACTCATCCAAATTGACTCTATTGTTGTCTTTATAGAGGGATTTAAAATGTGAGATACCCAAATTAGAGATCCCCTCGAAAGAAGTAGTGGCCTCATTGTTTTCATTTTTCAGTTCGCAAATGGTATCTCGATATTTCCTCCCATTCACGTAGGTTTGAAGGAATTTCATGTTTCCATCACTGCTTTCCAACCATATTTCTCTACTCTTTAGGTGTCAAACTTCCTATTGTTACATAAGTAATTTTCTCCTTTTATTCTCTAGCTTTCCCAGTTGAGCCTTTGTATCCTAGGAAAGGTAACCCCCTCCTTCTAAGTCCTGAATATGTACGATTTCATTTTCAACTAATTTTAAATCCCACTCATCCTGTTCTTTTTTCCTAAAGGACTACTCCTTGATTTTCCATTTTATCTAGGAGATATTCTTTACAAAGTGAGGAGAAACATGATTCCCTTCTTTTGGATGGAAGGGGATCCAATAATATTTGATGATATTAGTGACCTCCTCTTCCTTTAACCAAGAACCACATAGTTTGAAAGGGATGGAGGGTTTATTAGAGTCTCCAATAATTTCAAGACAGGTTGGCGAATGATCATATTCTCCACCTTAATCCACCCATTGTCTAAAATTTAGATCTTGCTCATTTAAGATTTCAACAATCAAGAAATGATCCAACCTCTTCTCAACTATGCCCTCTCCAATTCTCCTATTTGACCAGGTGGGTTTCATCTTAGTTGGGATAATATCAATGAGGTGATGGTCTCTTAAGAGGAAATCAAAGAAATGTGAAAGACGATCACTTCTCGTATGAGGGGCCCAAGTTTCCTAGTTTCCAATGGTGAAGTTCAGATCTCCACCCATGATTAAGTTCTCATTTTTAAAGAAATAATTGTGTCTCAACATGTTCCACTAGGTGTCCCTCTCATTACAAGGACCATAGATATTTAAGATGATGAAAAATTATTTAATACCATATGGTAAACTTCAACCCCAAGTCTTGAATCGAACCCTCAAGAGTTTTTTACCTTTACCACGGTTGGGTTCCAGCTCATGGAAAGACCTCCTGGGTGCCCTCTCGCATTTATAGCAATAAATTCATAACGTTTGAATATTGATTTCAATAATATTGTAACCTCTTCATCCATCCATATGGTTTCTTGAATCATAAAGATGTCAAATTGATGTAAGCTAGTTAGCCTCTTTAAGGAAATTTTTTTAGGTTTACTTGCCAAACCCCTATTATTTAGAGACAAAATCTCATTGAGAAACCCTTCCCAAGGCTCTCGCTACTCTAATATCCCCTACAATAGACTTTTGTTTTCCATCCTCCATGTCCTGTAAATATTTTTGTTGTGATGTGGAGAGATGTGAGGCTTGACCTCTTCCTTTCCATTTAATGACAGTCAGGGATTTTTTCCTAATGCTTGACTTTGTGAGGTTAAGTCCTATAGGTTAGGGATATCCCTCAATCTCATATATAAATGGATAGGAAAATTTTCCAAGGAAAAATGGGGCTCCTTCCAGTTGTAATACCAGAAGATAGGGGTGGTTCGGGTTTAGTATTGGTTTGAACAGGGGCTAGCAGAGGTTTATTGTGAACCAAAGAAAAAGAGGGGGGAGGGCCATCTAGATCATGGTTTTTTGAAGGGGAAAAATATCTATTATCGAAATTTTAAGGATTTTAAGATGCTTCCAGAGCAGAGATAGGAAGTAAAGGATATTTTTTCTTACCCGATAAAGGATGTGCTTCTATATCATTTGTATGATGAGGTTGATCCGTTATGAAACCCTCCTCTGTAAGTGGCTCGTGGTCCATCACAAGTAATTTTTCAGAGCGAACATCTTCATGTCGGGTTTGTGTTGAAGTCGGTCCTTCATCTCTGATGAAGTTCTCCAATGTGATAGAATCTAAGACCATCTTTGGTCATTCCCCCTACCGGGATTCCTTCGCTCTACCCTCCTTTTGTCGCCCTTCATCTTCATCCAAACCATATTTTCCCACTATTCTCTTTCTTGATCTGTCGGGTGTCCTGCTGAAATTTTGTTGGTGGTGTTTTTCCATATGCCCATAATCGCAACACATGTGGCATCTGAAAGGAACCCCTTCGTAATCAAATCTTTTCTTGCAACTCTCCTGTCTCCAAATGAAATTCAACTCCTCTCAAAGCCCCGATCTAATTTTTAGGGAAACCAAAATTATTTCCACTAACATTCGTTCGGTTTGGGTGAAGTTCATATCTACATTAATGAATTCTCAAAGGCATTCCCAATATCCCGAAAAGAATCCTGATTCCATAACTCCCATGGTAGCCCAAGAATCCTTACCCATACCAGAATCACATCATTTTTTTTTGTATCCACGTGTGATCCAACCAGCAGTTGGCATGTTGTTGAACTTTGAAAAATTATAGCACTTTGACTACTTCGACTACTTTGATCGCTTCGACAAATTCAGTATTGGATTCGATAAGTTTGAACCTCAACACAACCAACATTAACAACCTCGACAGGTTTCACGCTCGACATACAACATCTTGACATGCCTTGTCGGCACCGACGACTGTCGAACATCGATAGAATGTCTTTGTCTTCCAATAGTCTATGATGGTTGAACTTATAAACCGTTATAACTTCTTTTTTAACTAAACATTACAGGTAGTCACCCAAACGTCTCAGCATTCTATATAAACATGTACACTGTTGTAACAATCAACCAACCTTCATGGAGAATAAGTAATATAGAAATTGGTTTTAATTCTTGCATATTGTCTGTGCGCATACCTTTTATTGATATAGTGTATTTCCTTCTTTACTTGTTCTTTTTTTTATGCTTCCTTCATAACAGTGTTCGACTCATTTAGTCGACTATTGTCCCCAGCATGCACCTAGGCATGACCTAGATCATTGGTACCAGAGCTTGATCTTGTTCAAAGATTAATTTACATCAACACTTCCATCAAATTTATTTAACTTATGCATATTCAAACATGCTCGCAAACTCAACAACACAAGAAGACACTTCCTTCGACTTCATAAATATGGACGAAGAAGTAGACAATAGACATGTAACTAACGAGACAGAGAAACTCATAGAAAAACCACTGGCTCACTAGCGGACCGAAATGTTCACCCAGTTTAGCAAGATTCTCATGTGATTCACTTCGACATCCAGAAAATCCTCGATGCAAACTTAATCCAATAAAATCATCCCCTTCAAAATGAAAATGAATCTGGACATAACGAATCTTGAAGGAAATATTAACGCAGAATCCATCAACAATTGGGTTCAACAACTAGAATCGTACTAATTTGTGAATCAACACTCTGAAGTGGAAAAGATCACCATTGCATCCTTGAGATGTCAACCTCTATACATTGCTGGTGGGAAAACTTATCGACAAAGATGGAAAAATAAGGCGACCCCATAGACACATGGGTAAAAAAATTTGAATACATCCGAAAGGAGTTCTACCTTCCCAAATATATTGAAAACAGTATAAGAAGAGGCGACAGCTAAGTCAATGCAAAGACCAGTCCATGCAGAGTTACACCAATGAGTTCTATTGCCTCATGGCTAGAACTCATTGGTACTAGAGCTTGATCTTGTTCAAATATTAATTTACATCAACACTTCCATCAAATTTATTTAACGTATGCGTATTCAAACACTCTCGCAAACTCAGCAACACAAGAAGACACTTCCTTCGACTTCATAAAAGATGGACGGAGAAGTAGACAATAGACATGTAACTAACGAGATAGAGAAACTCATAGAAAAGCCACTGGCTCACTAGCGGACCGAAATGTTCACCCAGTTTAGCAAGATTCTCATGTGATTCGCTTCGACATCCAAAAAATCCTCGATGCAAACTCACTCCAATAAAATCATCCCCTTCAAAATGAAAATGAATCTAGACATAACGAAT
This sequence comes from Pseudotsuga menziesii, assembly GCA_001517045.1. Taxonomy (NCBI): domain Eukaryota; kingdom Viridiplantae; phylum Streptophyta; class Pinopsida; order Pinales; family Pinaceae; genus Pseudotsuga; species Pseudotsuga menziesii. The sequence goes on along the minus strand of LPNX010801435.1, from coordinate 1,484,064 downwards.
CTTGAAGGAAATATTAACACAGAATCCATCAACAATTGGGTTCAACAACTAAAATCGTACTAATTTGTGAATCAACACTCTGAAGTGGAAAAGATCACCATTGCATCCTTGAATATGTCAACCTTTGTACATTGCTGGTGGGAAAACTTATCGACAAAGATGGAAAAATAAGGCGACCCCATAGACACATGGGTAAAAAAATTTGAATACATCCGAAAGGAGTTCTACCTTCCCAAATATATTGAAAACAGTATAAGAAGAGGCGGTAGCTAAGTCAATGCAAAGACCAGTCCATGCAGAGTTACACCAATGAGTTCTATTGCCTCATGGATAGACTTGGTGTCTAAGAAGAAGAAAATTTGTGTGTTTTGAAGTATGTCAGCAGATTATTCCCATACATTCAACAAGAGATGGGGTTTCTGGGTGTCAATAGGCTTGTAGATTCATTTCATTACGCCATCAAGCTTGAATATAAACATAAAGGAAAAGCACGTTTCACAAACAAGCCAACAAGTCGAACATCCGACAAGAAGTCATCGACCGACTCTGACAAGTTTAAGTACCTTTCTCAGTCGACTCCACCAAATCTTGATCATCATAAGAATAAATTTTAGAAAGACAAGAAGGATCGCAACAAACAACCTCCTACTGGGAAATGGTGTGATTATCACAATTCAGCATGGCATGATACATCAGAATGCAAAGCTTGGAAGACAATTTTGGAAAAATTATCAACATCTGACTTATCTGACAGAACCTTGGTAGAATCTATTCCAAATGCATCAACCCTATTGGCTTCGACTTCAACCACTCTAACAGCCTCGACTATCGTCTATGGGGAGGAACAAGAGATCCTATTCTATACACAGATATGGGTTCGAAAAAATCCATTACATCTAATTATGGATAATGGTATCCAGAAGAACTTCATTTCTGAATATATTGTGAAGAAATTAGTTCTTGTCATCACTCCACATCCTCAGCCTTACAATATCGGCTAGATGAAGGATGGAAAGGAACTAAGAATCACACGCCAATGCAGACTCACCTACTTCATTAAGCATTTTGAAGATAAAGCACTCTGTGACGTGGAACCGGTTTTCGTAGCCAACACCATGTTCAGAAAACCTTACCTACGGGATCGACATGGTACATCTCAGTCACGACCTCAGAATATGATTGTCAAAATTCAGAATCAATGGTACGACATACTAGAGAGACAACCCACATCATTGGTTTCTAGGATATCTTCCAAACAAACAAAGAATCTTATCAATCATGCTCATAAGTTCGCATTAATTATGATAAAGCCTCAACATTCTAGGAAAACTGCATCAACAATTCAACTCACAGACACGCGCAGCTCCAGACAACAACAACATATTGACCACATTTTTTAGGAATACCGGAACATATTTCAAGAGTCAAATGGAGTACCTCTTCATTTTCAGGTAAAACACATCATTGAACTTGTTCCTAGTTCTCTGTTACCTAACGTGTCTATTTACAAAAGATCTATTCTTGAGAATGAAGAGATTTACAGGAAAATCCAAGATTTGATCAACAAAGGTCATATATGTCCCAACTCCTCTTCTTGTGGAATTCCAGTCGTCCTAGTTCCAACTTAGCGCATGTGAATCGACTATCTGGCTCTCAACAAAATTTCAATAAAGAACATATAGCCTCTTCCAAGGATAGACGAACTCATCGACTATCTGAATGGTGTTAAGTTCTTTATGAAGCTTGAACTTAAGTCAAGATATCATCAGATTCCGATCGAGTCCACCAATGTATGGAAAATGGCTTTCAAGACCAAGGAAGGATTGTTTGAATGGTTAATCATTCATTTCAGCTTAACCAATGGACCTGCAACCTTCATGAGATATAGGATGACCTTCTATGCCCCTTCATCGGCAAGTGTGTCATTGTCTATCTCGACAATATCCTGATTTTCAGTCGATCATGGGAAGAACATGTCATGCAACTTCGACAACTCTTCGGCATTATCCAACAACATCGATTATATCTGAACATGGACAAATGCTCATTTGTGATGACCAACATCAAATATTTGGGGTATGTAATTGACTCTACAGGAATTCATGCTGACCCAAAAAAAGTAGAGATCCTCAAATATTGGCCCATTCCTCAAAACATTCATGAACTAAGAAGTTTTCTTGGTTCGGAGAATTTCTATCGACGGTTCATACTAGGATTTAGTCATATCGCATGGACCTTGAATCTGTTGACTAAAGGAAATGGAAAAATTGTCTTCAAATGGAAATCGAGACAACAACAATCTTTTGAACAACTCAAAAAAAAAGCTTTGTACTGCACCAGTACTTGTGTTACTTCATTTGCATCATCCTTTTGAGATTGAGAGGGACGCATCAGTCTATGCTCTCGGTGCAGTGATCACTCAGTCAGGTCACCTAGTTGCGTTTCATTCTGAGACTTTCAATGAAATTGTTAGAAGGTATTCGACATATGAAAAAGAACTGTATGCCATTGTGCAAGATCTTAAGCAATGGAGACCCTACATTCTTAGCAAGGAAATGGTCATCCTCACTGACCATAAACCTTTGCAGTTCACTTTGTCCCAGTTGAGACTACAAACAAATCGAAAACTCAAGTGGATTAATTACCTGCAATGGTTTCAATTGGTAATTAAGTATCGAAAAAGAGAATCCAATGCCACAACCGATTGTCTCAACCGACCACCCATTACTCTACTATCTACAGTAATGAGTATGAAAGGTTACGACACCACTACTTGTCCACAATTCTATTCGGTAGACTGTGACTTCTCCATAATTTATCGACAGCTTCAGGCCGACATGTTGTCTACTACTGACTACTTCCTAAAGGACACCTTGCTATATAAGCTTGGACAACTTTGTGTTCCGACCGGTGAGCACCAACAAAAGCTCATTTGGGAAGCGCACTACAACAAGACTACAGGACATTTTGGAGTCACAAAAGCACTTGTTATCCTCCAAAATTATTTTTAATGTCCTTCACTTAAATCTAACATCAACAAGTACATTCAATAGTGTGTGGTTTGTGCCATTACTAAACCGTTGAATCGACCACAAGGACTGTACACACCCCTACCAGTTCCTAGTCGACCATGGGAATCTATTTCTATGGACTACTTGATGGGATATCCTACTACCAAACATCAACATGATGCGATATTAGTAGTAGTTGATAGATTTTCCAAGATGGCTATACTTGTACCATGGAAGAAGACTATGACAACACAGCAGACTACTCAGCTCTTCTTTGGACATGTTTGGAAACATTATGGCCTACCGACGACCATTATTTTCAACATAGATGCTAGATTTATCATCACCTTTTGGAAAACTCTCTGGAAACAATAGGACACGATACTTTCTTTCTCGACAACCTTCCATCCGCAGACAAACAGACAGACATAAGTTGTAAATCACCTAGTAGTACAACTGCTTCGCATGTACAACCACAAGCATCATCGAACATGGGATGACAACCTTCCATACATACATCACAACTACAATCATGCTCAACATAGTTCTACGGGAAAGAGTCCATTTGAGACCTGTTATGGATTTCAACCTTAAGTGCCTATCAACTTGATCAATTCCTCGACACAGTCGAATGACACCGACTTTGAAGGACGAGAAGAGGCATGATCCGGATTTATGCAGGAACACAACAGAATACGCAAATAACCATAGAAACAAATATGCAGCGGAAATAACGCTTCATTTCATTAATCAAAGAACTGAAACTTGTTTACATCCAGAATGAAAATAAACTAGCTAGAGTGCTGGTAGCTTATCTCTGAAAAGAGATGTGGCAGCTACATGCCTCTGAACTCTGTGTTACAATGAGGCTCGAAGGCCTATATATTATTGACAAACAATGGAAACCCTACACATCCAAAAACCTAACCCTAGGAGGTGAAACACCAGAATGTGGGCCCTGTTGGGTAACTTGCTACATCAATTTACCGGGGTCGTAACTTTGGCATACTACCTCCGTTTGACGCACATGATACATCGTTAGAAAGATCTCTTCAAGGATTACATCCATAATTAATAATAATTTAGTTCAAAATGGACTTGTTTATTCCGACCATTCGATGCCGAAAAAATGCCGTTTAGGGCCTCAAAACGGCTCCGAAAGTTTAGGACCCAAAAACTGCCAAAAATAGTAAATTTTGCTACAATTAAGGAAACTGGAAAATTGAAAGAAACAATGGTGGGGGTCCAAGTGGAATAGGTGGGTGGCCACCAATATCCTCCTGGATATTTCCTCCCCCATTAGGAAGCAATGGTGCCCATTGCATTGAGTTCCTCCATGAGATGAGGAAACTTCTGCTGAACTTGGTCTCTGGTGAGCCACTTTCCCTGGTGAAGGAGTTGGCCTGCTTTGACAACTCGATATAGCTCAATATTCTGTTGGCGGGTATTCTTGATCTGTGTGTCCATAATTCGATCAGTTGTGGCTTGTTACATGCAGTCGGGGTTTAACTCTGTTGGTGTAAGTTGTTCTGCCAGGTCTGATGTGTCCAGTAGAGGTGGAAAGTAGGGCCGAAGGAGGTCCACATTGAACACTAGGTGCAGACCAAGGAATGGTGGAATACTGAGCTTGAAGGAATTGTCCCCGACAGCCTTGGTGATGGTGTATGGCCCATATCAGAGTGGGCCAAGCTTGCGGTGGGGTCCAGTGAGGCGCTCCTTCTGTAAATGTAGCCACACTCTGTCTCCCACCTGGAAGTCATGTTGCACCCAATGCTGATCATGCCGCTGCTTGTACTTGGCATTGGATCTGTCCAATATGTCATGAACCTACTGGTAAATGTACTGAATGCACTCAATGAAGTTGTTCGCCTTAGAAACCTCGGACTGGACATGAGCTGAATCATCCTGAGTAGCTGCAAATGGCATGGCTACGTCAATGGGACATAGGGGATGGAATCCCAAACACACCTAAAAGGGGCTATGGTCGATGGAGATGTGGAGGGCCCGGTTATAGCTATGTTGTACATAGGGGAGGCTCTCATCCCATGTGCGTGGATGCTTTGATTTGTACATGTACAAAATGTGTACGATCATCTGGTTGATGACCTCTGTCTGGCCATCAGTCTGGGGATGGAAAGATGTGGACTTTGTGAGCTTGGTATCTAGCATTGACCATAGGCTAGACTAGAATGTATTAAGGAACCTACTGTCCTGATTTGAGATCATAGACTATGGGAACCCAAAGTGTACCCACACTCGTTCAAAGAAGAGTTTAGTAGTGGATTCTGCTGTGATATTCTTCTTGCAAGACGCCATTATGGCCATCTTTGAGAATCTGGCGATGACCACGAACACATAGTCGTTGCCGTGCTTAGTAGAAGGAAGGCCCGATATGTAATCCATGGATATGGATTCCCAAGGTCAACTAGGGGTAGGAAACGGAGTATAGAGGCCTTGCTTCTTGATGGACGTTTTGGAAATGGCACAGGAAGTGTAGGATCGGATGTACTTTCCAACGTCCCGTCGAAGCTTAGGCCAATAGAAATACTTCTGCAGTACTACCACTATTTTCTCAACCCTAAAATGCCCAGCGACCCAACTATAGTGCGCTTCCCAAATCATCTTGGCATGCTCGTTGGAAGGAACACAAAGGTGTCCCATGTGACATAGTAGTGCATCCTGGAGGTGAAAATTTGGAACTTGGTTTCCCTCCAAGAGCGTCCTGTATGTGTGGCTGATTTCAGGATTGCTCTTGTAGAGAAGCGGCCAATCAAAGGTCTCGTTCCCATAAGAGTTGAGCACGGTGGTTATCGCCATGATCGGTGGTCGGCTAAGGCAGTATGCAACATTATTGGTGCTTCCCTTCTTGTACTTGATATTCAAATGAAACTGTTGTAGATATGTGGAACACTTCTAATGGAGATCGTTTTGTATCTTCTCGTGTGTCTGTATGAACTACAGGGGTCGATGGTCTATGTGGATGATCGTTTCCTTCCCCAAAATGTAATGCTTCCATTGCCGGCAAGCTTGTACAATGGAATACATTTCTTTGTCATAAGTGGGATATTTGCGGACTGTATCGAACAGTGTCTCATTGTGATATGCCACTGGATGCCCTTGTTGAGTAAGGACTGCCCCAATAGCATAGTCAGAGGCATCTGTCTCGATCTCAAATGGTTGTTGCAAGTCTGGTAATGTGAGCACTGGGACACAACAGAGGTGATGTTTCAACTCTGCAAAAGCCTTCTGTTAAGTTACTGACAAGAAGAATTTTTCTTTTGCTCCTCCCTTAGTGACTTGACTCAAGGGCCAAGTGATATGAGAGAATCCCAACACGAACCTGTGGTAGAAATTAGCAAGACCCAGAAAGGTGCGAAGCTCTGTTAAAGTAGTTGGGGCTAGCCAATCCCGAATGACTTGGATCTTGGTTAGATCCACATGTACCCCATACTCATCAATAATGTATCCCAGATACTAAACCTGGGTCATGCCAAAAGTGCACTTGTCCAAATTGGCACACAACTTGTGTTGCCGCAGCGTTTGGAGGACCTGTCGGATGTGGTGGAGGTGCTCTTCCCAAGTCTGGCTGAATATCAGGATGTCATCCAAGTACACTACTACAAATGAGTTGGTGAATGGACACAAGATGTCATCCATCAGTCTCATGAATGTTACAGGAGCATTCGTCAGCCCGAAAGGCATGACCAACCATTCGAAAAGGCCCTCCTTAGCTTTCAAGACAGTCTTCCACACATCGGTCGGTTCGATCGGTACCTGGTGATACCCGGACTTTAAGTCAATCTTGATAAAATATTTCTCCCCTTTAATCTGGTCCAAGAGGTCATCAATCCGTGGGATCAAGTACCTATTCCAGACAGTGATCTTGTTCAGCGCCCGATAGTCAATACAGAGTCTCCAAGTCCCATCCTTCTTCTGTGCCAACACGATCGGACTCCCATAGGGCGATGAACTTGGCTGGATGTGACCCTTCTGCAGCAACTCCTGAATTTGCCTCTTGATTTCATCATTCTCCAGAACAAAGCATCGATAGATCGGTCCATTGGGTAGCGACGGACCTGGGGTCAGATCGATGGGGTGCTTGACCTAACAGTGCAGAGGAAACCCTATGGGTGAGGTGAATATGTCACGATACTCCTCCATGACCTTGTAAATTTGTTGTTGTCATGAGGATGGGCCTTGTCTTGAGGTCATGGCGACGATCTTCTTCTTGCCCTGAGGGCGTATCATCAAGAAAACAAATTTCCCGGTTTTGGAAATGAGCTTACTGCATTGTTTTGCAGTAACCAAAGAGATAGCAGCAAGAGGTGGTACCTTTGGTATCCTCTACAACTTATTTCCCAGCGTAATAATAATAGCGCGAGGTCGAGACTCATACACAACATGTTGCTTCCATAAGTATTTTTGACCCAATAATACATCACAAACATCAAGAGGAGCAATATCACATAATACCTCATCGGTGAAGGGCTTGATGCTATAGGGAAGGTGGCACTGCTAGCTGACGTGGAGATCCCGTCCTTGGTGAAGCCACCCAATGGTGTATGGCTGCGGGTGTGCTGTGGTGGGCAAGCCCAACCGCTTCATGACCTTTGTTGAAGTGAGGTTCTTTTGGCTCCCACTTTCGACAATGAACTGTAGCGGGGAACCCTTTACCCACATCTAGGAGTGGAAAAGACACTCCTCCTCCTCTGAATCTTCTGGTTCTTCCTTTTGGATCTTTGTGGTGGAAAGGGTGGCTTTGGGCTCTACATCGATAATATTCTTCCCTCTGTCATTCCCCTTCTTTGGTTTTGATTCAGTGTCAGAGTATGCATCTGATTCGGAAGCCTTTATCTCAGCCACTAGTGACTGCTTGGCCCGACACTCACTGGTGTTGTGAGTGGGGCTCTTATGGAACTCACACCACTTTCCCTCTTCCTTCTTCGGCTTCGCAGTGTTGTTCTTTACTTACGGCTTTGGAAAGTTGTCTCGAGTCACCATGCCTTGGCCATGTCCTTGGTTCTGCAGTTTGGGGGCACCTTTCGCTTGCTTCTGATTCGCGGATCCAAAGTCTCACTTTTTCTGTTTGAATTTTTTCTCAATTTTGGCAACATACCGGTATTCCATACCAAGAGAGGAGATGTCGAGGAACTCCATTTCCTCCTAAATGTATTTGTGCAAACAACTGCGGTACTTCAGCACCAAATGTTTCTCAGAATATTTGATACAAAACTTGGTGCGCAGGGTATGGAACATATTCGTCATCTCATGCACATCTTGATCTCTTTGTTGTCGCAGCGTAGTCGATTGTATGTACTTGTCCTCATAGCTCCCCACGGGATAATATTGTCCCTTTATGGCATCTCGAAATGAGTTCCAAGCGGGTACGATCGAGAACAGAGAGGGTTCCTCCTTGTCCTTTCTCTCACGGTAGGTTTCCCACCAGTCCTTGATGTGGGGGGCGGCTTTGAGTGGTGAAAAAGTAATATTTTCTCGGTCAGAAAAGTCTTGAACCAAGAAATATCCTTCTAATAGATTCAACCATCTATCTACGGCATTTGCATTTATTCAGCCATCAAATATGGGAATGTCGAATTTTACTTGTACCTTAAAAGGGGTTGCACCTCCAGAGTGGCTGCTAGATGCAGATGCGCTGCCAGTGGGAAGTCGTTGAAGGATCTGAGCGAAGTTATCCATCATCGCGTTCCTTTGTTTTTCAAGGGCCTCCTCGAGCAACATTTTGATAGGATCTTGTACGCCCTCGTCTTTCTTTTTGTCCCTCATGGGAGGCCGTCGGGATTTGCGAGGTTGATCTTGCAAAGGTTCAACAAGATCGAGCCCTAACTCTTTATACCCTGCCCTCGTTGGGGACATACAAAGAAGGATCGAGAAAGAGCAGCTTGCTCTGATACCACTGATACAGATTTATGCAAGAACGCGACAGAATACACAAATAACCATAGATACAAATATGCAGTGGAAATAACACTTCATTTCATTAATCAAAGAATTGAAACTTGTTTACATACAGAATGGAAATAAAATAGCTAGAGTGCTGGTAGCTTATCTTTAAGAAGAGATGTGGCGGCTACATGCCTCTGAACTCTATGTTAAAATGAGGCTCGAAGGCCTATATATTATTGAGAAACAATATTGGAAACCCTACACATCCAAAAACCTAACCCTAGGAGGTGAAACACCAAAATGTGGGCCCCGTTGGGTAACTTGGTACATCAATTTCCCGGGGTCGTAACTTTGGCATTCTACCTCCATTTGACGCACATGATACATCGTTAGAAATATCTCTTCAAGGACTACATCCATAAATGACAAACATTAAGTTTGAAAGGGACTCATGTTTCCCGACCATTCTATGCCGAAAAAATGTCATTTAGGGCCTCAAAATGGCTATGAAAGTTTAGGACCCGAAAATTGCCAAAAATAGTAAATTGTGCTACAATTAAGGAAACTGAAAAACTAAAAGAAACAATGGTGGGTGTCCAAGTGGAATAGGTGGATGGCCACCAATATCTTCCTGGATCATGGGGAAAGCATTAAAATTTAGAGATCAAATCTACAACATCCATAAGCAAGCACAGGAAAACGGTTGCAATGAGCTAATGCAAAATCTAAGGCCCGACACTATAAGCACCATATGCCTCATTCATTCCAAATTTGGGATAGGGTCTGGTTAAATCTAAAGAAGGAGCGCTTCACTGGCCCACACATAAAGCTAAAACCTTTGTGACATGGTCCATACAGTATCCTTAAGCAGATTGGAGAAAACGTTTTTCAGCTAGATATTCCTGCATGCCTTGGTGTGCATCTAGTATTCAATGTAGATCTACTTTGACCATACCATGCACCATTATTGGAACAAAACGACTTGCATAAAACAAAACCCGAAGGCATCCATCCAAATGTTCAGGAACCGCTTCTTTGCGACACCATTGTGGGACGACGCATATGCCATACAAGGACGAACTCCATTCCCTTGTTTCAAGTGGTTGAAACTGGAGAAATTCTTGTGCAAGGAAAATGGTACTCTGCTACTGAAGTAGCCAACAAGTTTCCTCACCTGAACGAATACACAATGGAGACCATTGTTTCTTAAGGAAGGAGGAATGATCCAACCAACAGTTGGCATGTTGTCGAACTTCGACAAAGTCTAGCACTTCGATTACTTTGACTGCATCGATAAGTTCAATATCGGCTTCGACAAGTCCAAACCACGACACAACTGGCCTTGACAACCTCGATAGGTTTCGCACTCGACATACAGCATCTTGACATGCCTTGTCAGCACCAACGACTGTCGAACATCAACAGAATGTCTTTGTCTTTTAGTCATCTACGACGGTTGAATTTCCGAACCGTTATAACTTCTTTTGTAACTGAACATAACAGGTAGTCACCCGAGTGTCTCGGCATTCTATATAAACATATACATTATTGTAACAATCAACCAACCTTCATGGAGAAGAAGTAATATAGAAATTCGTTCGAATTCTTACATATTGTCTGTGCACATACTTTCTGTTGATATACTATATTTCCTTCTTTATTTGTTATTTTTCTATACTTCTTCCATAACAGTGGTCGACTCATTCAGTTGACTGTTGTCCCCAGCATGCACCTAAGCATGACTTGGATCACCGTGAAACATAGGTGTCCAACTTTTGAAGAGTATGGGAATGTTTCCCAAACTTCAATGCTTCTGAAAGATTCAATCAACATCCTCCCTTCTCTTGAGCTTGAAAATAAACCATCCTCTCGAAAGGACCATAATTTCCGGTTTAAATGCCAAGAGGCCTGTCCAATTTGTTGTTTCCAAGTTTTCCAAATCCTCCTTGCTAGGGCATTTTCCTTTAGCTCTCCCCACCATAGTCGTCTCTACCATCTCCAAAGATTGTGATGCAGAGATATTTTGTCCACAGATCAAATTTAGGGGTTCTTTTGTGTTTTTCAAGAACTTGCTCTTCCTCCATCTTTGTGAATGTCCCTCTGGAGAGCATCGATTTAGAGGAGGGCCAGCAGTTTCAATCCCAAAACCCTCATGCAAAGTGTTCGTACCCTGCTGGTCCGATGGTCTCAGAAAAGAGGCAATGAAACCATCTAGGATTTGAGTGGCGAAATCCTCAAGGTTTTCAATGGGCAGTGAGGGATGACCTAGAGCCTCCGATAATATCCAGCGCAAAACACAGATCTGGTTCAACCCAGTTCTCCTCATGAAAACCCACATGAGTTATTGTTGCATCTATCGTTAGCAAAAACCCTAGGCTTGTGTGATGTGGTGGTTTGAATAGGGTAAACATATTTCCATCCAGTTCTGGTGCCATATGTCTTACCGAAAGCGATGCCGAGTATGCTCCTGCCGTAACACTTTTGGGCAACTCGCCAACCACACCCTCCGTCCCCATCTTCTCGCCATACCAATCCTAGTTGTCACCACTTCCGACATTTGGGACCCAGGTGTCTTCGTTGGGCATACATATTCCGACAAAAGTAGTTTTAAGAGAGACTGAAAAATCCCCTAACCCTCTAATAGATCCTCCAAATAATCCACCTCATCAACCGTGTGGTATTCCATGTTTTCACCTAGCCGCCAAATATTAGACTCCTCATCCGCCTTTTGTGGCTTTCATAGATCCATGGTAAATCTTTTTGAAAGGGCTGCCTCTACAGCCGTTTAGGACTGCAAAACCCTAGCGGTGCCCTTGCCGTTCCTCTTCATAATCGTCTTCGTAAACTTATAAACCATAATCATTACTTTTACTTACACCACTTTCATTTGCATTAACATCAATAACATTCTTAAAACGAAAACTTTCAATCTATTTTATTTAGTCATCATCATAAGTTGTAATCGTCTTCGTAAACTTAAAAACCATAGTCATTACTTTGACTTACACCACTTTCATTTGGCGAACAATATTCATTATGCAGCATAGCAATAAATGCTGTGGCAGCTGCAGTGTGGACTGTTGGATCTCAAACAGATTGAGATCCAACTGTCCACACTGCAGCCGCCACAGCATTTATTGCTCTGCTGCATGTAAAATAGTTTTTGCCCTTTCATTTGCATTAACATCAATAACATTCTTAAAACAAAAACATCCAATCTATTTTATTTATTCATCATCATAAGTTGTACAGCAGAATAATCCAAAACACAAAACACATAGTATTCCTGGTCAGATGTGATTGATTGTGGCTCATATCCTCAAATGCCGTATTTCAAACAAATGCTACTTAAAGCTTCATCATAATACCTAAAAAGAAGTTGTCCATATACAAGCGTAGACAGAACGCTAGAAAAGCATTCTTTTTATCAACGCTTTCGGTGACTGTAATCGCATTAATAGAAGCTACCCAAACATGTACACATGGAATTGTTCAAACAGACTTAAAAAGAAAAAGTTTGTCTGGAATATACATGGTAACAGATTAGAAAGTGGCTAGGGTTCTACCAAAGGGGCGGGGGATGGAGCTTGGTCATCATGTTTCTGCCATGGCTGTAGTCTGTGTCAGTCCTCCTGTTGTTTCTGTAGGCCGAGCAGCCAATTGTATAAACCACAATGAGAAAAATGACCATCACGATGTTCACAGTGGACACTTTACCCCACTGACGTTTCAGATTTTCTAAAAAGCCTGCCTTACACGAGTTACAGTAATAGCAAAGCCGGCTCTGGTCGTTACTCCAAGCATTGCAATCGGTCTGATCAACGCTACTTATTCTGTTATTCCCATTCCAAATCCAGTAGGTTACATTCACGTACGCATAACCACATGACAATGGAGGTTTGCAACAGCCAGACTGCATGACAAAAATACAACAACATGGTTATATCCTTAGCATTAGCATGATCATCATCGCTACTTTTCAGGAGAAAACAAGAAAGTAGAAAAATCTATATTACAGACCTGAATGGGTGATAGCTGATCATAGCTGTGAACAGTGGACAGTTTAGCACAAACGTTGGCATGGGAAATAATACAGTTCTTGATCTTTCTCCAGTTATCTGGATTCTTCACACGGTCCTGCAACCAGACAGAGTAATCTCCAAGGCGGTATTCATTGTGTTCTTGTCTTCCTCCACCCTTGTTGGTGACTATGAAGATAAAGATTGTGAAGAACAAGAGCAAAAATATGACAATGAACATGAGGAACAGATAGAACCAGAGTAGCCACGATACTCTGTAGCACGCACCTACGAAACCTGCGAGAGAAAGCACCATAATGAAGACTCCCGTGAGTATGACAGGCCAATGAAGAAATCTCTCGCAGTCTGTGCCCATGTGTCCGGCCAGATACAGCCCGCCTCCTAAAATTGGGATTGAGAAGAGGAAGATGAGGAAGTTGAGAATTCCTGTTACACTGTTACTCAGACGATACATGATATAATTTGTTTTGTCGACTCACCCAGCTACCAGCAGCGCATGAATGAACTAATTTATCTCTTCGCTTACCATTCGATCGATTTTAGGTATTGAGCGTGGAAATTACTTTAAACGTCACGGCTGAGGTCGTATGTGTCAGAGATTCCATTGGAGATTAAAATTCCTTGGGCTCTTGCATTTAAGTCAAAAGCTAAATGTGAGTGCACTAGATTTCATCATTTTGGCCTCAACTTCAGATGACATAATGATGAATCTCATTTGCATTGGCATTTGCATTTGCAGAATGACGGTGCTCGCTCCACCTTCAATCAATTTCTTCCTTATCTTAAAGTTTGGATGGTAAGTTTGCTATCGAGAATGATGATGGTGCTCACGCTTTGAATCAATCTTTTCTTTTCGTTGTAAAGTTAAGAGTTTCGAATCAATTTTTTTTTTATGGAAAGTCACTAAAATAATTTAATGTTAAGTTTCGTATAAAGGTTAAATATTTATTTTTTATCTAAAATAAGATTGCTTAATTATTTTATCTTTTTTATAAAAATATTTTACTTTAAAAATTAATCAATTCTAATTTTTTTATAAAACTATTTTATTTTAAAAATAAAAAAATAAAATAATTATATAAAATGTTAAAGATATTAAATTTTATTAGAACTAATAAATTTTCTAAAATAAAATTATATCTCATTTTTAACTTTAATCACTTTAAATATAAGGTAAACTTATATCTGATTTTTTACATCACTTTATATAAGGAGCTCTAAATCTTAAATATTCAAATGTATTCATATTAAAATGAGATTTGAATAACATTATTGTATTCTTCTTTTTAATAACAAATAAAGAAATGAATGAAAATATTTTTTCAAACTATTCTAATCACTATATTGTGGGGAGGTTATTAGGTTTTTTTATCTTATTTTAAATAATAAAAAACTCACTTTTTTTTAACTTCAGAGGCAAGGAAATCTCAACAAGCTTCCATGGTGACTGGTTGTTTCAACCACATCTCATCCACTCGGTACGACCAAGGAGTTGGAAATAACAATTAGTTTTATTAAGTGGTGCTTTTAAACTTCAAAAACTTAATAAGGCAAGAAAAACTCAGAGAGACTCGTATTACATGTTTTTAAAGATTGTGTAAGAGAATTCTGGAGTGTGTATAAAGAGTGATTGGAAAACCTAGGTTTGCACCCAAACCCTTTGCAAGAAAACGTAAATATCAATATCAAGGATAGAGAAGGATTAGGATTAGCTCCTACTGCTATGCTTTCTTTTGAAAAGGTGGGGGGAGTTCAAACCATGTTCCAAGAACAAACTGTTGCTAAGAAGACTTGCAGTCAAAAGGAGGACCTGCAAATGAAGTAAGTGGGGATTAATCCCTCTCTCATAACCAACTAAAAACAAAGAATCTTGTAGGGCTGGCAGGCGTGGGGGGATTCTCTTGGATCCCGGAGGATATGTAGAACAAACCTTCGCGTGGGGGTTAGGTAACATAACCAACAATGAAGCTGAGTGGCTGGCTCTTATCCAGGGCCTTCATCTCCTAACCACTAAGAAGCTTCGCAAGGTCTTGATATTCGGAGATTCCAGGCACATCATCTACAATTTGATCAATGGATACCCTGCTGGAGCAGTCAAATGTCGCTGCCTATTTGAGAAAGCCAAGCTGCTCATGTCTAATTCCTATGAGGCTTTCCATATCCTTCGGCATAATAATAAA
>LPNX010801435.1:1457221-1468723 GCA_001517045.1 Pseudotsuga menziesii | reverse complement strand
CCCTCCTCTTTTCTTCCCCCCGCTCCACATCTTTTCATCGCAGCTGGCCTCCATTTCCTTCAGCCTCTCGACGGTTCCAAGCATTTACTCCTCCGTCCTGCTAGTTCTTCTCCCTCGGTCGCGTGGTCTCCCTCCTGTCCTCTCAACATCTCGAATTTTCCAGGCTTTAAGTCCTTCAGGCCTTTGATTAATTGTTACCCTCTCTCGCACGCTTGTTCTATCTCCGCCCATTTCCTTATGTTGTCTCCTCGTAGCGCCATGTTTATTTACTCTGCTCCGAACCTCTCTAGTTCTTTTGAAGCTGTGAGAATCCTCCTGAATGTGGTAACAGGCATTGAAGGAGGGAGGCTGCTGAGCATCCCGTGGCAAGCTGTCCCTTACACTCGTTCTTTTGTGAAGGAGAGGCTTGCTCTCGCAGCCTTCTCCAATTGCCATTGTAAATTCCCCTCTGCGTCTTGGTCTTCAGGTCCTGGTTTTGGTATAAAGTCTACGCATTCTAGCAGTTTGAGATGAGTCTTGGGTTGTCTTTGCACTAGGTGGTAGGAAGGTGCAGTGGGAACACTGGTTTGTTCTGAAAGGTACGGTGGTTATGTGTTGCAGCAGGAGATTTTAGTGCTCAGTCGTTTTCTTAGTTTTCCTTTGGTTGAGATTTCGAACAGTGCCCCTATTGCACGTCCCTTGCACAGTCAGTTCGCTTGCATTGAGATCTCTACAGAAGCTGGCAGAATGGCTCAAGCTGGAGATAACACAGGAATAATGGATATTAAGAAGAACCTGCGGCACCTATATGAGATGACAGCCATTGGAGTCATGGACAACAAAGAAATAGCGCGGGAAATCAAAAGCATGGGAGACAGTGAGTTATACTTCTCTGCAGATCAGTAACCATGACTCCCAGATTGATGACAATGAAAGCAACCTGCGAGAGATGATGGGTAAAGTTGACAGAATCCAGGAAGATCTTGAGCGATTGATCGCCATGAATCAGGGAAGCAGGGTGAATGGAGCAACTGCAGAAGCGGAGCACCCAATGGAGGAAGAATCAGTAGTGCAGCCCAAGCACTTCAGAGGAAACCCTTAATCTATTTCCTTTTCTTATGGATAAATGTTTTACTATCTCTTTTTATGTAAACAATATATAAGGGTATATACTACCCGAGACATCAGCTATTTTGGAAGAACTATGTATGCAGTTTTTTGGAAAACTCTTAGGTTAAGCCTACTGTGCATCACTTTTGATATGCAGGATTACCTTTCCTTGCTACTGCTGTAATGAATGGTTGTGCACAGCTTGTTTTATAAACCCCTTTTTTCTGTTTTTGTTATAAAAAAAAAACAAAGAATCTTGTATCCATAAATTATCACGTTAACCGCAAACCAATGATGAAGAGCTGAGTTTAAGTTGTTTTATTCTTCAAAAGGATCTGTTATTTAGAAAGCTTTCTTATTTATATATATGAGTGTAAATATTGTTTACTAAGTTTTTTACAAATATATTCATCAAAATGGAGAACCCCGTCAAATGGACTCATAGATCACTTTGAAAGACCATCACCAATGTCATTATTATGTTTTTTTTAATTATATCTAATTTAAAATAAATAAAATATTTACTTTAAATATATTTACAAACATTAAATAAACAATTATACTAATATTTTTATGCATAACCACACTAATGATTACAAACATAGTGTAATACATCTGGTTAAAGATTAAATTACTGAAATCGAGCATGTAAATAATGGTAATATTCTGTGATAAAGTTTATGACTTTGGTAATTTTAAATGATAATGTAAATAATTAATTATTGAGTTGATTTTAATTAAGTAACAAAACTCTCATTTAAGTTAATTCTTGATATTTTATTCATCCCTAAGGGGTAAGTGGCCAAATGTGGGGAAGTAGTTACTAGCCAAGAAAGTCCTACGCAAATAAAAGGCATGCTCAAGGAGGAAAAAAGACCCTTCATTTTGGAAAATAAAGCTTTCAATCTCTGCAATAATTGAGCTATGAGGCTCTCTGGAATTTGAGAGCTTCCAAGATCTGTGGAATGTGAGAGCTTCCAAGCTCTATGCACTATCCCTTCATGCACTATTTGGTGGTCCTTAAAGAGGAAAGTTCAACTTATTAAATTTGAGTTCTACGAAAGGGGGTGGTACTTGCATGGCTTCAAGTTCCTAAGGGAAGGTGGAGTGGGGTTGCTCAACACCTAGTATCATTGAATTTTAACATGTAAGTTTTATTCTCTATTCATGATTATGGTTCACAAATTGCTCATTTAATTATTTTGGGTGTTATTTAGTTGTTATGGTAGCTTTCTTGCATAAGAGAATTTGTTATATATATATATAATTGGTTCGCCATGGAATCCCAAATTTACACCATGGCCACATCCACTTGGGAAAATATCTTATACTCGTTTGGCAAGTTTACATGAACTTGGACATTGTTAATCACGATAAACGGCTCACCAGCCTAATATTTCATTACATACAAGGGCTCCCAAGGAGAAAATGTCCTCGGCGAGATTTGAACCCGGGTGGGAGCATAATAACCAAATCTCCCAACCACCCAAGCTACACCCAATGGGCATATATATATAGACACACACACACACACACACGCACACTAAGAATGACTTATTGTTAATTACTTGTCGAAAAGAAGGATATCAATCATAGAACCTATGGTCAGAGGGTTACTAAGATTTTTGTTTTAAGTATATTGCTCAGAAAATATTGCAATACAAATATACCCTAATCTGATTCTGAATAAAGGACGAACATTGTAACCATTTTTATTTGTTCCTAGAGATTATCGACAAATAATTCAGCCAAGATTAGTTTTCTACTTATAATGTTCAAGAACATTGGTCAAGTGATGTGCTTAAAACAAAAGCCAAACCAAGGAAGTTACACATAGTATGTGTAAGGAGAAAGAACAACTTTATATTATGAAATGTTGTGTCATACATACAGATTTTTTGTCATTCTTTTATGATCAGATCTTCACTTTTGAACATAATTTCATATCTCACAGATTGCTAACTTAACATACTGCTTTCATGACTTAGGTGCAGCTAGCATCCTTGGGTGTTACAAATTGATCAAAAGGAAAATTAACTATCTAGCTAATGGAAAAATCGTGTTCAATACTGGTTCCCTCATGGTACAATTCCCAATTGATGGATTCCATTCCAGCTCCAATGGCTTGTTTGGACAATGAGTCCACTTCAGAATTCAACTCCCAAAAGATATGATAAAATAAGGTTTGTTGATAATTATTTATGAGGTTCCTGGTCTGTCTGATCCAATGATGGAGCCCAATTATGTGAATGTCATGGATACTCTTAGCCCAGCCAATAATTACTTTTGAATCCCCAAATATCATAACAGGAGATATTTCCTTTTCCAAGGCGAAGAACAATAAACCCCAGAGCGCAAGAAGCTCTGCTTTAGTATTTTTTCCTAAGACAATACTGAATTTTAATCTGTAAGATAGTGATTGGCTTAATCTGATGACCATACTTGCTCTGTAAATGCCTCCCTGCTTGGCTCCATCGAAATAGCCTACTATGTCGTGTTGGTCAATCGTTGGATAATCCAATCTCCTGTCGAACACCTTTTGAATCATAAATCCATACGAGTGAAGGAAGCCAATTTCTTTTAAGCCATCCAATGGCCTTTTTTATACACATAATTTATAGTTGCAAGGAACAAAAAATATATCATTTTTTTGGTGCCTCTAATTGTTTTTTTTTGTTTTTTATAAATATTTGACCTTCAATGTTATAAGGGTTCCATGTTCGCTAAGCGAAAAAATAAGGAAAATGTGAGTTATTTCCCTTTCCTTTAAACTCTCTGTGCATTGTGTACCTTACATCTCTGTGATTTGTGTTTGATATGCAGTTACCAACCCATATGAGAGTATGTAACGAATGACAAATTGAAGGTTTGATGCTTTTGGGAATATGATAATATGCAAGACGAAGAAGTAGGAAGTGTATAGTTACACTACCAAACCTTTCTTCCTACATTGGTATTTTCCTATCTTAAACCTCTATATTGAAGTAGTTGGTTTCTTGGTTTATCAATGTTTTAATAGCTCTTCTATATATTATAAGTTACATGGGGCTAATAAGACCCTAGTACTAGCAACTCTTGATTGTTTCCACTATTTTGTATCAGTTACATCATTATCCTTCTATGGTCCCTTACCTTTAGATTTATGAACTCGTGAGAGTATGGAATGAATAAAAACTTGGAAGATTGATGCTTTGGGGAATATGACAATATACAAGATGAGGAATACAGTGTGTATTTATATTGCCAAGATTTCTATTTACATTGGTCGTTTCCTATATTAAACCTCTATCTCGAAGTAGTTGGTATCTTATTTTTTCAGTGTTTTATCTCTTCTATATATCACAAGTTACATGGGTCTAATAAGACCCTGTTTCTAGAAAATCTTCTTGGTTTCCACTGTTTTTTATTAGTTCCTATGCAGACTTCTATGGGATATTTTTGTAACATTTTGTACATAATATTCAAAAAAAAATTATTCACTTCCATGATAATTGAAAGGAAAAACTTATATTTAAGATACACCCACCCACAACTTGATATGTATTTATGTAAGGTGTGAATTGAAGCAATAACATTTTCTCTCAAATGGTAAAAATCATGATGAATTTATCTGCATATGAACTTTTTTCATGAAACATAACTATTAGGGAAGCATCCAAATTTAAGTGGTATTGGAGGAAATAATGGGGTGACTTGGAGGCAACATGTGCTCCTACCCATTTCTTGTCAGTCTAAAGTGTTATTTTTTGGATGTGTTTCCAACTTTCCATAAACATGTCCTATGGAGATCCACAAGATAACAAAGACTTCCTTCTCTAGGGAGTACTTATCCCACCAAATTTGCTTAGGACTTGCACCTAGAATCATGTTGTTTTAACATGCCATTTGGTGGGTGCTAACCACAACAAGAATGGAAACCTGGTGGATGTCTTAATACTCCTTAGTGTTCACCAGTGAATAACTACTGGCTATAGTCAATGTTTTAAAATTTGTGAGAATTGTTTCAAGCCTGTTTAGTGCTGATCAATGGCTGTAGTCATGATCTACCTTGCCCATAACTACTTCTTCATGGTTATCCTGACTATCCAACCTGCTCTGCACACCTTAGTCTCCAAAGTTTGCAAGTTGTAACATCTATTTCTTTTATCTGTTGAATATAAAAATGTCTCTTTTTTTGCTGCAAATGCATAGTACTGATTTGTCATCACATCCTAAAGTTTCTCGCATGCTGGCCAGTGACTGTAATGTGCCCAAAAGTGAAAAGCATATTTTCTATGTCATCCAAAGTACTCATACCTGAACCACACAGATTCTTGTTGCATTTTCCAGAACACCCATGCAAAATGAGGGTAACAGTGCCAGTATGTCCTAAGGGTTTCTTTATTTTTTTGTTTTTCAATCATGTTGATTATTAGAAAGTGTTTGAGGGTCCCTAGTTTTGGGGAAGAGTGATACTTTTTATTACTCCATGATTTCCAGATTTTGACCCTGACTCTTTATCAATCACTAGAATTCCAACTTGAGTTCAACTACCAAATCTACCATTACATTTCAAGCATTTATCAATCCTTGAGGATATTGGAAATACTCTGGGAAGCTATATAAAAACATATGTTGAGAGAGCCATAACAGGTTTTTGCACTCAGCTCGTATCTATGTTGGGATAGACACAGTAAGTGTCCTCCCAACAAAATGATTATGAAGCGAGAATATTATAAATGGACTCAAGTTTTGGATTACTTGAATACAAATTTCTAATGTCAAATCTATCAAGAAACAAGAAAATCTACATGATACTTGTATCAATGCACAGGCCCATCCTTCAAGGAGAAAAGGGCCCAAACCAAAACCAAAAAGTTGGAAATTTCATGAGCAATCCAAACCCGATGGTGAAGGTGATCAAGGTGAAGAATTAGAGCAAGCAGCAGATTCAGAGAAGTCAACAATTTCTATCTAGAAATGTCGAATGAGGAAAAAACATTCCCCATTGAGGCTAATCTTGGTTCATTGGTTGAACGGAAGTCTACAGTGGTGATGCCAAGGTATGTCACATATATTATTTATTACACCTAGTATAGGGAGCAAATTTTGATTGAGGATCAATAATCTGTAGCACACCAAATGGCACAGTTCAAAAATACAATAAGATATTTCATTTCTTATCTGGTTTTTACCTTGCTTTTATGCAGCATATTTGAGAAGCTACCCATAAATCCTAATATAGACCCTGGCCAATGTCAGGTATTTACTTCAGCTATGGTAGCCAGTGTTATGGAGACATATGGACCCATTTCATTTCTATAAGCTTTAAGATGTGTTTGTAATTGTAAGTAGATTCGAGAGAATGTTCATTGGAAAAGAGCTAAACCACCTAATATGAAATCCAAGAGATTTCAAAGATGAAACGGGTTAATATTTTTATGAGGAACAATATACCTACACTCTAGCATATGGCTCTGAAGGTAAACCCTACCATCTACCATGGTTCATTTTCAATAGGTTCTTCCTAGCAAAATTCAACAACCTTACTCAAGTTTCGAAGGTTGAAATAAAGAAGTAGTCGATTGATTTGAATGTGGATAATGTGAGGTGTGGCACTATAGCTAGAGAACTATATGCTAATCTCCCTGGCATTATAGATGACTTGATTGCAATAAAAGTGAAAGGACCTCTATAGGTTCTCTTTGTGGATAAATTAAAGATTCGATAAGCCAAGTTGATGTTGTAGCCACCAGGTTCACATACAAGAAAAAATTATGACAGTTTGGTCACCTTCAGAGCCTTAAACTTTCCTCTCCAACTATCTGTTGAAGAAATGACAACGAAAGAAGGGTTCAGATAAGAGGATATTTTTTTCTCCACAATTTTGTAAGCAAAGCAATCCAATATTTCTCTTTAACCCACTTCCTCTCTAGCTTTGTCTTTTTCCATGTTGTTTTCATGTTTATTATTATGCAAACAGAGCACTAAATAATCTTTCCTTCTCTTCTACTTCCAAAATTTCCCCTTTATTTGAGGCCTGTGAGAGCCCCATCCATGTTCGCAGGAGTAAATTCCTTTTCAAATTACCGTTTATCATGTCAATGAATCTTTGAAATTCCATAAGGTATCACTATTTCAGGGTTGTACAACAACTAGTATTGGGATTAGATTTTGATATTTTTATAAGCTCCACCAGAGGGCTATCAAAGATTACATTGTTTTTATGACTTTTGCCTTTAAAATTTTTAAGCAAATTTTTAGCATGTAGTATTTTTCAAACCCATTTGATATTTAAGGGTTGCAATCCTTCATAGCTTCTCTAAAATATATCCCCACCATTTTTTGCTTATTTCTTCTACTATTTCTTGGATTGTGTGTTGCTTACTGTTACAACAATATCTAGCACACACAGAAGTGTAAATCCCAAGAACCAAGGTTATGCTTTATGTAACTAAAAAATGCTTCCCACTGTCACCTCAACAGCTCTTTCCCACATTTTAGGTTACATCGGTGGCATGTTTGGAATCAACCACTAATTCCACAATAGGCTTTGAAAATTTGAACCTACCTTCATGGAATATTGTTGTACTTGCTTTGCATATGCCTCAAAATGAGAAGGCTCACTTAGCTTCCCTTTTTATGTACAAGTTCCATAGGAGAAACAAACAACCTAAAGGCCACCATCTTGTACACCTCTAGCCAAATTTTTTCGAACTTGCTAGACTAAAATCATTGATATTGGAACACTATCCTTCAAATCCAAATCTACGTTGAATAATTGATGGCATCTAGTAGGAAATGGAAGCCATTCCACTGATTCGATAAGTAGTGTCATCACCTAACTCCACATTGATTCTTTCCTCTTTCTCTTTAATCCCATTGAAGAGTTTCCTGTCATATATCTCTGACAGGTGATAGGCTCCCAAATGTCTCATCGGAAGCAATGGTGATAGTGGTTTAGGTGTGGGGGATGAGAGTGAAGATTTATTTTTCTACTATAATTAGTGCTCCAAATTGAACTGTCTAACCCCTAATATTCCTTCCAATCCTGAATCTATATAAAATTCCATCTCTCCAATGAAACCGACCCTTCTCTTTGAAAGGGGTATTAAAGCTTCAATGCACAAAACCTTGCATGCAGGCCGGCTTTGTAACTTTATTTTTGTTTTGAAGGATTTATGTTGTTTGCATTCAATTAAGGAAACCAAATCAATTCATCTCTCCAAGTTGACCCAACTTTTTTCCTTTTATGCCTTTTGCAACTTGATTTTTTATCACCAACTTCCATTTTGTAAAGTTTTTAGACTAGTTGTTATAGCCTTTGTTTTCTTGCTTTAAATTGTCAGCTCATCATCAGTTTATTATCATGCATTCCTGTAACCAATGCACTTTGTCTCCATGTTGAAATTATCATTCAACCAACAAATCTGTCCAACAAGAGGTTGATGGCCAATCTGTGATTTGCTGAGTGTAAAATATGTTGTCTGTATATCTCATTTATGCTTGCTAGCCATTTTATTACATACAACATCTAAGCAAGTCTTCCTTTGTAGATTTTATTCATGGGATGCTCATTTTACTTGCGACCTCAAAACAAAACATGAAATCCAATTTACACTAGAATTCGGTGTACTGTAGACAGTCGGTAAATGCTCGATCAAACCAACTGGAAGGCACACTGGAAACTCTCCTCTCCAGATCAGCAACCTCAAATCGATACATGTGGCATCACTTTTTAGTTCTTATATTCTTTTCATAATTTATTGCTAGAAATAAAACTATGTCAAAGCAATGATTTTCAGCTGCTCTACTATGATAATCCATTGAATTTTGTGGAGGTGACTTTCAAATTTATTTTAGAAAATTCACTGAAAAAGACCCATATTTCAAGAAGAATTAAAGTTACATGTTCAAGTGCTACGAGGCACATAAACAGCAAGGAAAACCTATCATAACTGTCATCATTGCCCTATCTATTGTCAAAAATCAATTATCTTCATTGCATCAAAATTTAAATGCTAATTCCTTATCATCTCCCACTTTTACTTTTTGCGTATGAAGTCCGATGAGGTTGGAACCACTCAAATCCTGAAACAACTAATGGTAATGTTAAAAATTTAAGTAAAAGTGGCATTCTCCTTATCTTTCATTTTCTATCCTTTTAAAAGTGCCATTCTCCTTATCTTTCATTTTCTATCATTTTACTTTAAGAATTTAATATTATCATTTATAACTGAACCGAACCAATTGGTTCCAATTCAGTTCTAATAAGTAATAACACTGCTAAAAACCTAAACCATAGATTTATTTCCCAAATTCCAAGCATTTTTTTAGCAAGGCAATATTTTCCAAAATCTCATGATATATTCCCAATATATCCCAATACATTCAATATATCGCGATATATTCCCAATATATCCCAACACATTCAATATATCTAAATGTATTCCCAATATATTCTAACACATTCAATATATCGTGATATATTGAAAATGTCATTTATGTTGCGATTTTTTGGGGTCGATGTATTGGAAAGGTGAATGACTCGCAATATGGTCAATATATGTAAATATGTTAGAAAGAGAAAAACAACAAAAAACGTGTTCTAGGGACGAACAAAAAGTGCACTACAAAGAGAAAGATTCCCTACATGAGATGCACAAATGCACATAAAAGAGTAAATTTTCCAACCACAAGAGGAAGCCAAAGATGTGGTGCTCATAGGCTTAAAACACTTGTATTAGAGATCCTAAGTTCATGGATAAAAAAGATGATTTACAAATGAGGTGTCCTCCCAAGGGGGGTTATGGGCCCACATAAGCAGGGCACACTCCTCATGAAGGTCAGGTCATTGAGGCTACATATCAAAGTTGACTAGGCCATCCTTAACCTAGTATTACAATAAATGATGGACTAGCCATATTCCTAACCAAATGTACTACTAACACAAAATAAGATGGCCATGGCCACATGTGAAGATCACACTTTTCTCAATAGGGTGTAACATAAGTACCCTAAAAATAACAAACTTCCTATCTTCAATATCTTCACCATCTAACCTCTTTGGATGATCTTTTTTGAAACCACATATTGTTTCGAGGAGACTTGCAAATTCTTTACAAGTATTTTTCTAATAAAGTTTCAGAAACCATTCCAAGCATTATGGCCCTTATTTTTCCGGTTTTACTTTTATTTTTCCAAACAATATAATAGAAGAAAGAATTGACCATCTTTGATACTCAAAATGTAATTACTTCTACAAATAACAACAATAAACTTAAATAAACCAGGGAAGAGATGAACAATGGAAATTTTGGGTTGGGGGCATCTTTTTAGGTGACAACATCTATATTGGAAATCTTGAATTATTGAGTACTAAATATCTATACTTTGCTGCATATTCTGACAATAAACTTATACAAAAGCTTTATTCCCTTGGTGAGATCTATGCTAATCATTAGTTGAAACCATTAGAGAAAGGTAGAGAAGTATAATTCATTGCATAGAGACATATACTTAGTAGTGGTAGAGGCATAAAAGGTTTGTTACTTTATAAACATTTTGTTATTTCCATTATCAACATCATTATATACTTACATTGTTACCCTTGCATCAATTATTCCTGAAGCAGGTAACATAGAAGATCAGCATTTCAACATCGGTCCTTAAAATAACATTTGAAGTATTTAATTATTCTATACTGACTATATATTTGCATTTCCTTCCTTTTTCATGCATCCTAGCTTATGCATTCCTTAACCTTTCTTTGAGAGTGGTAAAACATACACAATGGATGGACACCAGAAGATCCTGGACTCATGGTCTTGAGTCTACAAACAATTTTTGATCTCATTGCAAAGGAAGAAAGTGTTCGTGACTTTGAAGTCACTTGCTCCTACTTTGAAGTATATAATGAGGTAGATGAAAGAACATCTAATATCAATCTATAGCTACCAATCTAGTGTTGGTTCTTGTAAGTTATACTGCTACAAGTTACTATTTATCTTTGAAATGGATTTTCTATTTTGTCTGCAGTTTATATATGACCACGGGGGTTTCACTCAGTGAACTTGTTACACAGCACGATCCTTCATACGATATTAAAGAATATCCCTAATTTCACTAAATATTGGAAAATTCCTCCTAAAATAGTATTGTTGAACCCCCCTCCCAATATAACTTCTAATTAAGAAAACCTCTAGTTTAACCATATATTGTAAGTATCCATTTTTATCGACCCATTTTTAATACCCCCTTTATATCATATTATCAAGTTGTAACAAATAGGATCCCTAACTCATCTTAGTATAAGAAAAAATAATGTTAAATAAAATAATAATATAATGTAAATAATGATCCCACCGAAATTTCATGGGAAACTAATCAATTTGTAGCAATGGATAGTGGAAGACCCAAGAAAAAGTAATGGGG
>LPNX010801435.1:1429737-1457074 GCA_001517045.1 Pseudotsuga menziesii | reverse complement strand
TAATATTATTTTATTGTTTTAACCATTATTTTATTATTTTAACTATTATTTTATTATTTTCCTTAGGAGGCCCATTTTAGACCCCAAAATTCCTCTAATTGAAGGAAAAATTATTAAAAGGAAACTCAATCAAGAGATCAATGTAACAAAGAATGTAAAAGACTGATAGTCTAATAGTCAGTGCAATGCCTAGAAAATATCGGAATTGCAGATGTTTCACACCACAACATGCCAATCAACCAATTTTATATCATGTAAGTACAAGTATAGCCATAGAGAGATCATGTTTTGTATAAGCTTAATAAATTAAACTCCATAAAAATGAAAAATTGAAACCCTTTCATGGATATACTTCCCTACATTTCATTGTATTTTATTTATTGAGACAATATGTGAACAAACACTTGATTTTCAATAAGAATAAATACAACAAACAAATACTATTGATTCATGGGAAAAATCTATTAAGAAAATTTTAAACATGTTAAAATTTCTTGAAACAATCCATTGACAAAAAGTTAAGTCTTAATGAAAATTTTCATATCCATTGTGCTAAATTTCCTCTACCTTAATTGACCATCTTGTATGCAATCACTTTCTACATTTGTTACTTTACTTAACATTACATAAAACTCTATTTAACATAAATATTTTAAAAACAATATCATAAAACAAATATCAAAAACATTCTATTTGACATGCACACACATACTATATATATATAACAATCTAATATTCTAAAAAAAATCAATAATCGATGCTCTAGTATAACGTGGTAATTGAGGCTCCAGTCGATTCCTATAATCCATGCTATGGGAGCACAGTTATTAACATTCCAAGCCAAAACATTTCATAGTTCCTGATTGTTCTATAGAAATAGGTCACTGAGAGGATTCGATGAGGAATATAGGAGGAATTGGTGGAAAGATAGGTGTTTGTGGGTGACCTCCAAATATAAGAAGAAGAATTTATATATGAATCCATCCCATGATTTGAATTTTATTTCTTATCCCACCCAAATAAAATAACCCCCAATATTTATATTACTATGTCAAATTAAATACCCCCTTTGACCCCTTAATATGAGGCAATGTTTTGAGGCTTTTAGGAGTATTCAAACCCCCAATATGAATGGACATGATATGATATTTCCCTTTCTAGTGAACCCCCCATGTATATGACTTACTTGAAAAATCATCAGGCCATTTAGAGCTTAGAGAAGACCCTAATCAAGGAATAATGGTTGCTGGCCTCAAACATATTAAGGTATTTCAAGAACATCAATGGAGATTCAGCTCTTGATCCACTTATTGTTTACTTTCAACTATGTCTTGAAAAATTGTTGTTATCTCTGAATATTGAAAGTCAAAAATAGTAGTTAATTGCATAGATATCTTAGACCTTTAAGTTGAATTTGTGTCTTGTTGAATGTTGAAACATCTCCATCAAACAGTAGTTCAATATAGCAATTTCAACTGCAGCTATCATACTGAGTTAGGACATATTTGTATTTGTTTCGAGCCATGATGTATGGTGATGCATCCCCCCCAAAAAACCTCTTGTACCCATTCTTCTACTGTTTCATGGGCGTGGGGAGTCGGGATGCCTAGGGAATGTTCCAATTAGCTGGGGACTTCATTGGGGACGTGGATGTCGTGGTTGTAACCAAAATGTTCATGGCGAATTCTAAGCATGCTTCTATATTAATTGGCCTTAAAACACAAGTCAAGCCTCTGTAACAGTGTCTTGGGCATTAGAAAACACAAAT
The DNA here is from genome assembly GCA_001517045.1 of Pseudotsuga menziesii. Classification (NCBI taxonomy): domain Eukaryota; kingdom Viridiplantae; phylum Streptophyta; class Pinopsida; order Pinales; family Pinaceae; genus Pseudotsuga; species Pseudotsuga menziesii. The sequence continues at coordinate 1,455,306 of LPNX010801435.1, read as the reverse complement.
TAGACATCTGTAACAACCTCCTGGGAACACATTAAACCTCTGTAAGAGCTGCTGAAAACAAAACAAAGCTTAGATTATAATAATTGGAATTCATAAATGCAGAGCATGCATCTATATCAACTGGTTGGGCACGAGAAGACCAGAAAATATCCAGAGGATAAAATTTGCAAGGACAAGAAAAAGACAAATCATACCTCTAAATCAGATTCTAAGCATGTAAAATATAGATCAGATCTACATGTCATATAGTTGGGTATGAATTTGCAAGTCAGGTATTAAAATTGATTACTGGCATGAAAAACATAGTTCATACCATTAAGACGATTATTGACCATAGGAAATATGAATCAGGTTTGAACACTAAAGGTTTCAAAATTAAATTAATGAACACAAGAGACTCTGTCCCTTCAACACAGGAAACATTAGTTCCATCTACCTGCAATGTAAGATGATTCCTTGCCTTGGTATTTCTGAGTATGTACTTTGAAGCCTGTCATTTTTTTATATTTATGAGGGTTTTCTTGTTTCTTGAAATTTTTCTTCTAAATTTAACCTTTTCTGCAGGATACAATTTCAAATCTATCTCTAGGGAAGATCTTTTCCAAATCTGGATGTGGATCCTTTTCCTGGCCAGATTTGCATGTGTAATGGGGATCCGTGGATCCTGAAAGCAAGCTTGACAAAGGAGAATAATTACATTGAATACAAAACCAAAGTTTGCCTTTATGAAATAGTTGATACAATAGAACATCAAACTAGACATCATAATATATATGATATTCAATGATCTTATGTTTATGAGAAGTGCTGGAATCTAAAGTTCCTTATGGTTCTGAACATAAAGAAGAAACAACTTTGATTAAAAATGAATCTTCAGCCAAACTGAGATTTTGGAGAAAACAATGTCCAACTTAGGGCATATTTGTTTAGTTTTGACAATGGACAATATGATATATCTAATCTTAATACTAAGTAGCTTATTTGAATTTCATATCTAGTTCTAATTTCTATTTCAATGTTTTTAATTGTAATTTTTATGGCTCAATCATTCATGTTTATGGTGATTTATAGATTTTTAAATTATTTATCAATTTTTATATATAAATATTAATTATATATTATTGTCATTCCCAACCCATCATCAACTCAAATCTTTGGGGATGTGCTTTAGCCAACCCAAATTCCATACTACTTGTCTGTTGATCCCCTTGTCCCATTAACAGTGCAACATAGGTTTTGAGTGGAGTTTCATGAATATAGACAGTCATTTTGTTTTTAAAATATACTAGAGCAGCAACATAATGATCTTAAGACTTCCAAGGAAATAAATCTTCATAGATGATGTGTTTGGAGAAAAATGCTTTACGAGGCTGAGAAAAAAATGTATTTTTCTTAAATCATCTTGAAATGAAATATATTCTAAGATGCATTTCCCCAAAAAAACATTCTTTAAAAATTGTGTCAAGGAGCAATAGTATTTGGATATGTGGACAATAAATTTGTTTTTACAATATACCAGAGAAACAACATAATACTATTAAGGTTGTCAAGGAAAGAAATGTTATCAATTGATGTGTTCGGAGTAAAATATTTTATGATTCTGAGAAAAAATGTATTTGCTTAAATTGTCTTGAGAGAAAATATATTCTCAGATACCTTCTCCAAATAAAACATTATTTAAAAATTTATGTCAAGGAGAAAAAATAATTGGATTTGTCGAGTTTACAGTGATTCAAACAAAGTAGCCAGAACTGGAATCAAGACTGCCAAAATCATGAACCTGACAGGAATCAGCGGAAAATCAAGTTGAAGAACTGACTAAAAAAATATGTATAGTATTCAAATTTTATTAAAAAAATATAATCATGATACATGTACTTCAACATTAATCCTTACCATTTTCCAATTCCTTAATCCTTACCATATGCCAATTCCTTAATCCTTACCATCTGCCAATTCCTGGCCTCTTCTTTACCTTTCTTTGTCTCTCGATTTCTAACATAATTTTTTGGTGCATATTGAAATGATTGTCATTTGAAATAGATAAATATGAAGATTGTGAGACAAACTTTATCTGCTCTTGTGATGTCCCTTCATAGAATATAATCATATTAAAATCATTTGGGCCATGGAAAGAAGGAGGTTGTTTTTCATGACAAAGTCCTAGAGAGCAGTTTGGATGTTGACAAACTGGAGCTCCAGGAAACTGGAGTTCAGGAGTTTCAGGTGTACTTTGTGCAGGAGTTTGGTAAGGACTCTGCACGTCAACCTTTATAGGAGGTAAAATATTGTAGGTAGACACAAAAGTATGCATTTGTGAAGAGATGAGCCTTGCTATCTGTTCTTCTTATTGTTTAAGAAGGAGATGGATTAAATCTTGGTTTGTTGCAGGGTTGAAAGAATCTGCAGGATGAGATGGAAAATAAGGAGGAGGTATGGTTGGAGGATGTACAGAAGTATTTACAGAAAGGGACTGTCCACCATGCTCAAATCTGTGAGAGCTCTTATGTTTAGGAGGGAACCGATTTATTACAGTTCCATCTTCTTCTTGGATGACAACTTTAGAGGTGATTTGTTGTGGATTTTTGGAACCTCTAATTTCACTCCAATCAATAACCCGCCTATCTGGAGGACAAAGATCTTGTTTAATCATCTACAGGGCTATCTGGGCTGATCTATGATCACTATATGTAAGGAGAGTTGTGAATGCTAACCCTTCACTGATAGACTTAAGGGATCCGGGAACAACAGTCTTAAAGAATCCGATACAGACTGACCAGTGAATAGCAATATTTTTAGAGTCTGAGTCAAAATATTCATATCCATGTGTTTGCAGACCAAGGCACAAGGAATCCAAAATTATGTGACCCTCTAAAGCAACCGAAAAATCAGGAGCTATGTCATAACTAATTGGGTTGTAATAACTAACAACATATTGAATCCTTTGGGAAGACTTAATCCTCTAAGATGAGAACTAACGAAATGCCTAAACAAGAAAACAAGTCTAGTTTAATATCCATCGAGGTGTAGTCCTACAATAAAGCGACAACAAGGGCGAGAAGCCTCATGGATACGCATGCTGATGTGCAATTGGTTCAGGATTGGGATTAGTAGAGATGGATCTAGGAAAGTTTTCAGGTGTGTCGTACATAACTTTTAACTGTTATAGGGTGGAAAACACTATGGATATGTTTCCTTATTTACATTCAATTATAACTATTTGTTAAAATGAATTGTTTAGTAAAATAAAGGATCACCCTTCTCTTGGCCTAAAATCAACTCTTTGTTTGAAACTAACGATTTTTCTCTATATGGTAAAGTTTCTCTTTCCTTTCTTAGACTAAATTACTGTACCACTTATAGCCGTGTATTTATTTAGCAGATTGTTTAGGACTTTTGCAGGTTTCACTTGTAGGATGTCTAGTATAACATGAAGAATATTTGTCTGTTGTTTTAAGTGTTTTCTTGTAGGTTCTTGAAAGTAAACTTCTAGTAAATTAAGTAAATGATGAGGGTCTAACTATGCCTATTAGCTTTATTATCGTTTAGAGAGGAATGATGGGAAATAATTTTCCTTGGTGAATTTTTGAATCAGGGTAACTGTTGTGATATTTGTCTTTGCATTGAATTGGCATGCAGTCAATTTGAGGAAAATTTTAAGGAGATGAATACAACTGATGTTCCAATGGAGCCTGCCCCATTTACACCTTTCCCTACAGAAAATCCATCTATTCCTATGATCCAAGAAGTTGCGGCTTCAACTGAGATGGAGCAACAAGATCATGACATTCAATGTTCAGATCCAGGTAGTGCTCAAGAATTTGTCGATGGAATCATGAGGATAGTTCCAGCAGATGTCAATGTGAGTTTCTTGTGGGCATATTTCATTACATCACAACTAGAATTTTTTGTTAAGCCTAGTAACTTATTTATATTGATTTACTCTTGTGGTATGGCATACTAATGTTGATTACTGGCTTCTATCGAACCTTGGGGTTGGCATCATAAACATGTGGAGAACTAAACGTATCCTTGACATGTGCTTAATACTCGTTGCGTTCCTTCCATTTAATGCATTCTTTCATCTTAGGTATTGTTCCTTGACTCTTAAAAGCAAATTCTATGTGGGGTGAAGTTGGAAAACTCAATCCTTCTGAGTTTGGTCTTGGTGAGGAGGGTTCTCCACAACCCCAAACTCCTCCATTCACTACTGTAGAAGTTACACCTCCAACTCAGGGTTAGCATATCAATTTCTAGAGTTGGTATTCCAGTCAAGCAGAGCGGAGCTTGCTGAATCCATATTTTGGGTCAGCTAGTTTCAACTTGTAAAATAACTTTGAAGATATTGTGTCATCGCTCATCATTTCCAGGGTCATTATGTTGACATCAGCATCATAGGCATCGGGCCAATAATGGGAATTCATTTTCTATTCCCCAAGTAGATCCAAAAGGATCTATCGTTATGCAATCTTAGCAGGGCCACCAACAACAATGTATGACGTTGTTATTAGAAAACATATATAAATTTGTCCATAGATGCAGAGCCTACATGATATAAGCATTGTTAGAAGGGGAAAAAATCAGGCTTTGGAATACTTGAAACCTTCTGCAAATTTAAGTTGTGCTGATTCATTTCCTGTCTAGTTGTATAACCAATATCTCAAGCCTAACTTGAGTAAAGGTTCAGATGTTCAATGAGCCTGGTTAGGAGCCAAGGGAAATGGTGGATTCTATTAAAGTTGATAGTACACTGCATGTATTTCTTATTTCTGCCATAAAGGTTATTAAATCTCAGTCTTGAATTCCAGGATAATATTTGTTGAATGCCATGAATTTTTTTTTACTGTTTAGCGATGAGGACCCAGTACTAGGGTAAGTAGAAAGGGTGAAGGGCGTTAACAGTATATATTTATATATTTGTTATTCAAAATGTAATTTTGCTTGGGCTCTTCAATTATGACTATTGACCCTTTGACATAAACTAATATTAAATGCATGGAAATGAGATTCTTTGATGATGTTTTAAGTCTATATATTAACTTTATTGGAAAAGAAGGAATATTATACTTTTCTAGATGCATTTTCCACCATTTCCTAATTTTTTCCAAGTCAACAAGTCGAAATCCCAACCAGATAGAGACATGAATCGATATGCCAGATAGGGAAAATTGTACATAGTTCTCATGAATTAATTTATCATAAATACTAGTTAGCGATAGTTGTAATAGTAATAATTATGCAGTTTGTATATTATTATCTAACATACATCTTTTTATTGTGATATTTTGCACTCATTTATTCAATAGCTTGTTGCAATATCCTTGTTTGTTTAGTTTTCTACAAATATCAATGTTGTCATATTCTGATGCAAATGTTAATGTTTACTTCTTTGTTTTATTATGTGAGCATTCATTCCAATTTTGGTTCAAAATATGTGTCTAGTTATGATATTCATTTTATATACAGATTTTAATTCATCTAGTTGGAGAAGTTGATCATATGTATACCGATGATGCTATGCAATGGCTAGCTGATACTGACTTGCTTGAAATGATTGTAGACAAGTTGAGTTCACCTGTAAGTATGTTGGATGAGTGTAGCTGGTCTTGGATTCTTAGGTCCTTCCTCCAAAAGCAAACAAGTGTATATGTTCTAGGCACTATATCACTCGAGTCTTCATTGTGTATATAGATAGATTATAGTGATGTGCTTAACAGTCCCATTAACTGCTTTCTGGCTTCCAGTAGACAATAATTGAATCATTCTTTCTTTCTTTTCGGTCATTCAAATCTCAGATTCTCTGTTATGTTTGTGATTTAGTTTTCTGTTAATATATTTTTGGGTTAAGAGAGTCAAGTATGTTCACTAATTTTGTTTGTTGGCTATATTGCAAAGCAGAATTCCCCTGAAGTACATACTAATGCTGCAGAAAATCTTTGTACGATAACACGTTTAGCTCATTCTACCCTAGATTCCAAGATTTCAAGCCCAAGGTTTGAAGTGCAACACATGATTTTGTATGTAAAAATTGTCATTTTTAAAGTCTATAACTGTATTGACCCAATGCCAGACTTAATAACTTGATAATCATTATTGTGTATGCTTGAATGATGCAAAATTTGTTTGAATATCATCATTGTCAAGCAATAACAACTTCTTAAAGGGTGCTAGCTCAATGGTAGAGCACCTGCCTAATTATAGGCAAGAAGTTGGTGGTTCGATTCCTCCGTGCCCTATCATAAATTTGTGACTACAAAAATGACTAAATTAGCATATATACGACTATTAGTAGCTAATTTCTCGTATCTTAGTCGTATTTAGCTTAGTCATTAATATGTTATCATCTAGTAGTTTATTTAGTCGTATATTTGGTCATTAATTGTTGCAATTAATGACTAAATCAATTACTAAATCTGTGACTAAATTCGTGACTAAATCATTGACTATCAATGACTAATAAGCCAAGCTATTAATGACTAAGTGAAATATGACTAAGTTAGTCAAGCTATAAGATAGTGGAAATTAGCTACTATTAGTCGTGACTCAAAAACAGTCGTTTATAACCTGATTTTAGTCATTAATTTCTCATTTTGTACTAGTGGACAGAATCCAAAGGAAGAAATGTTATGATTCCAAGATTTATGTGGAAACTTGGCTTCTTCTGGTGTACAATGGAGATCGAACAAGACTTGCTGCTAGCCTGAACAAGGCTCTGATACCATGTTAAATTTGTGAACCATTGATCTACAGGAAAATGAGAGAAATTGAGAAGTAGAATTATGCAGTGGAATATCAAATACAATGTACACTGAATACAACAAATTTGAGACAAATCTGATAAGAATTGATCAGTTAATTACAATATTAATCTATGTTCATTAATTAGTAATACAATGGTGTTACAATACATAGAATTCGAATGCCATGGATAAGATTTGAATATAGCAACTTAGACTGACTAAATAATTCACTCAGTGTGTCTAAATCAATGCTAGAAGCTCACTAGTCTAAATCCACATGTCTAAATCAGTCTACAATCATTTAACTAATGAGGTAGGTGGGAAAAGGCGCCACTCTCCCTTCATGCATGCATAATTGGCGCTAGGCTAACTGAAAGTGATCTAATTGATTGTAACTAGAGTTTAACTTAGCATAACTGCTTACCAACCACAACCAACTGATGGAGGTTGCTGGTGGCACTCAGAGTGGGATCCTATAATGTAGGGATTGGCACCGATGGCACCAAAACTTTAGTAAGGTGATAAATGAACTCCTAAGTTAGGAAATAATGAAAAATAGGATATATTGGATAAGGAGGATTATTAATCCTTATAAATATTATTGTCGATCTAATAAGTGAAGACATGTTGAGGGAAATTTTGATGATGATTCCTTAAATATATCACAAACTTCATATGGTACCATATGGTAAATCAGCAAACAGTTCTGATAGCAGTGAACCAATGACAAAAGAGAGAAAATGGAAAATGGTTGAATCACAAGGGGAATTCAAAAATATCTCTGACCCCCTACCTTCAACATTGAATTGGAGGAAACAACCAAGGCATGGTTGTTAAACATAACTAAATATTTTCATATTTGTAAGTATCTAGAAGATTTAAAATCTCAATTAGCTATTTATCAGAGCAGTAAGATGCCTTGTGGTGGCGAGAAGCAAAAAGTGTAAATAATGTGTGAAGTAAGGACTTAGCTTGGACTATTTTTTAGTATTGTTTAAAAGGAAGTATCTGTCAAAAAAGTATTATGATGAAAAAGCAAAGGAATTTAGTGAGTCGATGCTAGGAAATCTAACAATGGATCATTTGTAACCAAATTTGTTAATCTACAACGCTATGTACCATACCTAAAAGAAGAAAAAGCCAAATTTTGTAGCTTTATAAGTTGTTTGTCTCAAGCTTATAAGGGTAAGAGTGAATTTGACATGACTAAAACAATGGATGATGCCATTAGAAAATCCAACTTGTGCTTTTTGCAATTCAAATAGCGATCTGAACTAAATAAAACACGTCAAAATCAAAAGAGGAAAAAATAGGAGCAATAGAAAAATGGGTACAAACCTTCACCATTTAGGAAAGGGGCCAAAAGTTGTTCAGATAATAATTACAAACAGTTTAAAATCTCTCAAAACCCTACTAGAAGTGGTGAAGTTAAGAGTATAGGGCCTTTTGGTGGTGGGTTTAATAACACAATATATAAAGTGTTGGGTCCGTATTGGGATTCATGTGTATCGGAACTATCTGCACAAAAATGATGGCAAAGTACCAAATGTGAATAATTCGTAGGAATATTCCACTGTAAATGATGTATCGAGGAACATACTTCAAATAAATGTTGCCTCGAAGGATCGTCAAGAAGATAATAAATCTACCATACTAAATATTGAAGGTAATATTTCAAATACTATTGTTTCTATTATTATTGATTATGGTGCTAGTCTAATCTATATTGATCCTCAAATATTTGAAAAATGTAAGTTACATAAGGATAAACAAAAGAAACCATGGACGGTTCAGCTAGCTAATGGAACCAAAAGAAAGATTACAGAGATAGTAAAAGATTGTAACCTATCAATGGAAAATATGAATACTCAAGCAAACTTAAATGTATTACCTTTAAGTTTCTACATTGTTTTGATTGGTATGCACTAGTTGGAAGCTCACTAAGCAGTTATAAACTTCTTAAATAAGACATTTACAAGTATAGATGATCAAGGGAGTAATTAGTTCATACAAGGTATATTTAAACCAGTGTCTATAAGAAAAAATTTAGTGGTACAACTTAAAAAGTGTGCTAGGAAAGGCTTCCAATTATATGATGTTCACGTATTAAATGCTAGGAACGAAAATCAGAAGTCAGTCTTGGAGGAAATCCCTATATTAAAATATTTTTTGGGATGTTTTTCCTAAATAAATGTTAGGTTTACCTCCTAGGAGAGACCTGGATTTTACCATTGATTTAATGCCAAGGTCATCCCCAGTATCTAGAGACCCTTATCGTATGATCATTCCTAAACTTACATAGTTAAGAATGTCATTGCAAGAACTTCTTGATAATAAATACATTCGGACAAGTGTGTCACTATCGGGTGTATCTGTCTGTTTTGTTAAGAAAAAGGATGGTACTTTTCACTTGTGCATTGATTATCGAGAGTTGAACAAAATGACCATTAAAAATAAATATCCCTTACCTAGAATTGACGATATGTTTGATCAGGTGAGGGAAGCTAAAATATTTTCCAAAATTGATCTCAGATTCGGGTATCATCAAGTGCAGATAAAACATGAAGATATTCATAAGACTGCATTTAGGACAAGATATGATCATTATGATTTTGTAGTCCTTCCATTTGAATTGATTGATTCCCTTGCTATGTTCATGTGCTTAATGAGTAATGTACTCAGTAAATATCTCGATGAGTTCGTGCTCATATTTATTGATGGCAGCTTGATTTATTCTAAAGATGAAAAGGAGCATGAAGAACATTTAAGATTGGTACTGCAAATATTACATGAACATCAGTTGTATGATAAACTTAGTAAGTGTGAGTTCTTTAAGAAAGAAATCAATATCTAGGCCATATTATTTCAGACCAAGGTATAGTTATTGATCCTACAAAGATTAAGGTTATTCTAGAATGGCCTATGCCAAAATATGTACATGACATCATATATTTTATGGGTATTACATGTTATTACATAAGGTTTCTCAAGGTATTTTCAAGAGTATCCAACCCTATTACTTCCTTTTAGAAAAAGGGTGTCAAATTTGTAGGGGCAAGCAATGTCAAGACAACGTTGACAAGCTAAAACATTAATTTGTTGACCACTGGTCATGTACTTAAGATAGTTGATCCATATAAAAATTGTGTGGTTTGCATTGATGCAAGAAAAGGAGTATGTGGTGTACTGACTCAAGAGGGTCATGTCATTTGTTATGAATCCTGTAAATTAAATTATTACAAAAATAATTATGTCTCACATGATCTAGAATTAATAGCCATTATTCATGCATTGAAAATTTGGTAGTATTAACTCTTAAGTGAGAAATTTATGTTGTTAATAGATCATTATGGGCTGAATATTTTATTTGATCAAAAGACACTTAATGCACAACAAGCCAGATGGCTTGCCTTGTTACGTGAATGTGATTTTGACATAAAGCATATTAGGGGCAAAGAAAATGTGGTTGTGGATTCTCTTAGTTGCAAACAACACAATTTACACTCAATTTTAACTAGCATTTATGAGTCTAATATGAAAAATATGATTAAAACAACCTTAAAGGAAGATCTTGAGTACATAAATATTTTAGAAAAGTGCATTAATAGATCTGATATAGGATTTGTGAATGAATTTCAAATTGATGCGAAATATTTTCTGCATTTTAAAAACAAAATTTACATAGCAAACCAATTGCAAATTAAACAAATTATTTTCAAGGAGCTTCATGACAACCTGTATTTCGGACATCCGGGATACCCGAAACTTATTGCATCCCTCAAGAAATATTTTTATTAGACAATTATGAAAAAGGACATAGTTGAATATGTTGCTAGGTGTTTAGAATGTCACAAGTTAAAGTTATTCATCAACACCCTGGGAGATTGCTGCAACCTATACCCATTTTGGAATGAAAATGAGAAACAATCACAATCGATTTTATTACAGGTCTTCCTAGAACTAAAAAACAAAATGACTTTATCATGGTGGTAGTTGATAGTATTACTAAAGAAGCTCAGTTTATACCTGTCAAATCCACCTAGAAAGCAATCAACATAGCTTAATATTCATGAAGGAAATTTTTAGGCTACATGGCATACCAAAGACAGTGTATAGATAGAGATACTAATTTACATCAAATATTTGGAAAGCTTTATTTGTAGGCATGGATACAAAATTGAATTTTAGCACCGTATACCACACACAAACAGATGGGCAGACAAAATGGGTGAATCAGGTACTTGAATATATTTTGTGTATGTATGTTATGAAACAACCAAGTAAGTGAGAATATTTCTTGCATTTAGTTGAATTTGCATATAACAATGGTTATCAAGCTTCCCTTGAAATGAGTAATTTTGAGACACTTAATGGCAGGAAATGTAAAATACCCTTAAGTTGGGCAAATCATGAAGATTGGTTAGCATCTGATACCCCATGACATTGTTATTTTTATTTTTATATTTTTGAGAATTATTTTTATGTAAATAGTTATTAAAAACTCAAAAAATCAAAGTGACATTTGTACAACAAACTATTTTTTTATTTAAATAAAAGAAAATGGCACTTGGAGAGTTCAAATACATGAGGGGACACCACCATGGCACACGAGAACAAGTGTAAGCAAGCTAGAGAGATCTTTACCAATAAAATCCAATCTAAAACTCAATAACCAAACCAAATCCTAAATCGTAGGGATTTATGAATTGATTGGAGATTTGATTGGGATGTCATAAGACCTAGGAAAAGCTATATAAGAATGCATTGAGATAGTATGGGATGTCATGTTGTGCATGGAGAAATGAGTTGAGTGTTCTCTTTTCATAAATCAATATATGAAGTGAATTGCTTACATTATAATGCATAATGATGATCCAACTCAGTGGTGGAGAGAAGAAAACAACTAAATTGCTTTCTCCTATAGTTGGGAGGGGTTAACTCTTGAAGCATTTATTTTCCATTGATAATTCAAGTAAGTAGATTTATTTTCTTTTTTTTTTCTTCTTTTACAGTGTGTCGTTTATGATTCAAATTCGTTCGAATTATATTCTAATCATATTTTGGTCGAAACATTCTACATTGCTCCACATTTTTGTTTTCTTAAACAAAATCATTGGAGTAAATTAGATCGGTGGTGAAAATTCTTTTGAAAATGTTGTAAAAGATATTTTATGTTAAATGTAAAAGTTTTGGAAATATCCATTCGAATATTTGTAAATGTGTTAAATGTAAAAGTTTTGAAGATATCCATTCGAATATTTGTAAATCTGAATTGCAGAATGTGTTGTTGTTGACAGAATAACATTCAAATACAATTTGGGCATTGGAAAGTTTATCGGAGAAATCGACATTGCAGGTTTTATCAAACTTATCGATGGCAGCATCACTATCATGACCTATTCAAGTTAAGGAGATCCAGTCTCGAGTTAATTGTGGACAGTATCCCTTTTTTTAGTGGTCACCTAACCATTGTTCGCGTCGAATGAGATATCGCAGATTACTTGATCATATTTTTCCATTTCTTAAAATTAAGTATAATCTTGCCATGTGATTGCTCTATCATTTTTGGAGGAAAGTAATTTTATTGTTTGGTAGGAACTTACCTTTTTTAAACTTCATTCAGCTGGGTTTTTTGTGATCAAAGATATTGCTTGTACTAGTACAACATTCCTTCAGAATCAGGGTTGGTTGAATGCAGCTTTTTTTTATTTTGATGACCAGGAAATTGTTATTTGGAATTCTTATGTAGCATTGTTGACTTCCAGCCATGTTAGAATTTCAGCTGAGGATGACCAGATGATTTGGAGTCTTTCCAAAAATGGGAAGTACACACCTAAAGCTGGTTATCTTCATCTCCTTCATGACAGGAATGAGATGGAATGTTTCTGGTGGTGGAAGTGGTTATGGAAACTCAAATGTCCACTGAAATCAAAAATCTATTGCTGGTTTTTATTTTCAGGGAAAGCACTTACTTGGGATGTTATGTGGTAGAGAAGGACCGGGCTGGTGCTATCTTTGTAAAATGGAATCTGAAACTAATCATCATATTGGTTTTGAATGTTCATTCACCAGGAGGGTCTGGTCAGAAATTGAATTTAAACTAAGTTATAATAATTTCTGGAATGGAACAACAATCTTAGAATGTGTTAAGAACTGGATTATGCATGCTGAGGCTAGGTATAGGTCTCTACCTGTTATTGTTTCTTGGTTCATTTGGAAGGCCCGGAATCAATGTTGTTTTGAAGATATTCAGCCTAAGTCTGTTGTTGTCACTTATTTATGTTTGGGTTTACTGCATGCTTATCCTTTGGATAACAGAGTGTTGAATTTAAGAATGGTTGTCAATGAACAAATTGACAAAGAATCAGCTTGGGGGTGTTTTGATGGTTCGGCAGCAGGAGTACCTTAGATATGTGGGGCAGGTGGTATATTGTATTTATCTGATGAACACTTCTTTTCCTTTTCAGCTGGTTTGAGGTTGGGTACCAATAACTTTTCTGAGCTACTTGCTTTAAAATTGCTTATCACATTGGCTTTAAAGCAGGGGGTTCAAACTTTGCAGGTTTTTGGGGACTCTCAACTGGTGATCAATTCGATATCGGGTAAGTTTAGAATTAATAACGTTCTTCTTACTCAGCTACTACATGAGGTGATTAGAATTTCTAACTTATTGCTTAAAGTTGAATACAAGCACATTTATCGCGAAAGGAATACTAAGGCTGATGCTTTAGCTAATGCAGGTGCCAATGTGCTGGAAGGNGATTGTGCTGACAATGTTTTGGTACTATGTGACTTTTTTTATGACAGTTTTTGGACAGCTTTTTGATTTGGTGATTATGATGATATAAGATTGGATGGATAGTAATGTGAATACATCAGTTATATTTTTTGGATAGATTATATCTCTATTGGTGATATAGACTGGTTTAGATGATAGAGAAAATTTACAAAGTCTGATTAAGTCTTTTTGATATGTTGATACCATATTTACAATACTACTTTATGTTTATATTTGTATATACATCAATGATTGTGGTGTTATATGATTGATATTCGAGTGGATATAGTTCGATTTTTTAATCAATTATTATCTCTTTTTAATTAAGCATGTTTATGCTAATGAATTGAGGAAATGGACATTGATCTTTATTTAAAAAAATAATGGACCATTTGATGAATGTAATTTTGATAATAAAGTTACGATTTTTTCCTTTGGAAAAAAAGGAACTTACCTTTTTGAAGTCGATGTCTTGATACATAGAATAGAATACTTTGCCAATTCCTTAGTTATATATATATATTGAATGAATGGCTAAACATGTTTAATATTTTTGTAAATAAAGCACAAAAGATATGTGCAATGGAAATTTCACATGTCATAATATATATTGAACTGTGCATTGGGAATATATATATTGGAACAAACACTTAGTAATAATAAAAATACAAGAGCCTTGAAGATTTTGTAATTGGAAATTGTAGCTTCTATATATAGTTATATTTTATATATTGATGGGCTTTATACATATGGAAAGAGCATGTTATATGTTATATTTATGTTAAAAGAATTTATTACTATTATTAGTAAAAAGTATCAATTTTATGGAGTTGTAGTATAATGGTAAAAATAAGATATATCTTATAAAAAGTATGCGTAATGTGGAATAATAGATCTATTCTTCCTTTCTACTAATCCATTTTGTTGAGGATTATAGGGTGTAGCAAGCTCCCTCTTAATCACATCTTCTTTACAGAAGTATTTGAATTCATTTGAAGTGAATTCTTCTATGTTATCTTATCTCAAGATCTTAATATTCTTTTTCAGAGAAATTCTCCACAAGCGCTTTGAACTCTTTGAATTTTTCAATTACTTCATCTTTCTTTTTCAAGAAATATATCCATGTCTTACTTGAGTAGTCGTTAATAAAAGAAACATAATACACATACCTTCTTAAGGAAGTAGTTGACATTGGTCTGCACACATCTTAGTGGACAATCTCTAAGATCCCTTTTCCTTTACTATTATTTCGTGGAAATGGACTCTTGATATTCTTCCCTTGAGAACATCCTTTGCATACCCCTTCATCATTGATCGAGATTTCTGGTAGACATGTTACTACCTCGCTCACAATTGGGAATGCTTTGTAGTTTATATGAGCAAGTATTCAATGCCATAGTTCACATTAACTGATGGTACTAGTTGTGAAAGTTGAATCTGTATGCACTTTTAGTTTGTAGAGGCTTCATTCTTCAACACCTATTACAACTGCATCACCTATATAGTTCTTCCTTTTGTCCAAATTATTAACTTCATCATATACAAAGGAAAATATGAGACCTTGTAGAGAATATAGTTTTCATTGTTGTGAATGCCAAAGGAATCACCAATAAACATGGTAGCGGGATCAAATTAGTAAAATACAAAGGATCCATTACATGGATCATCATTGATGTCAAAGGAGTTCAGTAATGACAAAGGAATAACCAAGGATAAGATGGCGGGACAAACTCAATGAAAGACAAAGGTAGTGATGACATAGAATGGCAAATATGATGTGGCATGAAGTTGAAATCATTGTTGCATTATGACATCATTCTGGAGAAATATGGCAAATTGGTGAAAATCAGGAAATTGACTATGGAATAAATAGTCAAAACTGGTCTAAGAGGGTCTAAGAGAATTCCCGCCATTATTCATGGTTTGACTAAAATTCCTGCACCATGGTACCAGGGTATAGCTTGTTATAGTGGTTATCTATTCACGGCCTCAGTTTTCCTTCAACATTTCTGAGGAGAAAGCTCTAGGTCTACCAAAACAGGGGTTTCTGCTAGAGAAAGCAAAAATGGCTAAGTAGCCTCAGAAAGATGCCCACCCTAAATTATGGGTTAGAGTAAATGCTTGAAAAACATAGGGGTCTTGTAGACTGGTGTTTTTTCTACCTGACCATGTTATAGATTGTCTTGGAAGAATATGAAGCAAAATTTATGGACCTTCCAAAACAATGTTTTAGGCAGATTGGACAAAATTAAGAAAATTGGTTGTCTTAGAAAAGGAGATTAAGAAGCCATTTTGAAATACCTTCCAGAGGTTGTGTGTTTGTCAGTAATATTTAAAAGTGCTATGGTCTTGTTCACTGTTGAAATGAATTTCAATCCTTACTCTTAGTTTTCCTTATGATGATCAGATAAGGAAAATATCAGTTTGCCAAAATGAAAAAAATGTACTGTAGGTACTAAACATAGAAATTTGACTAAGTGTCAAAATTCACAGGGTGGAAAGAGGCATTTGGAAATGTCCACCAAGGTTTATTTGTGTGATGATAATTACATCAGATGAAGTAGACATGTTTCCTAGTGAATTGGATACCCATCCATGAAGTCAGATTCTCACTTGGCTCTTACACATGCGAATTATCAACCTACCAAAACCAAGAAAAGTGTTAGTTTGCATGTTGAGGTTAAAAAATGGCTAAGCGTTAAAACAAAGTGGAAAGTAGAAGGCAGTCATTCATGAAAGTAATTTGGGAAATGTCATAGTTTCGAAACCCAAAGTCTGGAAGGAGGAAAGAGGAAGGCGAAAAGCGGAAGACGAGAAATTAAGGTCTAGAATAATATGGGTTTCTACAACCCGAAGTCCGGAAGGTGGAAAGAGGAAGATGAGAAATCAAGGTCTAGAATAATATGGGTTCCGTAACCCGAATTCCGAAAGAAGGAAAGTGGAAGGCGTAGAATCGTGAAAAGACCTTGGGAAATGTCACAGTTTCGCTACACAAAATTCAGAAGATTGATGGTCCGAAAAACATCCGCATAAGATTGATGGTGCTGAAATATTGGTTCGAAAAGAGAAAATCATAAATATCGGAATAACATGTTGAAAAATCCAAAAACCCACAATCCAAAAGATCTACGGTCATGATAGAACTCGAACAAGATCGACGGTGCGAAATGATTGGTTTGGAAATCAAGAATCATGGAATGATTTTTGGAAAAAGTCACATATCTGATATCCGCTTTTTATCTTAGATCTACGACTACGAAAAATAGCAAAATTAGATCAACGGCTCAGGGTGATTTCGGAAATAGAGGTTGCGGAAGAACACGACTGGAAGATTAAAATGTAAATCGGTTAACATGGAATTGTTTTAGTTGTTTTATAGAATCACAACTTAGGTAGATGCCCTCAAAGAAGGGTTGTAGATACCCACAGGTCTTGGAAATGCTCACAGAAGTCTGTAGAAGACCGCAACATGAGTAGATGAGAAGATTGTTGGGTAAAACATGATGGCTAGCCTGCAGCCAGGAATATGAAGGCCGCAAGTGGAGAGAAGAAGTGATGCGCATGTGAAGGAAGCCAAAGGGTTTAAGAAGGATCCTGCAGGGATATGAAGAAGTGAAACCATTGACTAGAAATCAGGAAGCTCACAAAGGGCATGATGAAGCTCACTTCCTGTATATTGAAGGTAAGCTCACGTGAGGGAGATAAAGCCTGTTTTTTTGGGGAAGAGGATTCCCGCAGGTAAAGGATGAAGCATATGAGAAGAATCAAATTGGAAGATACCCGTAGGCCAGAAGATTATCTAAAGTGTTTAATTAATTAATTAATTAATTAAAATTGTAATAAACATAATTGCAATTAAAAGATAAAAATAGAGATTTGAATTGGCGTAAAGGAGTAAGGTATGAGGTTGTTTTTGAAAAGGTGTGACTATCATATTTGAGGTATTTATCAACAAAATAATTGAAGAAAATAATTTGTCTCTGTGATTGTAAATGACAGAGTCCAAGAAGTGAATAGGATATTGATAAAAATCAGTTCGGGGTGGCGGGGTGGCGTTAGGGAAATAAATAGGCCTATAGTGGGTTGTATCTCCTTCCAACAGAAGCTGGTAAATAGGGTGTAGTAGCATTCTGTCAGTTGTAGCTAAAAAAATAGGGGGTTGTAGCCTCCTTCCAGCAAAAGCTGGTAAATAGGGTGTAGTAGCATCTTGTCAGTTGCAGTTGAAAAAATAGGGGGTTGTAGCCTCCTTCTAGTAGTTGTTGGTAAATATGGTGTAATACCATCATTTTCTATAGCAGTAGGAAAAAACTATTTGTAAACAACAATTTTGCAGTAATATGAAGTATTGGTGGTTTACCCAATTGGGGTTACACAATAAAATATTTGTTTTGTGTATCTTCTTGATTATATGTTTTGATTAAATAAGTGGTTGAATTGGTAAAAAATTAACAATACTGATTCACCCCCCTCACAGTATTGACCAATATTCCAACAATTGGTATCAGAGAAGGATCCTTCACTACAGTTTAACCACTGGAAGGAAGATCCTATTAAAAACCACTATGGATCAACAAGAAAGGATTGATTCCAACAAAGCTCCAACATTTAATAAAGGAGAATATGTAGTATGGTGAAAGAGAATGAGTGTATACTTACAGCCATTAGGATGTGGTGTATGGAATGCAGTTATCTCTGATTACATCCTACCAAAAAGAGTAAGGACTACATCTCAGAAAGATTCCAATAAAAATAACTCAAGGGAAATGGAGGCCATATTTGGTGGATTGCCTCAACCCATCAAAGAGAAGATAGGACAATGTATCTCAGCTAAGGAACTGTGGGTCAAATTAGAAAAACTTTACTCAAGTGAACAAAGAGCAGAAGTAAGACTTGTTATTCTCGAGGATGATAGTGAAGATGCATAAATCCTATTTATAGGGACGTCAAATTTAGATGAGGAATCAGAAGTGGACATAGGATGTCAATACATGGTTGTTGTTGATGAAATTGAAAAATGTAGGAAAAGGAACACAGTTTTGAAAGAGAAACTGTCAAAGTACCAAGAAGAAACAAATCAAAATATTATGGACTTGGAGAACCAACTTCAAGAGGCCAAGAAGAATGAAGAGGATCTATTATTTCTGCTCAAGGAGAGAATCCAAGATTCTAAAAAAATTGAAAAAGAGATTATTCAACTTAGAAAAGGGGTTGATGAAAAATATATCAAATCAAAGTTTGATAAAAGCTCAAGGATCTTAGATGATAACTTAAGTAACCAAAGACCATCAAATGATAAAACTAGTTTAGGATATGGCAATGAAAGGAAGTCAAAATGTTCCTCCTTCACAAAACAAGGAAGAAATAGAAGAGGTTGTGTTGCTACACTAAAGAGACCATTTATGAAGAGGGAAAGTCATAAGTATGCTCCCTCCTTCCAAAATAAAGACAAAACTAGCATGATACCTAAAGGACCAATGAAAAGTAGAGTCCAATAGATCTTTCTTGGTCATTGCTATACGTGTCATAATTTTGGACATATGGCCAAAGAATGTAAGCTAAGGAAGAATTCTTCAATAGAAGGTCAAGAACAAAAGAAGGAATGGAAGAAGATGGAAGACCAAAGATTCCTCAAACATAAAGGAATATTTTATGGATATTTTCATTGTTGTCACAAGTTTGGTCACAAAGCTATTAATTGCATAACCAAGAGAAAATATCTAAGTAGAGAATCCAAGAAAAAAACAAGGTTAGTAAGAAGGGTACCTCATGGAAAGATGTGAAGAAGAAAGGAAGACTTTAAAGATATATAAGAAATAAAGATTCCAACCATCTGTGAGGTTGACATATGTTGAAAGCTAAAAATCAGAAAATTCCAATTGGTATCTAATGTTGAAGTATGTTGAATGCTATCCTCCTCAAATACAATAGATGATCAAGGTTAAATGATAATATTGGTGTATGATTGACATAGAGAAAGTGTAAGACCTATAAAGTAACATGAGAACAACAAAATGTGTGATTCATGAAGACCATGAAGTCTGCAATCCAATAGAAGATAAAGATTTTGTATTCACTTAGTATTTGAATCATGACACATAAAAATTGTTAATAGTGGAAGAAAACTCAAGTCTTATCTGAAAAATAAAAAATCCAGTCTATTGAAAAGTGTCAGGATGAGTAAAAATAACAGTGAAGGGAGTTCTTTCTAAATTTGTCTCTCAAAATGGTAGCAAAGTCGGTTGTTATCTCAAACCAAGGATTATATGAAGACTTCTTGAGAAGAGAAAGTTACATAATACAGTTTAATGTTGAGTGTAAACTCTATCACAAAATGTTTGACAAAGGAGAGGAAGTACAATGATAGGCGGAGTCTATGGATCTATCATTCAAGTTATCATTCAAGAACATGTTGCAAGAAAGGAAATGTTAAAGATAAATGATAATACATTGGTTATTACCAAGTCTAGTTAACAAAGGGGAGATATAATGACAAGGGGAGTTGTCAGAAAGAAGAAAGACAAGAAATCCTATATCAAAATTGGTACAACATTGGTATAACAGGTTATCCTTTGTCATTGTTGTCAAACTGGAAGAATGTTTATATGTTGCTATCAATTGCAAAGGGGGAGATTGTTGAGAATATAGTTGTCATTTATGTCTAAGGGGTTCACAAATGCCAAAGGAATAACCAATAGACATGGTAGCAGGATGAAATCAGTAAAATACAAAGGATAGTGATGACATGGCATGGATGATGATATGAGATATGATGACATGGAATGGCATGGATGATGATATGGAAAATATGATGGCATGGCATGGAAGATATGTTGTGGCATGAAGTTGAAATCATTGTTGCATTATGACACCATTCTAGAGAAATATGGCAAATTGGTGAAAATCAAGAAATTGACTAAGTATGGAATAAATAGTAACCAAGGATACGATGGCAGGACAAACTCAGTGAAAGACAAAGGTGGTGATGATATGACATGGATGATGATATGAGATATGATGACATGGAATGGAATGGATGATGATATGGAAGATATGATGACATGGCATGGCAGATATGTTGTGGCATGAAGTTGAAATCATTGTTGCATTATGACACCATTCTAGAGAAATATGGCAAATGGATGAAAATCAGGAAATTGACTAAGTATGGAATAAATAGTCAAAACTGGTATAAGAGGGTCTAAGAGAATGCCCACCGTTATTCATGGTTTGACTAAAATTCCTACACCATGGTACTAGGCTATAACTTATTATAGTGGCTATCTATTCATGCTCTCAGTTTTCCTTCATCATTTCTGAGGTGAAACTTTCAGGTCTGCCAAAACAGGGGTTTGTGCCAGAGTAAGCAAAAATGCATAAGTATCCTTAGAAAGATGCCCGCCCTAAATTATGGGTTCGAGTAAATTCCTACATCACATAGGGGTCTTGTAGACTGGTGTTTTTTCCACCTTGCCATGTTTTTATATTTTCTTGGAAGAATATGAAGATACAGCTATGGGCTTGTAAAAATAGTGTTTTAGGCAGATTGGACCAAATTAAAAAAAATTGTTGTCTTAGAAAAAGAGATTAAGAAGCCATTATGAAATGTCTTCCAAAGGTTGTGTGTTTGTCAATAAGATTTAAAGGTGATATGGTATTGTTCACTGTTTAAATGAATTTCTAGACTTTCTCTTGGTTTTCCTTATGATGATCGGATAAGGTAAATATCAGTCTCCCAAAATGAAGAAAATGGGCTTTAGGTACTAAAGATAGAAGTTTGACTAAGTGTCAAAATTCGCAAGGTTGAAAGAGGCATTTGGAAATGTCCAGCAAGGGTTTATATAGTGATGATTATGGATATTGTCACTTTTGTCACAAGTTTGGTCACAAAGCTATTAATTGCATAACCAAGAGAAAAGATCTAAGTAAAGAATCCAAGAAACAAACAAGGTCAGTAAGCAGGGTACCTCATGGAAAGATGTGGAGAATAAAGTAAGACTCCAAAGATATAGAAGAAATAAAGATTTCAAACATATATGAGGTCTCCAAAGATGATGATGAGCATAATAGTGCCATAAATAAGAATGACATCCATTTTGAGGAAAAGCAAGATGGAGATGTAAAAGAATACACCGATGAAGATGAAGATGAAGGTGATGAAGAAGGATATGGTGATGATTGTGGGATTATTCTTTAAGATCTCTCATGATTTTAAGAGACCCCTGAAAATAACATTAGGAGGGATCATATACTCAGGGGGAGTTAAAATCAGAAAATTCCAATTGGTATAAAAAAATCCAATTGGTATCTAATGTTGAAGTATGCTGAAAGCTATCCTCCTCAAAGACAATAGATGATCAAGGTTAAATGATAAGATTGTTGTATGGTTGACATAGAGAAAGTGTAAGACCTATAAAGTAACATGAGAACAACAAAATGTGTGATTCATGAAGACCATGAAGTCTGCAATCCAATAGAAGATAAAGATTTTATGTTCACTTAGTATTTGAAGTCATGACACATAAAAATTGTTGATAGTGGAAGAAAACTCAATTCTGATCTGAAAAATAAAAAATTCAGTCTATTGAAAAGTGTCAGGATGAGTAAAAATAAGATTGAAGGAAGTTCTTTCTAAATTTGTCTCTCAAAATGGTAGAAAATCCAGTCGTTATCTCATACCAAGGATTATATGAAGAATTTTAAGAAGAGCGAGTTACATAATACAATCTAATGCTAAGTGTAAACTCTATCACAAAAATGTTGACAAAGGAGAGGAAGTACAGTGACAGGGGGAGTCTATGGATCTATCATTCAAGTTATCATTCAAGAACCTGCTGCAAGAAAGGAAATGTTAAAGATAAATGATAATACATTGGTTAGTACCACGTCCAGTTAATAAAGGGGAGTTGTTAGAAAGAAGAAAGACAAGAAATCATATATCAAAATGGGTACACCATTGGTATAACATGCTATCCTTTGTCATTGTCGTCAAAGGGGGAGAATGTTTAGATGTTTCCATCAATGCCAAAGGGGGAGATTGTTGAGAATATAGTTTTCATTGATGTCAAAGGGATTCATGAATTCCAAAGGAATAACCAATAGACATGGTAGCAGGATGAAATCAGCAAAAGACAAAGGATTCATTACATGGATCATCATTAATGTCAAAGGAGTTCAGTAATGACAAAGGAATAACCAAGGATATGATGGCAGGACAAACTTCGTGAAAGATAAAGGTAGTGATGACATGGCATGGATGATGATATGAAATATGATGACATGGCATGGCATGGATGATGATATGAGATATGATGACACAGCATGGCATGGATGATGATATGAGATATGTTGACATGGCACGGCATGGATGATGATATGGGATATATGATGGAATGGCATAGCAGATATGATGTGGCATGAATTTGACATCATTGTTGCATTATGACATCATTCTGGAGAAATATGGAAAATTGGTGAAAATCGGGAAATTGACCAAGTATGGAATAAATAGTCAAAACTAGTCTAAGAGGGTCTAAGTGAATGCCCGCCATTATTCATGGTTTGGCTAAAATTATTGCACCATGGTACCAGGCTATAGATTTTTATAGTGGATATCTATTCATGGTCTCATTTTTCCTTCCTCATTTATGAGGAGAAAGTTCTAGGTCTCCCAAAAGAGGGGTTTGTGCCGAAGCAAGAAAAAATGGCTAAGTAGCCTCAGAAAGATGCTCTCCCTAAATTATGGATTAGATTAAATGTCTGCAGCACATAGGGGTATTTTAGAATGGTTTTTTCTCTACCTGGCCATGTTTTCAAATTGTCTCGAAAGAATATGAAGGAAACGTTATGGACCTTCCAAAACAGTGTTTTAGTCAGATGGGACCAAATTAAGAAAATTGGTTAAGTCTTAGGAAAGGAGATTAAGAAGCCATTTTGAAATTCCTTCCAGAGGATGTGTGTTTTTCAGTAAGATTTAAAGGTTATATGGTCTTGTTCACTGTTGAAATGAATTTCCATCCTTGCTCTTGGTTTTCCTTATGATGATTGATAAGGAAAATATCAGTCTGCCAAAATGAAGAAAATGTACTTTAGGTACTAAAGATAGAGATTTGACTGGGTCAAAATTCACAGGGTTGAAAGAGGCATTTGGAAATGTCCACCAAGTTTTATCTATGTAATGATAATTTCATCAAAATAAGTAGGCATGTTTCCTAGTGAACTGGCTACCCATCCATGAAGTCAGATTCTCACTTGGATCTCACACGTGGGAATTATCAACCTCCCAAAACCAAGAAAAGTGTTAGTTTGCATGTTGAGATTAAAAAATGGCTAAGGGTTCAAACAAAGTGGAAAGCGGAAGGTGAAAAGAAGAAGGCGGAGAATCACGAAAATACTTTAGGAGATGTCAGAGTTGCGCAATCCGAAGTCCGGAAGGTGGAAAGCGGAAGACAAGAAATTAAGGTCTAGAATAATATGGGTTTCTGCAACCCGAAGTCCGAAAGGAGGAAAGATAAAGGGGGAAAGCGAAAGATGAGAAATCAAGGTCTAGAATAATATGGGTTTTCATCACCCGAAGTCTGAAAGGTGGAAAGCGAAAGGCGGAGAATCATGAAAAGACCTTGGGAAATGTCACAGTTCCACTACCCGAAATCTGGAATATCAACGGTCCAGAAAACATCCGCATAATATCGACGGTGCAGAAAGATTGGTTCAGAAAGAAGAAATTAGAAATCTCAAAATAACATGTTGAAAAAGATAGAAACCCGCAATCCGGAAGATCAACTGTCATGATAGAATTCGAACAAGATCGATGGTGTGAAATGATTGTTTCGGAAATCAGAAATCGTGGAATGATTTTAGGAGAAAGTCACATATCTGATATCCGCTTTTTATCTCAGATCTACGATCAACAAAAAATCCCGAAATGAGATCAACGACTCAAGGTGATTTCAAAAATAGAGATTGAAGAAGAACACAACTGGAATATTAAACTGTAAATCGGTTAATAGGGAATTGTTTTAGTTGTTTTGTAGAATCACAAATAAGATAGATGCCCGCAAAGCTTTTAAATGCTCACAGAAGTCTGTAGAATCCTGCAGCATGAGTATATTATAAGATTGTTGGGTAAAACGTGATGGAAATCCCGCATCCAAGAAGATGAAGGCCACAAGTGGAGAAAAGAAGTGATGCCTACGTGAAGGAAGCCAGAGGATTTAAGAAGGATCCTGCAGGGATATGAAGAAGTGAAACCATCGACCAAAAATCAGGAAGCTCGCAGAGGGCATGATGAAGCTCACTGCCTGTAGATTGAAGGTAAGCTCATGTGAGGGAGCTAAAGCCCTTATTTTTGGGGAAGAGGATGCCCATAGGTAAAGTATGAAGCATACGAGCAAAATCGAATTGGAAGATACCCGTAGGCCAAAAGATGAGCTAAATTTTTGTATTTATTAATTAATTAATTAATTAAAATTGTCACCAAAGAAAATTACAATTAGATATAAAAACAAATATTTGAATTGGTGTAAAGGAGAAAGGTATGAGGTTGTTTTTGCAAAGGTGTGACTATCATATTTGAAAGGGCATGTTTCCAAGAGATGCGTCTGTGGGAAACGTGAAGGTATTTATCAACCGAATAATTGAAGGAAAGAAGTTGTCTATGTGATTGTAAATGATAGAGTCTAAGAAGTGAATAGAAGATTGATAAAAATCAGTTCATGGTGGCAGGGTGGCTCTAGGGCAAGAAACAGACCTGCAGGGGGTTGTAGCCTCCTTCCAGCAGAAGCTGGTAAATAGGGTGTAGTAGCATCAAGTTAGTTTGTAGCTGATAAAACAGGGGGTTGTATCCTCCTTCCAGTAGAAGCTAGTAAATAGGGTGTAGTAGCATCCTATCAGTTGTATATGACAAAACATGGGGGTTTTATCCTCCTTCTAGTATTTTCTGGTAAATAGGGTGTAATACATCCTTGCCTATAGCAACAAGAAAAAACTATTTGTAAATAACAATTTTGAAGTAATAGGAAGTATTGGTGGTTTACCCAATTGGGGTTCCACGAC
>LPNX010801435.1:1417432-1429676 GCA_001517045.1 Pseudotsuga menziesii | reverse complement strand
CCCCCCCCCCCCTCACAGTATTGACCAATATTCCAACAAACTTTTCTTGTCTAAATATGATATAGAGAGAAGATTCTTCTTTAAACATGGAACATATAAGACTTATTTCATCTTCATGGACTTGCCAGATTTCATCTTGTAAGAGGCTTCTCCCATTCCTTTGATGGGATATTGATAATCATCCCCAAGTTGCACCTTATGTGGATAGTACTTATGAGTGAGGCATGAGAGAGAATCTTTGTGACTTGTCATGTGTTTGGAAGCACCACTATCTGTAAGAAAAGTGTCACTTCCATGAAATATATCTCCAGTGAGGGCTTATATTAAGACATATTCTTCATTGGAGTCTTCATTCTCTCTAGCATTCTCTTCATTTGATTCATTCTCTTCGGATGCATGGGCATGGAACTTTCGGCTCTTCTTCTTGAACTTGTTTTTGTTAAGTGGACAATGTCTGTAGATATGTCCTAACTTATCACATGTGTAACATTTATAAGATGAGTAATCCTTCTTAAATATATTACCTTTCAATTCTTCTGATATTCTTGTAGGATATCCTCGATCCATCCTTTTTGTTTATTCCATTCTTTGTATGAATAGCTAGAGCTTGATATTCGTATTCATTTATATTTTCTTCTCTATTTGCTTACCTTCCTTCTTCTTGTACACATTCTTCCCATGGATTGTTGAACTCTGTTAGATTTATTTGCGTACATACTCCTCTGATGAAGGAATCTCATTCTCTTGGAAGACCATTTAGAGTGTTCATCGCAACTTTAGCTTCTTCTGCCATGTCACCAATGGCTTCTAACTATTCTTTGATTTGAGATACTCTGGAGAAGTATGACTGCATGGTTTTTTCCTGTTGTGTCTTCACACCCTTGAGTTGGCTTCTCAAGGTCATTCTCATGTTGATTTTCTTCCCTTCAAACAGATTGGGTAGTGCATCAAACATTTCCTTTGGAGTATTTTTGAAGACACTTGGGGGATCAAATGATCCTTGATAGATTCAACTATGATCCTCTTGGATTTGATCATATCCTTCTTTTTCTTGGATTTATCCTCATCTCCCTATGGTTCCTTAACCTCTTCTTTTATGTATCCTTCTAGGCCATGTTCTTCAACAATGAGCATGATTATATACTTCCATGCTCCAAAATTCTATGTTCCTTCAAGGTTTTCATCAAGCTTGTTATTGTTTGTCATCTTTAATGAATGAGAATCTCAAACGGAACTATAGTATATAGTGCTTACTAGTTTGAGGATTGCTTCTCGAACCAACTTCAAGATGAACTAGGGTTTGACTGGAAAACGCTAATTTTTAGTTTAGGTCACTTATAGATCTGAGTGGAGGAAAAGATGCACCTCCCTAATGTGAGCTAGATTGTATATTTCTTTTCTAGAATCTAAGGATGGAACCTTAAAATCTATGATTCCCTAGTTTCTCTTGTTAGTAGTGGTAGGTCAAAAAATGAAAATCCTCATAATTGAAAATTGCTTCGATAGAAAGATGCACCCTCCTAGGGCGATTTGATTGGACCATCATTTTTTGCTAATCTATGGAGGAATGTGCCCGGAATAGTGAACCCTATCTTGTTGTTATGTTGGATGACTGTTGCACAATGTCTTCTTTCAGGTTGGCTCTGATACAATGTTGAATTTTCTTTTTTCAAATATGTTATGTCAAAACAAGGGATCATTGAAAGAACAACAAGCACAACAGAAAAGAGTACACAAAATTTTATCCTTGGAAACCCTCATGTGGAAGAAAACCCTACAAAACTTCCTCAATATAGACTTCTACCAAGTAGAGTGTAAGACCCAAGAAATAAGACCATACAACTTCCTTCACCTCAAATGGATTGTTTCACCTCTCTCTAGAGAACTTGCTTGAGTGCACAACTTGTCCAAATGAGAAAGGTGCCTCTCATATTTATACTAATCAATTGAGATGCCTTATAACCCAATATGGATGAATTCTCCTTACTTCCAGGGCTGAATTTTCTTGGAAGACTCAAAATTACATTTAATAATAATTTTCTTGGCACTACTGACCTGACTTACAACGAAGGTTTTACCTCAAGAATTTACATGACAAATTACATCAATAACATCCCTAATCAGAGGAACAACATATCCGAAAGGGGAAATAATAATAATAATACACAATATAACATCTTTTGCAGTTACATTTCTTAAACAAAGGAGAAGGAGATGGTAAGGACTCTCCTAAAACTACACCATCCTCACCATATTTTCTTGATGGTTATGTTCATTCTCTAACTGTAAAGAAAAAATTTGATTTTAATATGCCTCAATTAAAGCTTGATATTAAGTTTGAATTACCTATTTAAAATGGATAACTTAATGCTAAGAAACTTGATAACTAGATCCATCAAATAGAAGTGTATTGTAGGATTCAAAAATTCATTGAAGATAACATCAAAATTCAGTTGGATTCTCTCCGACTCAGAGGTACCATTCTCATATGGTGGGAGAGAAGAAAATTGAGGATCTTTCCACAAAAGATTAAATTATTTCCTCTTGGTATAAGTTTATTTTGGTATTAAAAGAGTATTTCTATACATTGGGATATATGCAGCAAACTATGATGGATCGAAATAATTGACACAAGGTAAAGGATAAAGTGTGAAGGACTACACATAATAATTCATAAAAAGAGATTTGGTACTTGGTATACCTCTGTACACTCAAGAAACTCGTCTCAAGTATAGAGGAGGATTACATAGTTATTTGCATCATATGATAATTATGTTTAATTCGACTAACCTTGATGGCGTATGTGTTCAAGCAGCTCATATCGAATCTAAGGGGAAGAATACAAAAGAAAAATATTCCAAAAAACCTTTTAAATCGTATGGAAACAAATTTAAAGGTAAAGGGAAAGGTAAGCATACAACTACAGTGAATAAATTAGGAGAAAAACCTACGTGCACACATTGCTAGAAAAAGGGTCATGATGCATCCAAATGTTGAAAACTTCACCCACAACTCAATCCTGAGATGTTTTGGAATAAGGAAGATAAGAACACCATTGTTGCAGCAATCCAAAGTGATTTAGGATCTGACTCTAGGGATGAAACTAAGATTGTTGCTACAGGAATTCAAGGTATAAATCCTTCTACTTCTATTTCAAAGCATGAACTTGTTGTGGATCAAAGAAAAAGAAGTGAGTTATTTCATATCAGGATAATTTCTAAACATACAACGATTGATACTCTTTTTTATATTGGATTACAAGAAAACCTTATTTCAGAAGAGATAGTTAAAAAAATTCATTTGGAAACTAAGTTACACCTTAATCCATATCCACTTGGATGGGTATGTGATAATGCACAACTGCAAATTACAAAACATTGTAGACTTAGATTTTCTATTACTTCTAGATTTGTTGATGAAGTTTATCTGGATGTGGTCTCGTTTGATATATGCGGCATTATGTTGGGTAGTCCTTATTTTTATGATAGGAAGCCTATCTTTTACAGGGAAGATAACAGGTATCATCTAACCAAAGATGGTGTTGAATAAATTTTTTGTGCACACCACATGAAAACTAATCTTTCTTTGGTTTCTGCAATTCAAATGAAGAGGCTAGTAAATTCTAGTAAGAATTTTGTTCTTATTATATTTAAAGCAAAGGATGTTGTTCAAAATGAATCTTTTAAGGGATGTGATCCAAAACTTTAAAATGACTTGGCTAAAGGTGTATTTGATTATGATATTTTATTTCAATAATGTTAGAGCATCATACCACCTAGTACCATGGTCACATACCACTTAGGACACACCTTAATTTGTTTTGCACTCATGTTGTATGGTCCAAACCTTGTCTATGTTGGTATCCTAAGGTATTCGGGTGTTTTGGAATAATTACTGCACCAGGTACCCACATTTTATCATTCAGGAGCTCATGCACCCTCATTAAAGATATTTTTCCCTTTGGACACTCCCACTCCTTAAAATAGGGAACTGGTTTGACCAGAGGCGCCCATGCATTGTATTTGAGTGTTTTTTTTCTCTTTTCGACCATTAAATGATGCCTAGAGCCACTCCAAATCACATATGCATTGCATCACACCTATCCTACCCTTATTTATGTCCTATCATGCTTCACCCACATTCACATGGCCATTCATTACCGTTTCAGGTGGTTTGGGAGCTCATTGGTCCACCTAGCGAGGTTTGAGGTCCAATCTAAGCCTACCACATGTATGCCTCCAATGTTACTCCAAAGGATAAAATTTTTATCATATTGTATTATATTCATGTTCCATACATATTTAAATGTTGGAAAGTAATAGAAACTTGAGTTATTGGCACCATCTTTATGTGTTAATATTCCTCTTTTTCACTGTTTTCTACATAATTTGTGAAATTCTTGAGTTTTGAGGATTCTCTTATCTTCTAGATATTGATGTGAATCATATTTTCACATGGTATCATATCTATTTGGAGTTGAAAATCGAATTCAGAGAGTTTGAGTTTCTATCTAGGGTATACTCCAGAAAAAATCGAGTGTTTGCATTGCAGGTTGTTCCATTGACTTTGTCACTTGGTGCGCAAGCATAAATGGTGAAAACTTAGTTAACCCATTTAATTATTTTGAATGGAATGCCAAAATGGTGATCCAATTGAGGTTGAAAGGCCTCTACATAGTAACCATGGGAACTGAGAACGAGCCCAACTCTGTTGTGGAAAAATCCAAGTATTTCAACAGGTTGTATGAAGCATTCGGGATGCTTTGTATCGGTATTTAGAGGGATATTTTATTTCATGTAGATAGTATTACTACACCAAATTAGGTTTGGCTCATTCTCGAGTCACTGTTTGGGAATGCAGATGAGATGAGAGGACACCAACTCGAAAATGAGTTGATCGCATTGACCTTGACTCACTTTGAGACAATCCAGGATTTCTTCACCAATTTAAAATCCTTTGTACTTTAGCTGAAAGATTTTGGCATCGAAATGAAGCAATATCAGCTAATCTTGTCCATTCTTTCAAATCTAGGGCCTGAATAGTCGGTGTTTATCTCAGCATTCCACTCAGCCAAGCTAACATCTTGAAATCGGAGAATGTAAGACCATCGTTGATGGCTTCCACATTTTTTTGAAATACCAAGTGTTTAAACAATAATGGGAATAAGACCATTAAATTAGAGGAAATTTCAACTCAAAATGGGCCTTTTAACTTTAACTCAAATTCCATGTCATCATGTGTTAGCCAATGAAATTGCTTTAAATTTGAAATACCGTATAGATCTTAAAAACTTTTTTAATATAAACTTGGGGATAGGTATCATAAAAGAAACTACTTTTTTTGTTTGTATTTTCGACATATCTCCCCATGTGTTTACTCAAATTTCGATCAGGAGATCTCGTTGGATACGGAATTAAATTACGCATCCAATGAGTACCCACTTGGCATACTTTTGATGGACCCCGCTACCCCAAAAACAAGAAATACCTGAAAAAATGTGATGATGACATCATCATCACATTTTTTCAGGTATTTCTTGTTTTTGGGGTAGCGGGGTCCGTCAAAAGTATGCCGAGTGGGTACCCTCGATTGAAATTTGAGTAAAAACGTGGGGAGATATGTCAAAAATACAAACAAAAAAGTAGTTTTTTTCTTTTCTTCCTCCAAAATCAATAAATATTATTTTATTATTTTATTATTTTAACTATTATTTTATTAATTTTTTTTAGGAGAACCATTTTGAGTTGAAATTTCCTCTAATGCAAATGGCACCCAAACCCTGCTAGGTTTATATTAAAAGCATTACATAACTTCAAATTACAATGTCGTAGCAATGGCTGCAAAGCCGGTGCAAGGCAAACCCAAAGAGGGTTTTACAAAATGCAGGTACTCAAAACCAAAGATTTATCTTAACAAACACTGGTGGCTACCCTTCAAAACCTCATGACCTCCACCCAGTGTGACCTGCAACCACATTAGGGTTTGGTCAGTAGACTGTTCAAAATTTTAAAACAATAACAAGATTTTGTTTCAGGGTGGAGCCAAGCTTACCTAGGCATTTGGAAATGCGGACCTGGGAGGAGGTGACCTTGTCGCCTCCCTCTCCATCGCCTTAACATGTACATTATCCTTACAGTCAGAAACTTTAAACATTTTCAAATTAAATCAAATAGAGGAAAAAGTGTGGAACAAAACCTTACCTCGATGATTTTGCAGAGAGGGCCAGCGGTCGGCTCCTCCGGAGCACCCTTGTCCATCCACTTCCTGCAACACAAACGAAATAAAACTCAGTTAGTATAAATGCTAAATCATTTCAATGTAAAAGTGCAACAATTAAAATTCATTTAAATCCCTTACCTCTCTATATGCTCATGGCAAGTGGCAAGTGAGGTCATGGCACAAAATATGCTCTACAGACCGCCAAGTAAGTCGAGAAACCTAGTAACACCTCAAGAAGTATACAAACAACACGTTTTTGACACCCACATAAACCAGGATGAACAACCCATACATTTTATCCATAGAAAACAGAGCAGAGCTCTTCAGGTCTTGTCGGCCACGCAAAAGAACCAACAACCATACATTTTATCCACAACAAATAGACCAGATCTCTTTAGCTCTTTTTTGCCACGCAAAAGTCCCAACAACCATACATTTTATCCACAGTAGACAGAGCATAGCTCTTCGGCTCTTGCCGACCACACAAAGATAAAAACAACCTATACATTTCCATCACAAACAGAGCAGAGCTTGAATTTGTCTTGCCACACCAAACCAACAGCAAAAATGAGGCTTTAGACAAGTTTCCAAGCACATTAAACCACACTCCAAACTCTAGATTCCATCTGAAGAGACGGACGGTGGAAATGTAGCCACGTATTAGCGTGAAAGACTTGGTTGCGCTGTCAACTTGTAGCCAAGTCACATGTTTTAATGCCAAAGTCAACCAAGGATAGAGCATAATAATAATCGTCAGCATAATCATTTAAACATTAATCATTGCAATCAAAACATTGTATAAGAACCCAAATGCCAAGAACCTTTGCGTGGTTGGGACCATGGCATGTTATGCTAACGTTTTGTAAGGCCAAGAACCATATACCTTTATTACATTGCAACCATGGAGTAAAGCCATATGCCAAACCTTGCAATATCACAATCAAGGTTTAAACCAAAATGCCAAGAGATAAACCAATCATGGGTTATATGGTATAACATATCATAATAATAAACCATATAGTTCTTATGCCAAAAACATTAGCTTTTAAACCTTCACAACTTTATTAATATAACAAAAGGTCACCATATGGTGGTACCATATGCCTTACAAACCCTAAGCACCTTACGCTTAAAGGTGAGGTCACCACACACCATAGCTTAGACTATGGCAAGGCCTAAGGCCCTTTTAATTATCACTTAACCAACGCAATACACAAGGGCTGGGGTAAATACTATGGATAGTCTCCCCATGCCTTAGGCTAGTTTAATCCCTCATAAAAAGTAAACAATGAAGAACAGGTAAAACGAAAAACATCACCTGGCCATTGTCCCAATCAACATAACTTGTCATAAAAAAACATGATAAAATTATTAAAACTTACAATAGTAAATCATGAGAAATATGCTAAGTATGGAAATAATGCATGTATTTTTTTTTAATTTACGATTTTTAGGCGTGTTACAAAAATAAAATTAATAGACAAAATGAAGCAATACAAAATTAATATGTAAAAATATATATATAAATTAGTGTACATTAAATATTCAAATTATAGAAAATATAGAAAATTAATTTAGAAAAGATCAATAAAGTATGGGAGGACGTAGAGAAGGTTTAACTATTAAAAAAAGAAAAGAAAGGAAAAAAAATAAAGAAAATGGAACAATCAACATAAAAGAAAAGGAAAAAAAGAAAGAGAGAGAAAGAAAGAAAAAGTCAAATCTGATTCAACAATAAAAAGAAATGAAAAAAAAAGAAAAAAACATATTAAAAAAAAACAAGGAAATTCAAATAAAAGGTTTATGAGAGAAAAATGAATATAAAAATAAAAGCCAAAAGAAAAGAAAAAGAAGAGGCATACTCGAAATAGAGACTGTTTATAATAATAAGATTAATACAAAATATTAAATTTGTAAAATAAAATTGAATTTTAATTTTTTTAAATAAAATTTATGTTTAAACAAAGTATATTTAGTATTTGTAAAATAAAATTTTCATTATTTAATGATGAAAAAAGAATCTCATAAATACAAGAGACATAGTTAATTTTTTTTCACTTTTTTTTAAGCCATTAAAATGTTTTGAAAAAGAAAACGTTAGAGTAAAAGTAACGAAGGTTTACATTTTTGTTAAAGTTTTAGTTATTATACCTGCCTCAGGCAGGTATATTGTAATTGATCACAAGTCAAACTCCTTTGACTTTGGTATTAGTTGGTGTCTTTTGAGGCAGCTATAAAGAATTAAAACCTGTTTTGCAAAGTATGACTTAGGGGTTTGTAAATTTTTTTTTATTTTGTTAAAAAGCTATTTTTGTAAACAGCTGATTGGTGGATAGAAGATGATGTCAACTTTGGAATTTGGTATCTGGATTTGAGTTGACATGTGGCAAGATGATATCATAATAATAAAATTAAAAAAATATCCCATTGTCATCTGTCATGCCACACCATTGCCATCTGTCATGCCTCCGTGGCGCCTACCAGCAGCCGATCGCCAATGCCTGGAACCATTTGGATGCTTCCCGTGACCGCCGGCTCGAAATCCTTCTCAATTGCAATCAACATATCTGCCTTATTCATTTCGCAGGTGGCAGTTTATCACGGAAACGTCCTGGCTTTGCATATGTCAAAACCTGCAGGCTTCGAGTACAAGAGCGGAATGTATTTGTTTCTCCAGTGTGCTGAGATCTCACCATTCAAATGGTAAGTTTTGAATATACGTTAGAATTTATAAAATTGTATGATCTTAAAGGGTTTCTTCCACAACTGTTACATTTTTTTTCTAACTTTCTTCATACAGGCACCCATTCTCGATCACCTCTGCTCCGGATGATGAACACATTAGCGTGGATATCAGAACAGTTGGAGACTGGACACAGGAGATGAAAAGAGTTTTCTCTCAGGTGATGACTGCTTTAGTATTTTAAGCTTCAGTAATATGAAGTTTACTCTCGGCTATAAATTATAATCATAGATATTTATAGACAATGGAGCCCCCTACTGCTGGAAAAAGCGGCCTTCTAAGAGCTCTCATTTTTCTACTGTTACTGCAAAGGCTGTTGAAAGTTCAGAGAATAAACACAGTTTAAGTACAGTGGAGGTTAGAAGAGGACCTTCTCCGCCTCTGCCTCCACCTCCGCCCCCTCCACCTCCTGTAAATATCAATGCACCATCCCAAAAGGATTCAAACCTGGAACCTCCTGCTATGCATTATACTTCTCTGAAACGAAAGAGAAAATGTATTATTTTTAAATAATGCTCGACGTTGATCCAAGTGCATAGTACACTTATGCGCCTGGTTTAATTCACATAGTTATTATTTTTTTTTACAAGCAAGGCAACTCCGGAAGATGTTATCACGATCTTGCAGTACCAGGTGTACCCAAAATATTTTCTCGCTACTGATTATTGTGTGATGCTGAAGTTCTTCTAAATCTTTCCTCGCTACTAAGAAATTTTGTTATGCTTAAGTTGAAAATAAAATATAATAAGACTGTCTAGAAAAATGTCCAAAAGAACGAGGACTCAACATAAGTAAAATCAAATATTTATAAGAAGAGGTTACAGTTCTTAGTAAACAGGGTTTTGTTCTGGGAGAAGCATCAATATCATCCAATGGAGATTGTGTGACCCTCACATGCAGTTCATACATATCACGGTTTATTGCAGATAACTTCATTTTGGTGAGTTTTATATTAGAATTGATAGACTCTCTTGTCAGGCTAATTTTGATCTGCCATATGAGCTAATGCTGATATGATTATATTTGTGCAGTAAGGTAGGTGGGAAGTATTTCAAAAACTTTAAGAAATAGAGATGAGGAAAAAATAAAGAAGATGTGAAGGTGTTTTTGAAATTTCTGTATACTCACTCAAGTGAGTGATGAAGATATGCATGCCAATTATGGTGAACTTTAAGATATGCGTGCCAATTATGGGGAACTCATCCAGCTTGCCCATTTCTACCATGTGAAATTGTTGCTTGGAAGTTGGACAATTAGCTAGATTCGTTCTCTCAGTCAAGGTCATTTATGCTCGTTAGACTTGAAGGAATAGTCTTATGACTGAGAGAGGAAATCCATTTATGCTCTCGACCTTAAAGCACCTTACATAAATAACTGCTAGATTAAGAAAGTCAGCAGGCAGAGAAGAAACTTCTATCGTGGAACTTTCAAAAACTGCCCTCCTACAATACACATTCAATGATCTTAATATTCAAATTTGTTTTCCCCCCAGCCATAAGAACAAGTCTCGTACCTATTCAGAATAGAGATATCGCCAGTCGGCTGAAGGTGAGGACGCTCCAGCTGAATTTCTGGTTATTCCGTAGTAGTTCTCCCTTTGCACTTATTACCAATTGTTTCAGAAAAAAACAAAGCAACAAGATTCGATTCTTGAAATGTAATTTCATCTTAGTAAGCATGCATGCACATAGAAGGAAAGGGTTATTATTTACATTCAATTGAATCTTTTATGTTTTGCATCAAATTTTGATTCCAAATTTTCTTCTAATATCTTGTAGGGAAAAGGGGCTACCCATTCATCCTATCCCAAAATGTTGTTTCTTCTTGAGGGCTTCTTCTTACCTGACCAATGTGTGCATCCTTGATGGTGTGCTTATCCTTTGTAGAAGTCAGGCCACGAACCACTAGAGTAAGATCCTTTCTCTTTTGTGTATGGAATTCAACTTAACTGATCTTTGAATGGCTTATCATAATCAGAGGCTGTAATCTCTTCACTTGAGCAATAGCAATGGAATTCCTAGTCGGAAGGAAATCCGTGTAGGAGGAGCAATGAAATTCCTAGAAAAAAGGAAGTCCATGTATTATCTATGTGTAAACAGATGGCAACTTGCATGAAGGAGAGGTCTCGCATGAAGGAGAGGTGTCAATTGAAGGCGATGACAAATTGAATCGCCCTTATCTGTAGCCCTTTAACTCTAGCAGAGAAGTAGGTGACAATCAAGAGAGACGGCCAAGCAACACTATGGAAACTCTGCATATCTTAACTTTTCGAATTAATCTCATGAATTCTGAATCAATGTCAACGTTTTGGTAGCATTACTCTCAGGTATATACTAAAATATGAAAAGTAAGAAGCAAAGTTTTCTTTATAATATGAAAAGTAATACAGATCTCTTGATTCGTTGATCTAAAAGCAACAATGTAAAGAAATTGGCATGGATATCCCTAATTTGTTTATATTTGAAAATTTCCTAAAAAACATGAATATCCAAAAACCGCTTACAGCAGACTAGGCCGGGAGGATATCTCCATGTCGCCTCAATGTTTCCGTTCACATTGTCTTCAAAGAAAGATGTTTCGTTCACATTGTCTTCAAAAAAGGGTGCTTGAGACGCCTTACCCTACCCTGCTTCTAAATCAAGCCAAATATGAGGAAATAGGGTATGCAGAAGGTGGAGCACTCCATGCAATTCTAGTTATGATGCACCTGGAGCTGTGCATGCAATCCATGAAATATGAGTATGTAACATGGATATTTCTTAGAATTTTAAATATAGATTATTTTTTATTTTATTTTTTAATTTTAAAATTAAAATAACACCTCCAGGGATTTATGTCCCATTTGACCAATGAGAAAAATGGATAATGCTGTTTCTAAAAATATGAAATTTATTTTTAATTTTCAAAATAATAATTTTAATCTTTAATTTATGCCAAACTATATAAAACTATATAAAACTTTGTAAACAATTGAAAAAAAGAATACAAAGTCAAAGCTAAGTAACATTGAGCAATAACATTCAATATCATTATCGTATTTTCACCTACTTGACTATTTTTATTTTTATTTCATGTCATATTCTACTTTTTCACATTGTTTTAAAATGATAGGACTTGGAAATTTCTATATATAGAGAAATCATTTTAACATGAGGCCATCACTTAATATAAAAATGTAACCATTTCCTTGACGTCAATAATAATCAAGGTGTCCCTAACATATACAAAAACCATTTTAGCATGTTCCCATCACTTAACTAAAAGTATATGTAATGCTCCGTA